>WWET01000623.1:76653-103381 GCA_011038615.1 Limnodynastes dumerilii
CTGCTGAATATGTAATCAATAATGTATTGTAAAAACTTTAAAAATGACAGCTTATTTCAGTAATCATTTCTGGCCTTTCTGAGACATGTGAATGTGCTCATCAGTGTTCTTTGTCATTACCATATTCTGTACAGCAGAGGCCTTTGTCATTTTATGTGTTTGAATTATTTATCTACTAGTTACGTAATCACAACCAACTTCCACATGCTTGCTTACTATTTAAACCCCTTATGAAAGATGAAAAAAAAATTGTTTGTTTGCCAAAAATGTGCCTTAGTAGTACTAGATGTTTTTTACTGTGCCACATAGTCCCAGAAAACAGAATGGTACTTAACCAAAACTACCAAGATCACAGATCCTTTTAAGACATCCAATTTAATAAAAGTAACTAAGGGCCTGATTCACACTTAAGAAGTATCTGCTTCTTAAGTGCGTATTTGCCCAAAATGACCTACTGCGCATGCGTAGTAGGTTATTTACGCTATCTATGTACCAGATCGGTATGTAGATAGCATAGCTGCAGTCTTTAAATACTGCACCCTGGGATTTACGTCCATAGTGGCAGCGTTATGCCACTTCGGGGTGTTTTTAGGAAGAAGTGGGAGGGGGGAGGTATTTAGATTAGCTGGGGAGGCCAGGAGGGAGGCGGGGAGGTGCAATGTCTGTACGAACATTGGGATAGATCCAGACCTACGTTTCTTTTCCGTTTCAATGCGTAGCGTATTTACGTGCTTGTAATTACTATGCACTCCACTCGGCACTCCCTGAGTACTTTTACCACTTTACGCTTTCCAAACCTTACCTTAACTTTTCCAACCCGGCCGTAATGGCTGCACGTACTTACGCGCCTAGGCACACCCATACTATATGATTTAAATGCCTTACCCCGCCTCCAAAGCGTAATTGTGGTATGGCTGGCACACCCCTTCAGTCGTATTTATGCCGTTGACAGTAGTCTGGTACGTATGTTCAAAGTTACGTGCCGTAACATCTGCCGCGTGCATGCGCAGTACATACAAAATAGCGTTTTTACATCTCCATCAAGCATCTGCCCTCACCTAACTGACTCTTAAGTGTGAATCAGGTCATAAGTTTGGAATTACATTTTTTTTTACTTATTTCCAGTTAAGTCTAGTTTTGTCAGAATTGTGCTATTGTTTCTTCCTAACAACATAGTATATGTACGGTATCACCTTATCCTTCTGCTGGTACATAACTCTTAGGAAAACTCATCAGAACGTCTGCGCCCTTTTGCAGTTAGCTCCTTTACCTTGTTGTGCAACCTTTTTGAAGAGATAGGCTAAACCAAAATCTACCAGGTTTAAAGCTTAATCCAAAATCCTTCATTTAAAAAATAGCAACATCATGCAATATAGATTTTTGATATTTGAGTGTTAAGTATATATCAGGGGGTGTGGGTCCCCGGTTAGAAAATCCCAATTTTGAAAATTCGAATTGCGAATTTTCTTTTGCGCATGCGAATTTTCTCCGAATTGCTAAAATTCGTAAAATGCATTTACCTAAATGTTGAAATTATAATTTTTCTAATTCGAAAGTCTGTATTTCGAATACAGCTATATTTAGAATAGTGTACATTTCGATACAGAGCAAAGTAGAATAATGGTCAATTTCGAAAATCTGAATTTCGAAAATCTTCTAGTAGAATACATGTATTTTGCAAAAAAATCGGAATGCGAATCGTTCGCATACCGAATTAGCCGCACTGCGAATTTTTATGCGAAATTTTCGCAAACGGCAGCCGCAATGAGTCAGCTTTAGATTGTTGACAGGAATTAACTATTCTTCCATATGAAGGGAGGGAGTGAGTGCTTTCATCTTCAAATCAAGCTTTTTGCTGTCAGTTTTAATTTAGTTTCATTTTATTTAATTTCAATTAATTTAATTTATTTTTCTTTAATGTAATTTCACCTAATTAATTTCATTTGAGTGTATTTACTTCCAAATAAGGTGACCAGTGTAATAATTACAATGATTTCTATTTGTGCCTCCCACTTTTTAAGTGACCAGTAGTAATGGTCCATTGTGCCTGATCCAGAGGTACGATGTAGCGCTGAGCGTGCTAACGCTCTACGTTACATCGCTGCCTCCCCCTGGCACTCCCCCTGTGAGGGCGTATGGCCCCTTCCTTACACCGGCTGAAGGCTACCCTAACTTCAGCCGGCGTAAGGAGGGGCCATACGCTCGCACAGGAGCGTATGGCCGCCTAGCCCGCCCTCCCACCCTCATTACTAGCTCCCCCCGCCCACCTACACTAACTGAATAGGGAGTTATAGAGAAAATTCGAAAATAGAAATGTAGAAATAAAAGTATATTCTGAATAGGGAGTTATAGAGAAAATTCGAAAATAGAAATGTAGAAATAAAAGTATATTCTGAATAGGGAGTTATAGAGAAAATTCGAAAATAGAAATGTAGAAATAAAAGTATATTCTGAATAGGGAGTTATAGAGAAAATTCGAAAATAGAAATGTAGAAATAAAAGTATATTCTGAATAGGGAGTTATAGAGAAAATTCGAAAATAGAAATGTAGAAATAAAAGTATATTCTGAATAGGGAGTTATAGAGAAAATTCGAAAATAGAAATGTAGAAATAAAAGTATATTCTGAATAGGGAGTTATAGAGAAAATTCGAAAATAGAAATGTAGAAATAAAAGTATATTCTGAATAGGGAGTTATAGAGAAAATTCGAAAATAGAAATGTAGAAATAAAAGTATATTCTGAATAGGGAGTTATAGAGAAAATTCGAAAATAGAAATGTAGAAATAAAAGTATATTCTGAATAGGGAGTTATAGAGAAAATTCGAAAATAGAAATGTAGAAATAAAAGTATATTCTGAATAGGGAGTTATAGAGAAAATTCGAAAATAGAAATGTAGAAATAAAAGTATATTCTGAATAGGGAGTTATAGAGAAAATTCGAAAATAGAAATGTAGAAATAAAAGTATATTCTGAATAGGGAGTTATAGAGAAAATTCGAAAATAGAAATGTAGAAATAAAAGTATATTCTGAATAGGGAGTTATAGAGAAAATTCGAAAATAGAAATGTAGAAATAAAAGTATATTCTGAATAGGGAGTTATAGAGAAAATTCGAAAATAGAAATGTAGAAATAAAAGTATATTCTGAATAGGGAGTTATAGAGAAAATTCGAAAATAGAAATGTAGAAATAAAAGTATATTCTGAATAGGGAGTTATAGAGAAAATTCGAAAATAGAAATGTAGAAATAAAAGTATATTCTGAATAGGGAGTTATAGAGAAAATTCGAAAATAGAAATGTAGAAATAAAAGTATATTCTGAATAGGGAGTTATAGAGAAAATTCGAAAATAGAAATGTAGAAATAAAAGTATATTCTGAATAGGGAGTTATAGAGAAAATTCGAAAATAGAAATGTAGAAATAAAAGTATATTCTGAATAGGGAGTTATAGAGAAAATTCGAAAATAGAAATGTAGAAATAAAAGTATATTCTGAATAGGGAGTTATAGAGAAAATTCGAAAATAGAAATGTAGAAATAAAAGTATATTCTGAATAGGGAGTTATAGAGAAAATTCGAAAATAGAAATGTAGAAATAAAAGTATATTCTGAATAGGGAGTTATAGAGAAAATTCGAAAATAGAAATGTAGAAATAAAAGTATATTCTGAATAGGGAGTTATAGAGAAAATTCGAAAATAGAAATGTAGAAATAAAAGTATATTCTGAATAGGGAGTTATAGAGAAAATTCGAAAATAGAAATGTAGAAATAAAAGTATATTCTGAATAGGGAGTTATAGAGAAAATTCGAAAATAGAAATGTAGAAATAAAAGTATATTCTGAATAGGGAGTTATAGAGAAAATTCGAAAATAGAAATGTAGAAATAAAAGTATATTCTGAATAGGGAGTTATAGAGAAAATTCGAAAATAGAAATGTAGAAATAAAAGTATATTCTGAATAGGGAGTTATAGAGAAAATTCGAAAATAGAAATGTAGAAATAAAAGTATATTCTGAATAGGGAGTTATAGAGAAAATTCGAAAATAGAAATGTAGAAATAAAAGTATATTCTGAATAGGGAGTTATAGAGAAAATTCGAAAATAGAAATGTAGAAATAAAAGTATATTCTGAATAGGGAGTTATAGAGAAAATTCGAAAATAGAAATGTAGAAATAAAAGTATATTCTGAATAGGGAGTTATAGAGAAAATTCGAAAATAGAAATGTAGAAATAAAAGTATATTCTGAATAGGGAGTTATAGAGAAAATTCGAAAATAGAAATGTAGAAATAAAAGTATATTCTGAATAGGGAGTTATAGAGAAAATTCGAAAATAGAAATGTAGAAATAAAAGTATATTCTGAATAGGGAGTTATAGAGAAAATTCGAAAATAGAAATGTAGAAATAAAAGTATATTCTGAATAGGGAGTTATAGAGAAAATTCGAAAATAGAAATGTAGAAATAAAAGTATATTCTGAATAGGGAGTTATAGAGAAAATTCGAAAATAGAAATGTAGAAATAAAAGTATATTCTGAATAGGGAGTTATAGAGAAAATTCGAAAATAGAAATGTAGAAATAAAAGTATATTCTGAATAGGGAGTTATAGAGAAAATTCGAAAATAGAAATGTAGAAATAAAAGTATATTCTGAATAGGGAGTTATAGAGAAAATTCGAAAATAGAAATGTAGAAATAAAAGTATATTCTGAATAGGGAGTTATAGAGAAAATTCGAAAATAGAAATGTAGAAATAAAAGTATATTCTGAATAGGGAGTTATAGAGAAAATTCGAAAATAGAAATGTAGAAATAAAAGTATATTCTGAATAGGGAGTTATAGAGAAAATTCGAAAATAGAAATGTAGAAATAAAAGTATATTCTGAATAGGGAGTTATAGAGAAAATTCGAAAATAGAAATGTAGAAATAAAAGTATATTCTGAATAGGGAGTTATAGAGAAAATTCGAAAATAGAAATGTAGAAATAAAAGTATATTCTGAATAGGGAGTTATAGAGAAAATTCGAAAATAGAAATGTAGAAATAAAAGTATATTCTGAATAGGGAGTTATAGAGAAAATTCGAAAATAGAAATGTAGAAATAAAAGTATATTCTGAATAGGGAGTTATAGAGAAAATTCGAAAATAGAAATGTAGAAATAAAAGTATATTCTGAATAGGGAGTTATAGAGAAAATTCGAAAATAGAAATGTAGAAATAAAAGTATATTCTGAATAGGGAGTTATAGAGAAAATTCGAAAATAGAAATGTAGAAATAAAAGTATATTCTGAATAGGGAGTTATAGAGAAAATTCGAAAATAGAAATGTAGAAATAAAAGTATATTCTGAATAGGGAGTTATAGAGAAAATTCGAAAATAGAAATGTAGAAATAAAAGTATATTCTGAATAGGGAGTTATAGAGAAAATTCGAAAATAGAAATGTAGAAATAAAAGTATATTCTGAATAGGGAGTTATAGAGAAAATTCGAAAATAGAAATGTAGAAATAAAAGTATATTCTGAATAGGGAGTTATAGAGAAAATTCGAAAATAGAAATGTAGAAATAAAAGTATATTCTGAATAGGGAGTTATAGAGAAAATTCGAAAATAGAAATGTAGAAATAAAAGTATATTCTGAATAGGGAGTTATAGAGAAAATTCGAAAATAGAAATGTAGAAATAAAAGTATATTCTGAATAGGGAGTTATAGAGAAAATTCGAAAATAGAAATGTAGAAATAAAAGTATATTCTGAATAGGGAGTTATAGAGAAAATTCGAAAATAGAAATGTAGAAATAAAAGTATATTCTGAATAGGGAGTTATAGAGAAAATTCGAAAATAGAAATGTAGAAATAAAAGTATATTCTGAATAGGGAGTTATAGAGAAAATTCGAAAATAGAAATGTAGAAATAAAAGTATATTCTGAATAGGGAGTTATAGAGAAAATTCGAAAATAGAAATGTAGAAATAAAAGTATATTCTGAATAGGGAGTTATAGAGAAAATTCGAAAATAGAAATGTAGAAATAAAAGTATATTCTGAATAGGGAGTTATAGAGAAAATTCGAAAATAGAAATGTAGAAATAAAAGTATATTCTGAATAGGGAGTTATAGAGAAAATTCGAAAATAGAAATGTAGAAATAAAAGTATATTCTGAATAGGGAGTTATAGAGAAAATTCGAAAATAGAAATGTAGAAATAAAAGTATATTCTGAATAGGGAGTTATAGAGAAAATTCGAAAATAGAAATGTAGAAATAAAAGTATATTCTGAATAGGGAGTTATAGAGAAAATTCGAAAATAGAAATGTAGAAATAAAAGTATATTCTGAATAGGGAGTTATAGAGAAAATTCGAAAATAGAAATGTAGAAATAAAAGTATATTCTGAATAGGGAGTTATAGAGAAAATTCGAAAATAGAAATGTAGAAATAAAAGTATATTCTGAATAGGGAGTTATAGAGAAAATTCGAAAATAGAAATGTAGAAATAAAAGTATATTCTGAATAGGGAGTTATAGAGAAAATTCGAAAATAGAAATGTAGAAATAAAAGTATATTCTGAATAGGGAGTTATAGAGAAAATTCGAAAATAGAAATGTAGAAATAAAAGTATATTCTGAATAGGGAGTTATAGAGAAAATTCGAAAATAGAAATGTAGAAATAAAAGTATATTCTGAATAGGGAGTTATAGAGAAAATTCGAAAATAGAAATGTAGAAATAAAAGTATATTCTGAATAGGGAGTTATAGAGAAAATTCGAAAATAGAAATGTAGAAATAAAAGTATATTCTGAATAGGGAGTTATAGAGAAAATTCGAAAATAGAAATGTAGAAATAAAAGTATATTCTGAATAGGGAGTTATAGAGAAAATTCGAAAATAGAAATGTAGAAATAAAAGTATATTCTGAATAGGGAGTTATAGAGAAAATTCGAAAATAGAAATGTAGAAATAAAAGTATATTCTGAATAGGGAGTTATAGAGAAAATTCGAAAATAGAAATGTAGAAATAAAAGTATATTCTGAATAGGGAGTTATAGAGAAAATTCGAAAATAGAAATGTAGAAATAAAAGTATATTCTGAATAGGGAGTTATAGAGAAAATTCGAAAATAGAAATGTAGAAATAAAAGTATATTCTGAATAGGGAGTTATAGAGAAAATTCGAAAATAGAAATGTAGAAATAAAAGTATATTCTGAATAGGGAGTTATAGAGAAAATTCGAAAATAGAAATGTAGAAATAAAAGTATATTCTGAATAGGGAGTTATAGAGAAAATTCGAAAATAGAAATGTAGAAATAAAAGTATATTCTGAATAGGGAGTTATAGAGAAAATTCGAAAATAGAAATGTAGAAATAAAAGTATATTCTGAATAGGGAGTTATAGAGAAAATTCGAAAATAGAAATGTAGAAATAAAAGTATATTCTGAATAGGGAGTTATAGAGAAAATTCGAAAATAGAAATGTAGAAATAAAAGTATATTCTGAATAGGGAGTTATAGAGAAAATTCGAAAATAGAAATGTAGAAATAAAAGTATATTCTGAATAGGGAGTTATAGAGAAAATTCGAAAATAGAAATGTAGAAATAAAAGTATATTCTGAATAGGGAGTTATAGAGAAAATTCGAAAATAGAAATGTAGAAATAAAAGTATATTCTGAATAGGGAGTTATAGAGAAAATTCGAAAATAGAAATGTAGAAATAAAAGTATATTCTGAATAGGGAGTTATAGAGAAAATTCGAAAATAGAAATGTAGAAATAAAAGTATATTCTGAATAGGGAGTTATAGAGAAAATTCGAAAATAGAAATGTAGAAATAGAAGTATATTCTGAATAGGGAGCTTTATGAAATAGAATTGTTCGAAATTGAGAATAATAGCAATAGAGAATAATCGAAAATACAACAATCGAAATAGAAATACAATCGAAATGTGCATGTTTCGTAACCTATTACATTCGAAATAGGGAACGTTCGAAATAGCGAAAATTCGAAATTGCGAACTTTCGAAATAGCGAAAATTCGCAATTTAGTGGTCGAAATAGAGATCTTCGAAATTGGCATTTTCTAACCGGGGACTGACTACCATATCAGGAATTCAAAGTATGCTGATTTAAAATGGCAGCATTTTCTAAGAAACACTGTATCAATAAATGAATCAATACATCATGAATTCAGAGTAATGTGTCATATAACATACGCCCATTTAATTGGCTGAATATATGCAGTAGTAATTCGGGTATAAGTCCAATAACTGAAATTATGTAAGTCCCAATGTACATGCAAGATTCAGTCCCAATATTGACTTAGTACAGGTCAGGTGGCAAGTAAGATTAAGCAATAGCAGGGTGTTATCCACTGAAATGGACCCACAGCCCCTCAGAATTTATGACTAGATACAGAAAACAATTGGTAAATTTGGCACAAGTCCTTATCACACTAGGTGGCTTGTCTGAAGCTTGAGTAGACTATAGCTGATTGGTTGTTGACTGGAGTAAATATGAAGCTGTACACTGCAGAAAAGTAACTAAGAATACAGCACCAAAAGTCATCAGATGGAATAATTAAAAAACATACTGCTGTCACAAAGTTTGTAGAAAGCCTTTACTACCCAGTAATGGAGTACTGGGAATGTGGCTATCAGATAGGGATAGGTCATCAGGAACACTAACACAGTCAATACTTATGTAACTTGATGACAGGGCTGGCCCTGGTTCCCTAGGCAAGATTTGGTTGGGGCCCTCTAGCAGAAAGTCAACTCACACATTGGTACATTGGTACAATGGGTACATTGGTGTATGGGCAACAGCTGACTAAAGTTCGGCACCACTCTGCTTTACAAGGGGTAGGAGCTGCTACACATAGCTGGGTTTCTTTTTGCCCCTCCTGACAAGATATTGCTACAGGCGACTCGCCTGTATTGCCTATAGCTAGGGCCGTCCCTGCTGGATAATACCAGGAGCATGACCTTGTTGACACCAGAAAGTGAACCATGATCTGCAACTAAGTGTAAAGAGAAACAGGACGCGGAATCAAGGTGAGTATAAATTAGAGATGAGCACCAACACCCATGTTTTGGTTTTGGTTCTAAATCTTCGTCATGTTTTGGTTTTGTAAAAAAAAAAAAAAAAGAAATGTTTTGGTTTTGGATTTGGATTTTATTTTAAATTACTAAAAAATACTAAGTCATTCCTAGACAAATTGGATCACCTCACTTTCAACAGTAAATATATAACCCTAACCCCCCATTAATTGCAGCCTGACCCTAACCCAGCATTTCCTGTATCCTGACCCTAACCCTTCCTCCCCTCCAGCCTGACCCTAACCCTAACCCCGCAGAGAAAGTTTACTTACCTGTTCCAGGTCTGGCGATAGCAGCGGCAGAGGTGCGACGGAGGGATATTGCAATGCGATGGAGGGATATCGCTCATTGCGAAAGTGAATGGGTGAAGTATGCCGAATGGTATACTCACCCATTTATTAAAAAAAAGTAGATTGCAGTAAGTATAAGAAAAAGGGATATCCAAAAAAGGAACTTTCGGATGTACCTTTTTCGAAATTCAGAGTTTCTTTGAGGAGAGTGTAACCGCTCAGTGACCTATATGTTCCATGGGTTTTTTGCTGCTACTATTGGTTTTTTATTCATTGCTATTTTGAAGTCTCCATTGTATTATTGTTTATCCAGCAACCCATTCATCTAAGATTATGCACCTTGCTAATTTTTATGTCACTTTGTTTCATGAATTATGGATACTTCTTTTTGTACTTTAATAGGAGTGCTGGCAATTTATAAGTTTTTTTCTATACTACCTCTAGCCGTGCACCTGACCTTTGAAATTGTTATGTATATTGTGCCTGCTGTTTAAAAGTTGAAGCAATTCAGATAAGCTGTCCCATCTCCCTTTGGCCTTAAAACCTATGTGGTTTAGCTTTTCTTTTTTTTCCTGGGAAATATTTGCCCTCTTTTAAAATATAACTGTTTTCCCACTTTTTAACTAATATGTTATTTAACTAATATTTAACCATATGTCTACTTCTAAGCTCTTGTTCTTTTGTGAATGTAAACAATTATTGGGACAATCAATGCGCTACTTTACTATTATAACTTCATACCTCAGAATGGTTCCAATTCCAGTGGGACCATCTAGCTTTCATGAGACTGTCCTGCTGTCCTGCCCGCTTTACAACTTGTCACGAAAGTCTGATCTTTGATAAGTTGCTTTTTTTCTCTTTTTAGCCCATGCCACTCTATATGCGGCAGGGCTTTATACACAACAGTACTGGTAATACAAGACTCCTACAGAATCTTTTACTGTAAATGGCAGTGACCTAACCCATATAGTAACTACCATTCTAGAAAACAGATTTAGTCCTACAGGGCTCCCGTAGGAGCCCTGTATTAACAGAACTGCCGCACCATGTGATCAGGAGAGACAGAGAAAGGGAGTGCAGCGGAGGAAGGGAGAAGACATCAAAGGTAAGTAAGAAAATAAATATACATGGATGCTGGACAAATAATAAAGAGGCAGACATGAAGGCTAGAAAAATTAACAGAGGGAGACATATGAGACATGGAGACTGGACAAATAATAAAGGGACAGATATGGAGCTGGGCATATAAACAGGACATATAAACAAGAGCAGACATATGGGGGCTGGACATATAATAAGGGGCAGATATATGGAGGCTAGACATATAATAAGGGGCAGACATGGATGGCAGGCCTATTAATAAGGGATAGATATATGGATGGATAAATTACTAAAAGGGACAGACACTAGACCCACTCTCTAAGAGGTGCAAGACACCCCCACTTTCCCCATACACGCCCACTGGGTGGCACAAGATACACGCTCCTCTACCACATCACAAAATTTTGTCCCTCTTTCCAATTTTCAAATGTTGGGAAGTATGTAACTTAAGAAAATGCTAAACAGACTTGGTGGAGATTGATCATTGCAAATATTATGTAATATAATGAGAGGGCTCTTCTTAAATTTTTTTTACTTTATTTTGTCAACATTATTACAACATTAAAAATCAAACTACAGTACCACACAACAGACATATCAGACAGTACAATGTCAAATAAGTGCAGGGCAAGGGGTACAAGTCTTGGATGTGTGTCTTCACTGAAATGCATTACTTCACATGCATTGTAAACTGACAATAAAACATCAGCACTGATAATGCCATTCTTACCAGAAAATATCCCTTTAGAGCTTCACAGCTCCTGCTTTGCTATAATGTATAAAATCTGTACAGTAGTTTAATTTAAAATTATCAGTACAAGATCAAGAAGCACAAAAGCCATATCTGCAATCTGGGCTACGAAGAGGAATCCTTGGCCCAGGTGCAGCAACTTCCTGGTGCCCTCTCAATAGTTGATTATGAGATATATTTATACCATCAAAGGGGGTATGCTCAAAATATTGGGTGCCTGCCTAGCAGGTTTAAATGCTAGGTCACCCTCCTACAGAAAAAACCTGCATTGCTGTGTAAACCATTGGCAGAGATGTGCAGCACCCATTCACTGGAACATGCATGACATGTCTCCCGTTCAGGGCAAAATTGACGCATATCTTATATAGGTTAATAACAGTCTTTGTTTGTAAAGCACTGCATAATATGTAGAAGCCTATATTATGGATAGAAATAATTTACTGATTTAACTGAAAGAGTTAAAACAAAAAAAAAACAGAAACAAAAACAAAACAAAGGGATACATAAATTAGAAAGATATACTGTACTTCAGCCTGCTCACTTAATATTTCCTATCTCTTTCAAAATTATTTGGCTCTCCATGTATACCTTGTAGATCCCTTTCACATCCCCTCCCCTTGTATGCCGTTGTGATACTTTCTGGCCCCTTTCCATCCTTTCACCTTCCTTGTATATCTCCCACCAACCTTTCACCTTCCTCCTGTATATGTTTCCAGAAATCCTTTCAATTCAGTCCAAAAGAAATTCTTATTGCTTCCTTTAGTTGACTTACCTTGGCCCAGTCCCTGAATGTCTTTTCTTATTTGCTCCCCATGCAGCTTTCTGCTCAATGAATGACATTGACATGATTTTGGCTCCTCTGGGCCCCCCAGCATGCCCAGACCTGGGTAAGTAGTACCCCCACCACCCTCCTCTTGGCACCTTGTCTGCTATCTATAATAGGCAAAGCCTTACGATATGCATTTTGTTCCATACAGGTGAAACTCGAAAAATTTGAATATCGTTCAAAAGTTCATTTATTTCAGTAATTCAACTTAAAAGGTGAAACTAATATATTATATAGACTCATTACATGCAAAGTGAGATATTTCAAGCCTTTATTTGTATTAATTATGATGATTATGGCTTACAGCTTATGAAAACCCCAAAATCAAAATCTCACAAAATTAGAATAATGTGACAAAGTTCAATATTGTAGACTCAAAGTGTCACACTCTAATCAGCAAATGATTCCAAAACACCTGCAAAGGGTTCCTGAGCCTTTAAATGGTCTCTCAGTCTGGATCAGAAGAATTCACAATCATGGGGAAGACTGCTGACCTGACAGTTGTGCAGAAAAGCATCATTGACACCCTCCACAAGGAGGGAAAGCCTCAAAAGGAAATTGCAAAAGAAGTTGGATGTTCTCAAAGTGCTGAATCAGTGCACAATAATAGAAAGTTAAGTGGAAGGGGAAAGTGTGGAAGAAAAAGGTGCACAAGCAGCAGTGATGACCGCAGCCTGGAGATGATTGTTAGGAAAAGGCCATTCAAAAGCGTGTGGGAGCTGCACAAGGAGTGGACTGAAGCTGGAGTTAATGCATCAAGATTCACCACACCCAGACGGATACTGGACATGGACTTCAAATGTCGTATTCCTCTGGTCAATCCGCTCCTGAACAACAAACAACGTCAGGAGCATCTTACCTGGTCTAAAGAAAGGAAACCAAGGTCCCAGAGTCTGGTGGAAGAATGGAGAGGCACACAATCCAAGATGTTTGAAGTCCAGTGTGAAGTTTCCATAACACCTCAGCAGTGCCACAGGCTGATAGCATCCATGCCACACTGCATTGAGGCAGTAATTTGTGCAAAAGGAGCCCAAACAAAGTACTGAGTACATATGCATGATTATTCTTTTCAAAGGGCTGACATTTCTGTATTTAAAAACTTTTTTATTTTTATTTCACGTAATATACTAATTTTGAGAAATTTCGCTTTTGAGGTTCTCATAAGCTGTAAGCCATAAACATCAAAATTAAAACCAATAAAGGCTTGAAATATCTCACTTTGCATGTAATGAGTCTATATGATATATTAGTTTCACCTTTTAAGTTTAATTACTGAAATAAATAAAATTTTGAACAATATTCAAATTTTTCGAATTTCACCTGTATGTTCATATAAATCTGATGAGGGTGCTACAATTACTCGATGTGACACACTAATGATTGCTATAATGAACAGTAGAAAATTATCAATTTAATAACAGGAGAAAAACCTACACAGTATCTTCTATGGTAAAATTATTTATGTATTGCCCAGTGTTCTCTCTTGAGTATAAGACAATTCATTAATCTGTGAAGTGCATTCACACTTGCATCAAGTTTGCATCTAAATTAAGCTTTTCACATATGTATTTGTCCATCTTACTATGTGGGCACAAATGTACTCCATGAGCCCTGACAATAATACAAATAAATGAAATAAATACTTTTACTTTACTGTTAGTGAAGGTCAGGAAAAGGAATGAGTAACTATGAGGACATATGGAGATCTATTTATATGTAAAGAGAGAGAAAGTTACAAAGAAATCAGAATGCAGTGTTGAATTAATCTTCTTCAGCTGTACCTAGAATTGTGTGTAGAGGTGAGTGACTAAGGCAGAAGATCTTGTTCTCTTCTAGCATCACTATTTCAAGATGGTACTTCTATTGTAAAAGATAGGAATTACTAACACCAGCAATCCTTAGCTTCCTTCTTGAAATGTTACAAGCTTTAGACTTTGTATTTACTGCACCTGTAAAAGTAGTCACTGAGCATGACACTATAATATATTTTTTAAGTGAACACGTGCAAGGAGCAATACAGGAGTATCAGAAGAAGGGGCACACTCTGTTGTTTAGGAATGACATAATGGTTTCTTGTGGTGTTTGGTACAGAAAGAAATTATGTGACATTAAATATTGCAAGTTCAAAACCATGATACAGGACACAAGGTCTTGGGCCAGATTTACTAAGCTGCGGGTTTGGAAAAGTGGAGATGCTGCCCATAGCAACCAATCAGATTTTAGCTCTCACTATCCTATTACATACCAAAAAATGTCAGCTAGAATCTCCACATTTCCTTTCCCCCATCTTAGTAAATCAAGCCCATGTTGTCTCATTTTCTAGGTTAATTTTTTTTTATATTATTTTATTATTTGCACATTTTATATTAACTTGATATAGATAATGATGATTGAAGTTGATTATGAAGCGTCCCTACAATCTTTCAGGCCTAATGCAAATTTCTGTTCAAACCAACTTACAAAATGTAATGGGTTCTAGAGGTAACAATGGATTCTAGAGGTAAATGGCTACAGAATAACCTTCAGCAATCAATAAAGGGCAATGGCAAGCTTACTGTTTTAATGCTGGACAAGGAAATATTTGGGAAAATATATTTTAAAGGTATTTAATAATTTTTACAGGAGACACACATTTTAAGTATTAACTATTAACATTGATAAATATTGAAAGGATATCGCAGGATATGAAACAAAATCCAATGTACTAGCATTTAATTTATTTATTTTATTTAATTTGATTATCTCGTTAGTGTTGGTATTCACATTTTTCATCCCTTGCATTTTTTTTTAATGCTGTCTACTTTTTGGATGTACTGACTCAAAATAACACAATCACAGTAGCATGCTCTAGGAATTTACTTGTCTCATCAGCTTTCAATGTAAGAGGCTTTGTAGTACATATCTGTTCTCTAATGATAGCACACAATTATGTGCTCATCCTTCTAAGTGTTCCAAAATATCTCAAATGGTACAGTAGCTTAGTTGAAGGATTTGGGATACTCTTTGAAAACTATATTACATGTAACAAATATATTATGTTACAGTTTCTTAAACGTGTTTTACAGTAGTTCTTTTACTACTATAGCATTAATTAGAGTTTTAGTTTTTAGATGCATGCAAATGCAAAATATGGCATACAGTTAAAGCTATTTTACAAATAAATGCTATTCATTTAATAATGGCCATGAGTGAGTTATAGTCTGTAGAAGTGTACCTTTAAAATAGGTATTCTAACTATCTTTTAATTTTAATTTATTGGTTGTGTATCATACATTAGTTAAGATGTTGCTCTGGGAAAGAGCAAACATCAAAAAGATTAGCGAAAGGCTTGAGGAATAAATCAATGCTCGTACTTCAATGTTGCAAATTATTGCTGTAACCTTTTGGTAAAGCCTTTCTGTATTAAAGCTGCCATTTTGACCCTCTGATCATAAATTGTTCTCTCTGAACACTGAAATCTGCATTCTCTAAGCTCTAAGAAATTAAGGGGAAAGGCATGTATATGTGGAATAGATACAGCTTACTTACAAAGGGTATAAAATATTGTGTACATTGTAATTTTAATTTTTTCTTTTAACAACAGTAAATAATTTATGACAATTAAGACTATAGCACAATGTGCACTTAAGTATTATTCAATAGTATTATAAGGGCTCATTTATGCCTTTATATTAAGGTTGACTCAATAAACAGCATTCCGCCATTGACATTCTGTAAGTGGGGGTGGCATGGTCTTTGATGGGTTATTTCTCAAAAAGTATTTTATACATTAAGATGAAATTTTCACCTCTTTGTAGAGAATCATATGTTGATTTTGCATGCCAAATTTTATAGCAAAAATATTTGAAATAGTTTAAAGAGAAGAATATTACCGACAAGTCTACATATTTTTGGGGAAAGGCAGAACTCAGTGTAAAAGGCGTCTTCACACTAGCTGTTTTTTTTTTAGAAAGTTAATGTTCCAGGGGAGAACCTTTGGGGGGTGAGATAAGTGAGAAAATGATAGGCTTTTTTTTACAATTGAGGAAAATATGCCCCATTATAAAGATGGGAAATTTCATAGTGTTGCTTGTGTACATTCTGTACATTCTCTCAAAAGTTGTAGCTCCGTATTAGGTGTTTTATATTCACATCTTTCTGTTTTTTGTTTGCTGATCCGGTTATGTCATCCCTGGGTTGATGGCCTGTATAATAGAATTGTAATTTAGCCTATGAAAACTGTAAGAAACGTACCAGTAGTCACTTTTAGACAGGAGAACAATGAGCACATAGTGGAGACTCTTATTTGATATAATAATCAGGACCATAATACTGCTATAAATTGTCCCAAAGCACACCTGCATGAACAAGATTCTTCTCTTCAATCTGAACACAAATGCTGCTTTGTACACTTATATTGCTTAGCTGTTAAGTTGTCAGAGACATTACAACTGAGCAGCTGAGCAGGTAAGCAGGGCCAGTGCGATGCACTCTGCGGGGAGATGTGGCGCATCCAGGTGCCATGCTGGTAAGGTGGCGCCACTCATTCCCCTGCTGACATTTAGCCAGATCTATGACAACTGTGAGAACCGGCGCCGGTCCTCAATACAGCTGCATTAGCCTGTGTTGCATGTAGATGCTATATCCAAGTGGGCTAAAGGACCTCTGCTGATGTCTAGCCCATGTGACCAGTCACATGATCAGAGGGAGAAGTCAGTGTTATCTCCATTTTATCATGTGACCAGTCACATGATCAGAGAGAGGAGTCAGTGTTATCTCCATTTTTATGTCCCAGGCACAGCAGTGTGATCAGAGGCATATCTACCCCTTGGCCAGGATGGCACCCGCCAGGGGCGCCAGCCAAAGGGGGGGGGGGGTGGGCGGCGCGCGAGCACCTAGTGCAGGCAGCGCTGGTCGCCACCCGTGGCTAAGGGACATAGGCGTCGGAACGGGGGGACGCGGCAGAGACCGGCAGGCAGGCAGCTCATACAGGAGATTTCTCTATGAGCTGCCGCGGAAGTTACATAGAGAAGCTGATTTTAGCCCCAGTCCCTTACTTTGCCAGGGGCGCTGGTCACATAGATACACCCCTAAGTGTGATTATAATATTTATAAAAGAGGAGGGCACAATTTTTTTTTTTCAGGGGGGCGCCAGACATGCTAGCACCGACCCTGCAGGTAAATAAGCATCAGTGCAAGGGAGTAACCGCACAGGTGGCTTAGATATGTTAGTATGCCTAAGCCCCTCTGTGTCATCCTGATAATAAAACCATCTCTAGAATTAGGGTCCCTTTGATAATGCTGCCAGCTATCATTCACAATGCTTCAAGATCATATATTTCTCGCGCCCTCCCACCTATGCAGTACAAACCAAACAGAACTAAATAGTTATGTCATCTTGATTTGCTTGGTTGTTAAAATGTGTTTTAACTCAATTGGACCATCCACTAGTAATTGAGTAATGTGTAAAATTCTTTGGGTCAGGAGTAACTCTCCTCTCTTAAGGCCGTATGCAGAGATCCGTTTCTTTAAAGGATGCAAATATATGCACGGCCGTTGCAAGGCAACACCCATGATACTCCCCTCACAAGGTGACTTACGAGTGCCTCGACCCTCCCGTATATATTTCAGTGTGCATTTCCGAGCGTATATTGCCACCGTACGTGAGTATCTATGTAACTATGCCCTCACCTCGCCCTCAAATAGTCATTTAAATGTCTCCCCCCCACCCACTTACACGCATCTTTCACCATTCGGATTATAAACACGCCCCTCCGTACGGAACTTCCCACGTGCGATTCACAAGTCCGTGCCTAATGGAGTTCCGTGCGTAAAATCAATGTAGATTGCGTAAATTTAGTTACTACGCATGCGCAGTTCATCGGATCGTAAAAATACACATGGAACTTCTCGCAAACACGGTTCTCTGAATACAGACCTTAGGGCCGGATTCACACTTAAGAAGCTTCTGCTTATTAAGTGAGTATCTGGCCGAAATTACCTACTGCGCATGCGTAATAGGTCATTTTCTCTAGATCTGTACTTAGATCACGTAGGTGTGGTTTTTAAAGACCACACCCAGGGATTTACATCCATAGAGGCGGCGTTATGCCTCCTGGTGGCGTGTTTAGTGAGAAGTGGGAGGGGGGAGGTATTTAGATTAGCCGGGGCGGACAGGTGCAATGTCTGTACGGACATTGCACAGAGAGATAAGGTAGCCCTATGGCTCTCGTAAGTGCCATAAGGTGCCTAAAAACTGGGGGTGGGTTGGGGACTGGAAGAGTGAGTTAGCTGCGCATCTGCCCGCACCTAACTCACTCTTATCTGTGAATCAAGCCCTTAATTTCAAGCTGCTTCTTAAGTCTGAATCAGGCCCTTTATTATTTGAAAACATAATACACTGATACACACACAAAAAAATGCAGAGAAATGAAATGATGTGTTACTGTTACTTTAGTAAAGTCTTTATTGGACAGGTATATCTGAAACAAATGGAAATGTTGTTCCTAATGATGACAAAACATTTCTTTCACTTCTTGATTTGTCAGAAGTTTGTTGTAGTTAACAGAGATTGGAAACAAGGCAAAGTGAACACCTATTGTCAGGGAGGCAAAGATACAGAGTTCAAGTCACAGGTCAACAACTGATGGTGTTGTTAGACACAAAGGTCACATATATCAGTTTGAAAGTATTAAACCCACTCTGCATAGGAAGTGACAGATGCTGTAGTCTTGAGTCTATTTTATAGTGCTATTGAACGTGCCTTGTAGCTATATTGTGCTCTTGAAAGGTAGTCTTAGTTAACAATAACATCAATAAGTGGAATAATGTTTCACCATGGAATCTAATCTCGTTATGTTCAGCGACACTTAGGTTATGTATATTTTCTGTCTCTTACCTCATTGCAATGGAGGTCTTTGCTTGTATTGAGATTTTCCATGACTATACATTGCATGACTTGTGTAGAAAACAACTCTATGCCTGGTAAACATACTTTCATTTGTTTAGTCTTTCCTCTTTTTTTTTTATTTTATTATATTGGCTCATTATCATTATATCTATGGATTATTTTACATAAACATTTCAAACATTAACTATATCAACAAATAAATGTGTTTATTTGTTTATTAAATTATTTATTTATAATCAAGTACCAATTTCCCACTAGGTTTTTCCGTCTTTTCAAATGCCCGCTAGAAAATTAGAACATAAGATAGATATGACAATATATTCTTTAATTATAATAAAGGCTTTAAATATGAAAATAAGCAAAAAAAATAAAATAAAACAACTTAAAAATTCTCTGTTTAAAAAAAAAAAATACCTGAGCAAAATGTGCAGAAACGTGCTGCTATTGAGACCAGTGCTCGAAGTGGGCCGGTATACGGCAATATATCATACCACCACTTCTGTGAGCTAGCTCTGAGTATGAATACAGCTGCTCATAGAATTATAAGATTCTATAATAATATAATAATAATAATAATAATAATAATAATAATAATAATAAGGCTGGGTGAACACAACTAAGGTGGGGAGCAGTAAGGCTGGCAGGACACAGGAGGGGCAATAAGGCTGGGCAAACTGAAGGAGAGGACAAAAAGGCTGGCTGCACACAAAGTTAGGGAAATAAGGCTGGCTGGACACAAGAGGGGCAATAAGACTGGCTGGACACTCATAAAGAGGGGGCTATAAGACTGGCTGGGTACAAAGAGGGGGCAATACGGCTGGGTAAACTAAAGGAGGCAGCAATAAGGCTGACTGCACACAAATAAAGTGGGAGATAATAAGGCTGACTGCACACAAATATAGCTGGGGAAATAAGGCTAGGTGGTCACAGAAGGGACAATTAGGTCACTCATAAAAAGGGGCTATAAGACTGGCTGAATATAGAGAGGGGCAATAACTGGAGGGGACAATGACACAGATTGGACACAAATAAAGAGGGGATAATAAGGCTGGCCGGGCACACAAAAGGAGGGGTATAAGGCTGTGTGGACACACATAAAGAAGGGGCTATAAGACTGATTGGACAAAGAGGGGGCAATAAGAGTGGCTGGTCACAAATAAGGCTGGTTGGACACACAGAAGGAAGGTGCAATAAGGCTGGCTGGGCACATAAAAAGAGGGGCAATAAGGTTGGTTGGACTCGTCCGCCCCTAGAAACGGCCCTGTGGGGGAGCTATCAATGTTTTTCCCTAGCGATAACCAGATCATTTAAACATGAAGCGTTCAGTGAAGAAATCATGACCCACATGACATATACACAATGAGCCTGATCCAGACCTACGCTCGCATGCGAACGTACGCTGATCGTAAGCGAAAAAAACTGCAAAGAAAACACACTGCGCATGTGCATAGTGACAACTTCCGGTCGTACCAAAGACCTTTTCGTAGCGGCAATTATGGCGTCCGTATTGTTTAAGTTTTTTCCGATAACGGGGCGTGTTTATAGTACGAAGTTAGTACGGACGCTCGAGTTAAGGAATGTAGGCGGGAAGAGCCATTTAAATTGTACAGTATGGGCGTGCTTACGGCGCTATGAACAGCGTGTTGCTACGAAAATACGTACGAACACATGGAAAAGTTAGGGTAGGGTTTAGCGGGCGTAATGAAAGAAAGGTAAGGGGAGTGTCGTGGGAGTAAAAGTTTTTACGCTGCAGTGGTCTTTACGGCGGTTGCATGAGTAAGAAAGGCATTTTTGCCGTTCTGCACATCTGCCGGGCAGATGTTTCCCGGCGTAATCCAGGGAAATTTACACACAGTTACGCGGGCTGAAGTTAGGGTAGCCTTTAGCCGGCGTAACTGTGTGTAACCATGCTCACGCAGGAGGAGTGACAGGGGGAGTGCACCAGAGCTACTGGATCAGGCCCAATGTGATTACTTATTGTTGACCTGTTTACTTCGCCAAACTCAAGACACATCTAGTGCTGTAATTTCCATACCCTCACTTAAAAAATTTCCACTTTGAGCACTGATTCAGACTACAATAATACATAAATAAACAGTATAGTATAGTGTAGTGTATGCAGAGTAGTGTAATGTGTATTTAAAAACATGTTTTATTCTTAAATTGACCAGTTTAATACTTATAAGGTGAGTATGGATGTTGTGACAGGATTAATAGGTTTAGGAGGCAGGAGGTGTGTAAAAACCCTGTTATAGGTTTTTGGGTTAGTCCACCTGTGAGCAGGTTAATTAGGAGGACACCTGGGTGTGCTCCATATAGAGATTCTAAGGGGTTAAACAGGGATCTCTCTCTCTCTCGCCTCTAGAGAGATCGCAGGACAGAAGGACCACTCTCCCTAGAGTGGGATTCTCTATTTTGTATTAGTTAGTGGCCAGACAGGCCTAGGGTTTATTTTTATGAGTTTGCTTTATGTGATGCTGCACTGTGTGTCTAAATAAACCACACATGTTTATTTGCACCATATCTGCATTGAACTCTGGTGATTTCTAGTGCCAAACAAGTGACTGTGCCTGGGGATTGCTTACTAAATGGAAACTCAAACCCCTAATCTTGCGACAATGAGCCAGATCCAGAACAACGCTTGTGAGCGAATTTACGTGTGGCGGAGACGTAAAATCGCCTTTTGGTAAGTACTGCGCATGCGCACCATAGAAAATACGCTCAGTAACGTAGCGTAATTGTGAACGTAGGGGCCATTCATGTATATGTCACGTAAATACTTACGTGTGGGCGTGCCACCCGTAGGCGGGGTTTGTATTTAAAGTGTACAGCATGGGCGTGCTTAGCTGCGTAAATACGTGTTTCCCATACGTACGTGTGCGGATCACTGCGGTTACGTTTCCAAAAGTTAAGGTAGGGTTTGGAAAGCGGAACTCGGACAAAATACGTACATTCAAGGGGTGTGCCAAGGGGAGTGTATAGAAGGTACACACGCGTAAATACGCTGCGCGAGTAAACGTACGGCAAATGTAGTTCTGGTTCTACCCTAATGTGCTATAACTAAGAATAGGAGCATTTAGTGAATAAAAATCTCCTCTGTCTTACACTTACACCAGCCCCGAGCTTGAGCAAGATTTTAGGTGGCATCGCAGGGAAGCAGGAATCCTAGTGCGCTCACAAAAGCCCTTAACACCCAATTTCTCATTTAAGTATAGTGGGGCACACTCATTATTAGTGCAGAGCACACGGAAGTGGACATAGGAAAATAAGGTATTTTGCATCCACTTTTTGCTGGCTCCCGTTCTGCACATGTACAGTGCTAATACACACAATAGCCCAGATCCACACTTAGGGGATCTTACGCAAGTCATTTGCATAAGTCCCCTGTCTCAGAACATCTGTGCATGCACACGCCAGATGTTCCGCGAGCGTACTTAATGTCGTACGTAACTTATTTACATACGACATTATGTACACACAAGGGACATGCCCTTAATTTACGATGGTCATATTATCCCCACCATAGAGGCGGGGATAGCCATGTAAATTAGGGGTCGGGGGCAGGGAATCCCTGTTACGACTAGGTAAACTACAACTAGGTAAAAACTTAAGGCAGGAATTTACTACCATCAGCGGGGAGTGCAGGGGGCGTGCGCTTCCCGCTATGTATGTCTGCCTATGGACATGTAAAGCGTGCGGAGGTCTGGATCTGGGCCACTGTACTTACATCTACAAATAATCGGTGTTAGCGCAGCACTGGAACAGCTCCACTCCACCAGAAAAACATCAAGTTGTTGATTAAATGTTTCTGCCCTTTAGGAAACTGATTAGTATAAATCTTCATACTTTGGAAGTTAATCATTTTCCATAAGACTAACATAGCTTTATAACATATATTGTGCATAGGTTTTAAACAGGGAAACATTAGCTACAGAGAAAACCTTTGTAATAAACATTTCCCATGAATTGTTTCAGTCAGTTACTACAATCTCAGGAATATATCATATAATATAACTATAACTTAGATTTGTATGATAAATATTTTGAGAAAAGGGGCTGTGGGGGGAACCATTAAAATTGTACAGTAGGGATGGGATTAGATACTTATAAAATGATCAGCAGTTGGATGGACCGCTGATCCGCTCGTGTGACTTAAGGTCGCCGTATAGCAGCATAAATCAAACAAATATCTGCAAAAGAGAGGAAAGTGACAGGGGAAATGACAGACGTACTGGAACTGGTCCTATATGCATAGTTATTTATCTATTAACACTGGTGTTGTCAACCTTTTAATACCTACCGCCCACTTTTGGTGATGGTAAAATTTCCTTCCAGTGCCACAGTAACTCAATGTAGCACAAGTGCAAAGTAATTTTTATAGGGGGCAACCCCCTTTCCCCTCCATGTATCTATCCTATATAAGAAACAAAAGACAGGTCCAGCGCTTCAAACAAACATTATATAAATCTATGGGCCTCATTTAGTAACGTCAATGGGGTAGATCCAGAACTACGTTTTAAATACGTTTCCTCACGTAGCGTATTTACGCGTGCGTACCTTCTATACACTCCCCTAGGCACACCCCTTGAATGTACATATTTTGTCCAAGATGCGCTTTCCAAACCCTACCTTAACTTTTGGCAACGTAACCAATGTGATCTGCACATGTACGTATATGCAACACGTATTTACGCTGCTAAGCACGCCCATACTGTACTCTTTAAATACAAACCCCGCCTACATAACGTATTTCAAACGTATTTTTGTGAAACGTAAAATTTGCACGCCCACACGTAAGTATTTACGTGACACATACGTGAATGGCCCATACGTTCACATTTACGCTACATTACGGTGCATATTTTCTATGGTGCGCATGCGCAGTACTTACTAAAAGGTGATTTTACGTCTCCACCACGCGTAAATTCGCTCACAAGCGTTGTTCTGAATCTGACCCAATGTTGGCAAAATCGCCCAAAGTCCTGAGACTTTAGCTGTTTTTCACCATCGTCGTATTTACTAAAGCCAAAGTCCCGGGACTTTGGGCTTCATCATCACCAAATTGACCAACATCGCTCTACCCTCCCAGTCCAGACTTTTCTAATGTAACCTATACAACACGGTTCATTCACTAAAGGCGATTTGACTAAATCGCCTCTAGTGCAATCCGTGAGGGCTTAAATAAAATCGCCTCCTGTGTGAGGTGCTTTCCTAGAAAGCAACTCACACTTTAACAGAAAAACATGTCAACATAGTTGACATGTGTTTTTCAAAAAGTAAAAAACACTGGCTGCATTTTTAAATCACTTATCCTTCTGACGCATATACTACTATAAGGAAAAGCATGGCCATGTGTTTGTGGCCATGCTAATCCTTATAGTAGTGTAAGCATCAGCCTGATAAGTGATATAATTCTACAAGCAAATGTGTTATGTGTTCCTAAAAAATGTAACAAAGTACCCAACTAAACATTGCAATAATACATCACATAACCCTACATGTAAAACCCTGAATAAAATGTGTAAAAAATGTCCCTTAGTCTGTATAGCCATTATAATAGTGGCCACCGTGCCAAATGTACCCTAAAGCGTATTTTAGTGTAAAAATGTGTAATAAAATAATAAATAAATGTTGCGACTCACCGTTTAGCAGTCATCTGTCTTGGGATGACTTGCTTGGATTTTCTGCTTCTTCTGAACATCTTCTTTCAATGTTGTTTGCAGATGCTTGTCACCTTGCTAGAAGAGGTTCTTCCGGTGCTGGCAGCTAGTCTTCAGCCTCTTCTGGCCCTTTCCACGACGCACCCCTTCTTCCTCCTCGGTGTTCCCGCTACTAATGACCGGTCTGTCGCTAGAGGGCCTCCTATTATAGAAGAAATGACATCATCTACATTAGAGGGTTCTAGTGAGTGCTCTAGTGTTGATGAAAGAATTTCTTGTACTATATGTGATCCAGACCTACGCTTGCCGGCGTTAAAACACCGGGCACAAGCGTAAGATCGGCTGAAAAGCCGGCATAGCATCAACATAGTAACGCTGGAGGGGGTGCCCCCCAGCGTTACTACGCTGAATTTAGTGCAGGTAGGTGGGGGGAGGGAAGGTAGTGAGGTTGGGAGGGCGACTGCTGACATAACATTTTTTACATTTAAAACACTTTCACCAATGATACAGCTGACATTATGGTGTTGGCTGACTCATTGCCGAATTTATGATTTCAGTTACATCTAGACAAAGCTTCCACTACCACTATTCCTAGCGTTCCTAGCATGTAACAAGCTGTAAAAGCAATGATATCCTGCATACGTAGCATTACATGGTTGGTGGTGAAGCCCATTAACTGCCTGCAACCCCCCCCCCCCAAAAAAAAATAAAATATCACACCAGAAGTCAATAGACTTATTTGCCAAACAATTACCTTTTATAGTTCAACAGCCCCTTCTATGGGAAACAACCTCAAAATGAACATCCTCAAGTCAGTAAATTTACAGTCGGTGACTAACTACAAAGGGATCTGACCAAATGCACGCATTTAAAATAATGTAACATAATGTCACTCCAGCTGTGACAAAGGGCCAGATCCAGAGCTACGTTTCCATTACGTTTCAAGACGTAGCGTATTTACCATGCACTCCCCTCGTTCGTATGTACTTTGGCCGTTTTACGCTTGCCGAACCCTACCTTAACTTTACGCTGCGTAAGTACTAAAGTATGTACATACGAAGGGGCGTGTCCAGACTGTATGATTTAAATGCCTTACCCCACCTCCGAAATGTAATTTACGAGTGTCGTATGTTTGACACGCCCCTTCATATGTAGTTATACTAGGCTGATACATACATTCAGAGTTATGCGGCGTAACATCTGCCGCGCGCATGCGCAGTAAATACTAATGGCCGATTTTACTTCAGCGGCCAGCGTAAAATCGCTTGCGTACGTAGTTCTGGATCTACCCCAAAGAGTGTAAGTAGCCCGACCCATAGGTTCTGACTGCTGAGCACTGTTATAAACAACCTACTCACACTGACAGTGCCCCCACTGTCCGCAGCCAACAAGGGATGAGGTGGGGGGCTGGATCCAAGGCATTGGAACAGCTCAGGCAGTTGCAGAAGGTAGAATGTTATAGCAATCAGAGGATATCTGAGGGAAGTGAACACTTTCAGAGGTGTTGATAATATTAGCATAGCTACATTTGTACTGCAGTTAAAATAATTGTGTTTTTTTCTGAGGGATGCACTTATTTGAATAAAAATTTTCAATCTCTTCATGTTGAAATCTCCTTAAACTGATTATTGCAAAAATGAATACTTTCTTTAATACTATAAGTAGTTCTACCTGCTCATTTATGATTTTAATGGTTAATAAAGTAGAATGCTGGAGGGCATCAAACACTCCAACCCATATGGCATAAGCTGCCAAAAACTATTGGCTCAGTAAAGTAATATAGAGTCAGCACTGTTTGAACTTGTAGATTTGATTTTATAAATCAAATGGTTGCTACTTTATATTTATTTAGAGTATTCCACCTTTAACTGTTTTACAACTTTTGGCTCAATAATTTTCTCTTACACACCCTCCCACCAACACGCACGCATGCACACATATATACACACCCACCCTTATATTTTTATAGTCCATGACTAAAACTGTTTTAGTTGACTTTTAAGACTGACAGTGCTCTTGAGTGGTGAACAGTGTGAAAATAAACCATAAATCAAAAAGGGACTTTTAAACTGGGTTTAAAAAAAAAATGCTTAGAAAACAAATTTTATATATATAT
>WWET01000623.1:159722-180566 GCA_011038615.1 Limnodynastes dumerilii
CCATGCCCACATAGATGTAAATGACAAAGTCCATGCCCACATAGATGTAAATGACAAAGTCCATGCCCACATAGATGTAAATGACAAAGTCCATGCTCCCATCGCTGTAAATGACAAAGTCCATGCCCCCATAGATGTAAATGACAAAGGGGGCATGGACTTTGTCATTTACATCTATGTGGGCATGGACTTTGTCATTTACATCTATGTGGGCATGGGCTTTGTTATTTACAGCGATGGAGACATGGACTTTGGCATTTACAGCAAGGGGGGGAAAGCTATACTGGCATTACATTATATTGGGGGTTAACCTGTTGCATTTTTAACTAAGTGGCCATCTACATAGGAAAGCTATGATACAGGGGCAACTATTGTGACTTTTTTGGAATGGGGCAACTACTATTGTGAATATTGAACGGGGATCTGAATTGGGCAATGGATTATTATATACACTTAACCCTTGCCATGTTGCCTCTTATGGTACTATAAGACACAGCATGCCCTGCTAAACATGGCCATGCTGTGCCTTATAGTTCTACTTGCGACTGCGTAATTAGGGTTATTTGTATGTTTTGCTTCACAGTTTTAAAATGTCAAAACACATGTGAAAACTGTTTTACATGTATTTTGATGGCAAAGTGAGTGTCGCTTTTCTGAAAAGCGACACTCACAGGAGGCGCTTTTAAATGGCACTATTTCAGAGAAAGGCCCTTGAGATTTTATTAAGCAACGCTTAGTAATTCTGGGATTGATATCTCTGGCACTGAAAAAATCGCCTTGGCCATGTGACCTCTTTGGAGTAAAATTTGTGAATCAACTGATTTTATAGAAAAATTTCAAATTAAATATGTATTAATAAAGAGACGTGGTTATTTTTTGCACAATTATACTAACTGATACATTAGTTGCAGTTTAGTACACCTTCCTAGTGTGATATATAAAAAAATTATATGTTTATAAAATTAGTAATTTACTGTCACACAGTAATATTTGGCACTAACCTTGCAATAACATTTTAGCTAAAAGGATTTAACATCAAATTTTTTGTTGTTGGAACAATATTGTATTTTTCAACTACTTAAAAGACACAGATCTTTTGTTTTCAAAGCTGGACAAGTATAGTATGGTATTTTATTTGTAAAGAACAATAATTCATAAAGGCACATTAATATGTTATGAAGAAAAGGTAACATGCCTCAGCTTGAGAAAAAAAAAAATCTGTGTTTACATACTTATGAAGCATGGATTATTATTATGCAATAGGATACAAATAAATTATCCAAGAACTGTTTCACAAATATAATATGTTTATGAAAAGTATGCATGATGGTGATAATGAAATGTCATTATGTCATTATATCATTATCTGGTGAATAGAAAGAAGCTGAAAACCACTGGGAGCAAAACAAATGTTTTGAAATACATTTTATGTACAATCTCTTGTTTTCTTATACAAAAACACATTTACAATAAAAATGATGATTGACTTTCCGCTAGTGATGTAACAAACAAAAGGACAACCTTTGAATAGAACCCAAAGGGGGCATCTAATATTGTGCTAGCTGTCCTATCAACACAATAAAGGAATTAATTCACATATCTCCTTCACAACACAGCTAACCTTATTCAATTTACTGAGATGCAAACATAGTCTCATACCAATAACACAATTTAAAAAGACAGGCATTGTCATGATTACATGATAAGTTTACAATAGAGATGCAAAATCCTGTTACCTATAAGACAACATTTCTTTAAGTCGTATACATATGCATTAAGCTGTTTTACATATAAACCAGATTTACTAAGCTGCAGGTTTGGAAAAGTAGAGATGTTGCCTATAACAACCAATCAGATTGAAGCTTTCACTTTCCTATTACATACTAGAGAATGTCAGCTAAAATCTGGTTGGTTGCTATGGCCAACATCTCCACTTTTCAAAACCCACATCTTAGTAAATCTAGCCCCAAGAGTCCTTGGAGTGGGGTTAAAAAAAATGGAATCTATGGGCATATATTGCTCTTCTGTAAGCTTAATAATGAGAATTTGGCAGCGTTTCTGGCAACATGGGTCACAAAACAAAAGACCTTGAATTGTATTGATAATTTTCTCCTTTATCAGTTTACCTGTAGAGAAAGTGGGGGAGGCAAATGTAACTGGGGGGAGAATAGGTAGCGATAGTGTGATGTTGGGAGACTGAGGAATGGTGATATAATATGTAATGAAGTGAGAATGATTCAACAAGAGTGCTGTGGTGTCTTTTGCATCTGCATAAATTCCCCATACCTTGCAGCACCTGCTTTATATTAACATACATATATATAACCATAACCATAACAATAGCTGATAGGGAGAGACCACACTCCCTATCAGCTACTTTCCCAGACACGCTTTAAAACACACATCCAAAATGGAGGTTCCTCAAATCAATTTATAAGGTAATTATACAGCAGGGGGTTGATTCAGAGATGCGATTGCGAAAAGATCGCAAATATACGCACCTTAGGTAAGATCTTACCAGGTTACAGCCCACTGCATAAACAGTCACTCCCCTTGCAAACAGCGGCGGATCTTAAAGTTAGACCACCATTGACTAACCCTAAGTCTGCGCTGTCATTTAAGATCTTAAGGGAAGAAGTAGCGTTTATTTGCGATCCTAAATGTCTGCCAGCGCCCACTTTCCCTCATCTCCCTGCCTCCCCCCGCCCATTTTCATGCAAATCCTTAAGATCTTAAACTTTCGCAGCACTTATGATCTTAATTGCTTGCGATCAATTCAAAATTACGCTCTTAGCGAATTTACGCTCCTAAACTCTACGCAGACGGCGTTGCACTATTACTACGCATGCACAGTTATGCGAATTTTCTAAGATCCTAAATATACGCTCCTAAGTTGCGTTAAAATCGTATCTCTGAATCAGCCCCCAGGTGCGCAAAGCAAGGGGAGTTTCCACAAAAACAAAACAAGGCCTAGCACTCTAGCAATTAACTAACCATAACCTATCTATAGATAGATAGATAGATAGATAGATAGATAGATAGATAGAGTTTTTGTGGAAACTCCCCTTTGCTTTGTGCGCCTTACCTTATAAATTGATTTGAGGAACCTCCATCTTGGATGTGTGTTTTAAAGCGTGTCTGGGATAGTAGCTGATAGGGAGTGCTGTCTCAGATTGGCTGTTTTGGAGACTTGAGGACCTCTGCCGGGAGTGAGCTCTCAATTTAAAAATACATGATATATGACCCAAATTCAGGACTCTGATGTTTTTCGAGTTAGGACCACCAAAATAGAGAAGCCTATATGTGTGTGTGTGTGTGTGTGTGTGTTTGTGTGTGTATGTGTGCGTGTGTGTTTGTGTGTGTATGTGTGCGTGTGTGCATTTAAATATAGAGCTGCTGACTGCTACGGCAAATCTATCCAGTGGAAGAACCAGAACAGTTTCCCCAGGTCAAAGTTTTGCCCATCATCCGACCGTGACCCGAACCCCCTTAAAAGCTGGCCAGGATTCAACTGAACCAACTTTCATTTGTTTTCATCCCAATTAGTACAGAGGTTTCTGACAGACAAACAAAGAAACAAATGGATCAATGAATTTTATATATAAAATAATGTAGGGGGAATGGTGTTACTGAGTAGTGGTATAATATGTAATATGGGGATAGTTACATTAGTGGAGTAGGGGACTGGGGGACTTGGGTGTGGTATAATATATCGCGTTAAATATGTGTGAATGGAGCTGGTTGATTATGTAAATGTATGGATAGAAAAAGCTAATGAAGTAACAGATATCTTCAGTAGGCATGTAAAAAATATTTATAATAATTTTAGATATATATAAAAGTATTTTTTACATGAGGCTATTTTTGACAAAAATTTATATGTCTATGCCTAAATTTTTGTGCAGGTGCCTAGATAAAAATAAAATTTGACAGCCTCTAACTTAAAGGAAATAAGCATAACAGAATTTGCATGGCATTTTCTAACACATATATAAGCAAAAAATCATATAATATTATTCTCATATTTCTTTAAGAGAATGTATGAAATGTTACAAACATAATTATGTTATCCATAATCCATAATATCTACTTATTAAAATGTACATTATCAATAATTCATATGTTTAAAATATAAAAACAAAAGGAACAAATATATCGACCCTTAAAATAGTGTTTTATTTACTATTTATTATGATAGTATGTGAATTATTAAGAATTAAACATTACATATAAAGAGTATATTCTTTTTTAGTATTATGAACAAAGTATTTACATTGTGTTAAAAAAAATGATTTACATTTAAAACTATAAATTCATTTTTAAAAGCAATGTTGTATTTTATACAGCACAACACACAAAATCTTCTTTTCTTCCCCAAATAATTAAGTATTGCAATGTGATTTATAATAAACCTTATCCAGGAAAGAAATGCAATGTTGATAAGTTCTGACAAGCAAAAATGTATTATTAATGAAATAATGACATTGACAGTAAGCAGAAAACAAGCCGATTGTGTGGAGTTCATTGTTTACGTCTCAGTATACAGATTTACTTATTTTTGTGCAAAACTTACACCAGGTTTAGATAGGTCATTACACCAAATTTGGCACTGCAGATCAGCATTAAGAATTATGCCAATTGTAAGCATTATTCACAAGAACTCTTAAATTACTGAGCATACATGTCCTTAGTTTTTTACATTGACAATAAAGTTTTAACTTTTAAAAATATATATTTTTCCTATTATGTCCTTGACAGCTATTAAGTGACTATATTTTTATGCTAGTTTCAAATAAAAGGCAAACTTGAAAGGCGTAAATCCAAGTGAGGATAAATGCCAGGCTGGGGCCTGACCATCCCTCTAGCATATAAACCATATATATACACAACTTTCACAAGCAAGCGCTTCAAATAATGTCCAGCACTCAGAAATATCCTTATCTAATTCCTTGATGCTTTCCCCGTTCTTTCTGTCCTTTAAATTTTCAAATACGATAATCTCTGTATAACAATCTCTCAGTCCAATCCGTTCTTAATCTTTTTCCTATTTCTCTTTACAGCTCTTTTCACCCTTCAAATAAAACAAGAGACAACAGGGGATCCCCTGTGTAGATCTATATCACCACGGTAAGTGTATCAATTACTGGAACTACTCACTCTTTATGTCTCTTGAATGACTTGCGTGTAATCGATTTTTCTTTTTCTTTGCAGTCCCTCCGTCTCTACACTGAACCCTCCATCCTCCGAACCGGAAAACAGAAAACGGGAGAGGCAACCTCATGCAGTTCTTAATACGTGAAGGTAAGTAAAAAACTTCCAGTCTACTCACCGAATTTTCCTCTTGTGCTATGCTTTTCTAAATCTCTTAATCACCCAACTTCTTTCTTTTCAGGATTCCGATGTCTTAATCCCGCAGTGGATCCGTGGACATGCAAATGAGAGATCTAAGTGCAACACCGTTGCCAGTATCGACTTCAGTCAACAAAACGGATATGCACATTGATTACCTCTTGTACTTTTGCATATAAAGGTTTCTTTTTTTTTCAATAGTCTCCACAAGTGCATCATTAAAAAGTGATTTTATTTTCCAATAAAAAATTCCAATTAAAACAACAATAAACTTTAGCGTTCACATACTCACCCATTAATTTTTGGAAGAGCTGCTGCTGGACCACCGGAGAGGTGAGTAAACCTCTATGGGGACTTAGGATCAGGCTGGGGGGGGATTTAGGGTTAGGCTGGGGGGGGTTGACTTATGGTGTGGGGGACACTTAAGGTTAGGGATAGGAAATGGGCTTGCTCACCTTTTGGAGCACCGTGTTTGGTGCTCCGGGGATTGATTGCTATGCCTCATCAAGGCTGGGAGCGAATGGCCCTATCAAAATAGGACCATTCGCAACGGGGATGCACACTCCCTGGGATAATGCCCTTGTAAATAAGCACCTACTCCTGTACTATAGCACTCCTATGGCCACAGAAACCCAGCACTTTTCTGCTTTGCTGTACACACCTGATAAGAGAGGAATCAAAACTTTCAAAATATGGCCTGAATACCAAACATTGGCTTAGATAAGAGGGAATTACCACAGAAAAAGGCAGTTAATCCATCACTTAAATGTTTAACAATGTCTCCTCTCCATCACCCCATATACCTCCCTGACTTACTCATCAACATAACTATTCAAATCACCCCAGCCATATAGTAATATGTGTGGAGTCAGGCTTTCCCAGCCCTCAGTTATCTACAGCTACTAAAGAAATGTTGCTTCTAGGCAAGTGTACATACATGGTTGGAGGTTTAGACTCGCTTTCATCTGCATCCCTGTTGTGACATAGTCATTAAACTTGCATTTTTATTACAGTTTAAATATGTTATACAGATTAATTTACGGGCATGCACTCATTTGTAACTAAACATACTCCATAATGTCAAGAGATAAGTAATAGTGATTGTATCCATCATAGATAAGAAGTAATTGTGAAAATCGGACATTTGCAGTGAGAGGAAAATATAATAACAATATGAAATACCCATGAAATTACACCCTTGAAGCTAATTTGAACACAAGAACCCCAAATTAGGAGTAGCGTATCGTATACATTTATATTGTTTTCTGGAAGTATAAGCTCTCATGTAATACTGTGCTTGACATATGTATTGCTTGCTAATGAATTTCCCTCTTGCATTTATACATTTCTTATCTATTTTTATCTTCCTCTTTATACAATATTGATAAACAAATGAAGATGTCATGACACAGCTCTAACAGAACAATATTGGTTTCAATGCAGGTTTATTGTGTCTTATATTAATTATAGCACACACATTATTGAATTTACTGAAGTGCTTTTCTGGATACTGTCCAAACACTAACAGGCAGATGGAATTAAATAAAAAGGTTTAGCTATATTTAAGAGCATTGGGTGAATACTTTATAGTCTGCTTATAATTAAAAGGGTTATAAAGTAAAATACTAAGTGTAAGTGGCATCTTTCACTCATGCTTTCTTTTTCAGCTATTAAAAAAATACAAAACCTATAGCTATCTGAATTGTGATGCTTTATGTTTAATTTTATTGATATGTACAAAATGTATTTAGGATTAAAACAAAAATAATTACATAACTTTTTATTTTAGTGTGAAGACCCTTAAGCATAAATTAGTCAATGCGATGTCTCTTCCTTCCCTAATCACAATATATTACACAGAAGAAAATATGAGTATGCGTCTTCAGATGGATGCATCTCAGATTCTGGACACATTGGGGCTATTACAGAGTTTAAGAGTAAGGACAAAACAGATGCAATTGTATACCTGAGCAAACCATGTATTTTTCTCATACCTGCAGGGAAAGTACTTTTGCACACAGCACTTTATCACTGCAGCTACAACAGTTTTGCTTGTCTATACTTCCTCTCAATGGGCCTGATCCATTGGCACTTTTTTAAATCATAACAAAGCGTGCATACCATACATGCAAGCAGCAATTGTTGCCATGGCGCGTGCGATCCAAAGTCACAAGCAACAGAATTTCAGGGAGATTGTGAAGTACAGCACATAGCGTATGAGCAAAAAGAAGACAGGCATAATGCAACTACATGACCATATACATTGTGCAAGTGCAGGGTAGTTACCTTGTATTGTATAATGGAAATAAGTGTTATGAATAGTGTGAACACTTCAATAGAAATGTAAAACACTAAAACAATAGAAAATCACTTCTATTACTGTACATATTACATACTTAACAACAGCTCAATATTCCAGCAGTATTTTTTATTTTTTTTAGCATTGCGTTTGAAGTGTAAAATTTTACACGGGTCAGAAAATGGTGATGGATTGTCAGCTCCCTGGACGTGACATGACAATTGTTTGGGTGGAAACAGTCATTATTTCCTCTGCATCCTGATCTATAAAGGGTGCATAGGCTTGAGCACGCCCTTACTGTACATTGACTATGTGCCTCCTTCTCTTTCCTCATACTACTCCTACTAGAGTTACAGTAGTGTCTGAATGGGGCGCGACTTAGTGCTCTTCGGTTCTGAGCATGCGCAGTGAAACATCATGCAGATATATGTCATACTAGCTGGTATATACACCTTTGGATCAGTCCCAATGTGTTCAGAATCAGCTCTGCTGGGGGGGGGTGACAAGTGACTCCAAATCCAGACCTCTATGGGTTAATAAATTTGATTTCCATTGATAATTTTTGTGTGATTTTGTTGTCGGCACATTCAACTATGTAAAGAACAAAGTATTTAATAAGAATATTTCATTCATTTAGATCTAGGATGTGTTATTTTAGTGTCCCCTTATATATATATATATATATATATACACACACCAGTAGATGATGCTGAGAGTACAAAGAAAGGCAAATAGAAGTGTACACTTGTGTAAAATCAAGTTGAAAAGTGGGAGAAGGCAAATTAAAACTTGAATTTGAAAGTGAAGTGTCCAATATCATCTCTAAATAACAGAATAAACAAATTAATAAATTAAAAATATTTGAAGTCTATGTGCAAAAGGGAAGAATGTTTCCATACATGGTTTAGCTCGGGTGTACATTTCCCCCTGTTTTGCCCTTTCTCTCACACATTGCATCATATTTACAAAGTAGAAAGATTACAGATAGCACAGAGATGTCATTTAATAACTACACCATATATGCACCACATTCACGCAGTATGTGCAGTATGGAAATGTATAATGGGCACTAATAAACAGATGTTTGTCATTTGTTTTTCTATATTAAACTGATTAAACTTAAAAGGTTATTATTATTTTTTTACACAACTTATATACTCATGCTATGTATAGTGTGTTATGTATATTATTGCTCTGTACAGAAATTATTTATTGCTTTAAAAAAACAAACAGAGATTAAATGCTGCAAAATAATATCGCACAGGATCAGATCAATATAAACCTAGGGAAATCATGACATCTGATGAATTGAAACCTAAAACAAGGGGAAATTGGAGATCCGAAATGTGGTTGTTTTACTTCTGAGTGGCACATTTAAGAGGAAGCTGGTTGAGGAACTGTACACATGTCAATAGAAAAGATGACCTTTAATATGGATTAATGAATCAAATATCAACCATATGCTTGCTTAGATTAACTTTTTTGGAGAAGAAAATAATAATCATAATAATAACAACAAAAAAGTCCAAATACACATTTCTATAAGGGACTTTGTTTGTATCTGTGCTACAAGTTCTTCAGCATACCAACATGTACTCTTTCCTAATAACCTTTTATTATTATTTCTAAAAACCTCCAATTATATTGGCTAAGATTCATGAACCAGAAATCTACATTGGTTATTCTAGACAGGTAACTGCTAAAATTACTGAAAATGCTAAAAACATGTTTAGTTTAAAAAAATTCATTTACCAGATACTGCATAAATTACGATTATCAATGAAAACTTTTTATTAACCCAAGATAAACATTTCATTGCTAAAATAAACAATGTTGCTGTCTAATTGCCCTAAATTTCAAGTAAGAATTCATATTTGATTAATCAGGGTAATAACACTAAGAAATATTGTTTTAGTATTATCCAAATATGTCAATGTGAGCCAAAACACTTTTCTAAATAAACTCTTCTAACTTTACAACTTTACTTTGAGTGGGCTTAATGCATTAAGCTACCACAATGGTTTACATTCCATAAACAAAAATGAAAATGTAACTAATTTACAATATAGGTGGTAGGAAATGGGTGTAATTAGGATAGGAAAAATATATGAAACTAAATATGAAGTCATTCAATCTAAGTTAATGACCAGGAACAAACCCTGGCTGGTAAAGCGTTATGTAGTCTCAAGGTTCTATATAATAAGAATACTGGACTGGATGCAATTTAGCCTTTGTTTCCATACTCTCAGTTTAGCTATTACATTATTTGCATTTGCACGCATCTACCCTAACCAGGATTCAGCAAAATTATATTTTAGGGGTGCCCGGTTGCAATCACATGTTGGTATGACCTGTTATTACATTGTAGAGGATAGGCATGCCAACGCAATGTGTATCATTCAAGACTTCTGATTTTATGTTTGCAGATATAAAAAAATATAATGTAGCCTATGACTATAATAAGTTCATTGGTGGGAGGTGATGAATGGACATTGTGATTCTGTGATTGTGGATCCCCATGCATCCTTTAATCAAAAGTCTGATTTCAAAGGAATAGTAAGTGAAGATCCAGGCCTTGATTCAGAGCTGCGCTTCCATCTTTTTTTTAGACGAAAGCGCAGCAAAAATTAACCCGCGCATGCTCAAATTGGGAGCGCGCACAGAAAGATGGACGCAAGTGTGCCCATCCGCCTGTGTCCGCATCCGACAGCATTGTGCCTGTGGAACTGGGAGTTCCACGATATTTAAATGAGAAAAGGGGTGTTTTTCTCATTTAAATATTGCGTGCAGTGCTGTCCGGTGGCTGCCTAACAGCCTTACGCTTACACCATCCCAGGGATGGTGTAAGCAAAAGGAGCAGCTCACCGAAGCTGTTTAAAAAAAAAATTTAATTGGTATGAAAAAAATAAACACAGTAAAAATTTGAAAAAAACCCATACATTTTTTATTTACCCCCCCACACCGCTATATGAAAAATAAATAATGAATAGTGGCCCTACAGGGTATGCTGATGCTTGTAGTGTTACAAGCACCAGCATACCCATGGATGCCGGGACATGCTGGTGCTTAGAGAACCACAAGCACCAGCTTGCCCTGCTATCCAGGTCCCGCAGAGCCATGTCACTGTCCCCATAGTAGAAATAACAAATGTTAGTGCCGGCCATTGTAATGTAAAATATAAAAAATGTGCAGTAAAAAATTTTAAAAAAGCCACTTACCTGCTGGGATCCAGTCTTCTAAGCTTTTAATCCAGGAAGAGGGCCTTGGCAAAATAAAAAACCATGTGAGCACGTCGAAACTCATGTCCTGTTAGCAGGACATCCTGGCCCTAATGACAGTTCTGCTGCCATTGGGGCATATTTATACCCTGTATCAGTGTGGGAAATCACATTTCAAACGTGCACCTCTGCATAGCAAGTTTTAGCATATCCGCATTGCAGATCCCTGTCTTATAATATTAAGAGATTTCTAAATTTTGCTTAAGTGCTGTTCTTTTTGTTTGGATTACTGGCTTTTTCATACAGTGCCTGTGTACTCTGATCTCTGATCAGAACATGTTAGAAGCCAGCGGTCAAAATTAAAATTTAAAACAGGTGGTATAAACATTTAAAAGATACAGAATGGAAATACAGAAAATAATACAAGTGAATGGATATTTATTGTTTTCAAATTATATTAGTAAGAGAAGTAGCCATATGTAATACCATTGAACATTGTCCCACTTTCAGTACTATTATAACCAGTGGCGTAACAGCCATGGTAGCAGGGGGTGCGACTGCTAGAAGGCACGAAGGAGAGGGGGACCATAGCAGCTGTCCATCCTGTACCTACGAATCTCTAAGACGTCAAAGGGTTGCAACTTAAAATAGTGCTCGACACTCCATCAGTGTATATATATGTATGTTCAGCAGCTTTGGCAATGTATTTAAAAACAATGCCTAAAACTCAGGACTGGATTTAGCTGCCACACATTAAGAAAGAGATTTTTTCATAGTTACAGTAGGTAAATTAGTTTGTTTATAGTGTATAGGGCCAGATTTACTAAGCTGTGAGTTTGGAAAAGTGGAGATGTTTCCTGTAGCAACCAATCAGATTCTAACTGATATTCTCTAGTATGTAATAGGAAAGTGAAAGCTAGAATCTCATTGGTTGCTATGGGCAACATCTCCACTTTTTCCAAACCCGTAGCTTAGTAAATCTGGCCTTTAGGAGTTTGTCCTATATTCAGTTACGATAATTGTAATAATGGGAAAAATATGCCTTCCTTATTGACTTAGGACCTGTCAAAAATCAAACTGTCACTGCTAAATATATTCATCAGGAATGGGTTAATAATCCTAGTATTCTATTCTTTTATATATAGGCTTATTTAAATGTTTATCAGTTGTGAGATGTGGAGCAGCCCTAGAGATTCACAAGGGAGGACTGCTCATTGCCTATGCATGGGAGCGTTGTAGGAAGATTAAAATAACATTGAGTATATTCTGTAAATGAAGGAGAGAACTAAAAGAAGCCTCTAGAGTCCATTATAAATTTTAATAATACATCAAGGTAATGTAACTGAATAACCGATCTCTGAGGGAAGAATCACAACATTTGGCTAATATTACAATTTAAATTATGAAAACAAAAAGAGCTTTTAGTTAATCTTGTCTTTCTGCTTTTATTCTTCAGGCTCTTTTTTATTTTCCCTGAATCCAAAACACCATGTAAACAAATAAAAGTATGGGAGAAAATAAACAGTTTGGCATCTCAGTAGATTAATTAATGCGCTTCAGCCTTGGCACCGGTAGTCAAAAATTATGTGCATAAATAATATCACTAATTAAAAAGATGCAGATTAACATGCAAATAATGTTAATGAGGATCTGCAATTCCAGAGTGGATTCGCATAACATCAACAATTTAATGGGTTGGAAGGCTTGTGTTTGCATTACATTAATAAATTTCAAAGACCTTGCATAAAAAAAGTTCTGTTGGAGCCTCCGTCTCCCACTTGTGAGTTGTAAATTCTGTGGGCAGTAGCAAGCACTCATAGGCAGATGCCAAAGTCATTATCTCAAAGACTGTTGAGATGCTGCTATGAGCCAGTGTGGCCAGCTGTTGGGAACTGGGCAGTAGGCACTGCACTGTGCCAATTAATCGCAATAGGTAGGCAGTTTTGATATCTAGTCAAAATGATAAATATTTTGTTCTTTTGCAGTTAAACCAAGAGGGAAATCATGTTTAAACAGACAAAGTTCTTACCTAAACTTGCTAACCTTTGATGTGTCATGGATGTATGAGTGCATTATACTTATTATTGATTTAAAGCCACATCATAAATAAAAATGAGTTTATGTTTTTCTATGAAAGTATACACATTAATTAGCATGATTTAAAGAAGTAGAAATACATAACATAACAAAATATTGTTAACAATGGTAGTCCTTTTCTGTTCAATACCTGCTAATGTTATTGCTATCCCTTTTAGACATGCCTCAGTGGAGTGTGAATGTTTATTGTATTCTGCTGTCAGCCTTTAAGCAAATTAAAGAGGGTCGAGCTAAAACAACATGCAACAACTCAGAGCAATTAAATCTGTACAACAAAAGAGCTGTAAATAAATAATATCAGAAGTCTCCTATTGACTGCTTTTACTCAAACTGCCGAAATATAACTTCCCAAATCAGATTTTGCCAAAAATTCACAGAAGTGTTAAATTGCGTAATATATTTTGTTTATTTTTTAATTATTAAACAAAAATGGTGGAAATACAGTATAGGAATATGAAAAACACACATGTCTTTTAGCTCCAGCTAAACAGCTAACCCACAAAGAAGACATTGGAGTTGCTGTGCAACCCAGCAACTACATTGGCTGTAAAGCCTCATTATCCTTTGTTTAGTTTTGGTCCCCATTATTGTGTGGTTTGAGGCAGAGCTGCCATAAGTAACAGATTTGGAAGATTTGCAAGTTCAGTGTGAGAAAGGTGCCCGGGTTCCAAAACTGTCTTTCCTTTTTTTTTTCATAGCAGAAACGGCCTATTGCACTGGTTCATTCTGATTATGATCATTCTGATTCTGTTGCTGTACTACCATGCTCAAATTCAATGTATTATTAATACAAGGGAAATGACTATGGACCGGATTCAGATTTAAGAAGCTTTTTCCTGCGTTTGTAATAGATCCGTACGTTAATACAAAATAAGTACATTTTGCAAAAGTAGTAAATTTCGGAAGACTTCCGTGTTGTGAAAGCAACCTTATCATTAACGCACGTATATGTGACGGAAGTGAAACGTTTACAAATACAACCGCACGTCTACTACATTACCACGCCCATTTTTTGCTATTTACATTTCGACTAACGCCTACTTATTAATAATCTGCCCAACCTTTTATGTTCGCACGCATTTTTTGTCGTACAGAATTTACTTACGCATCATTCCAATTATGTTTCGTAACTCCATGGTCTGCACATGCACGCTAAATAGAAATCACTCCACTTACGCATTTTGCGTGCGTAAATTACCAGACGTTCTTAATTCTGAATAAGATCCTATGTCATTTTTAATACTGAATAAAACTACTGTGGGCTATTATTAAAAATGGTGGAGAATAACATTTCCGCTTATTAGAAATAGGTCTTAACATACTTTTCCCTTATTAATAATAATACCCATCATTAGTAAGAATGGTGGAAACTAAATTATGTATTAATAGAACTTGTTAAATTAGGTAATTAGGTATTTATCTCCCTTGCCAAAAAAGGCATGCATTGGATTTTTTTTATTTGAACACAACTGGACTGATCCAGAATTGGAAGTAACAGCAAAAAAGTAGCCAATGTGAACCTTCACAAAACCGTGTTGGTCTGCAGGGGAAAAGAATATGTAAAATGTGCAGACAGAATGAGATGAATGGTGGTGTTTTGTAGCTCAACTCTAAATTACAGTTTAAAAATAATAACGTCCTGTATTTGTGTGCAATAATAGGACCCAGAATTTTTCCTGCAAGCAAAACATATGTAATAAACTTGCCCCCCTCATACTTGAACATGGTTTGTCTTAGCTACAGATTTGCATCTTTTGGTACAGTTACTCCTAACTCTGGAACATGCCCAATGACTCCCAGTGGTCTTAATAAGAGTTATGAAACTGCACTTTTTAAATAATTTATTTAGATTATATACAGTGACTTTTTTTCTCTCTGCTTTTATTATTAAATATTAAAATATTTATATAATTATATGAGTATGTTCCTGGATACATTTAGACACATTGGGCTGGATCCAGACCTTGTTAAGTACATGAACTTAGTTACTCAAGGGCTAAACCATGTTGATTTCAGTGGGAGCCAAGTTAATTGTATTCTTTGCATACAGGGATATATCTTGAAATTGCTTACTGCACACAGATACTGACCAGCTTTACTATCACACTGTTATTTAGACTTGGGATAGGAAACATCACCTCTCAACACTAATACTGTTTGAAGCAAATGAAATATGACTCCCCTGAAATCAACATGGTTTAGCCCAGGTGTAACTAAGTTCATGCACTTAACAAGATCTGGATCCAGCCCATTCTGTGTTTGTAAACCTGATAGGGCTTAGAATTATGTGTACAGAATATAATGGTAATGTATTAATTGAAGATGTATTTATTAATGTTATTAACATTTTATCAAATATTTTGTTGTAATTGTGCAATTTGAATCAAGATTTAAACTGTATTGGGCTTTCTGTGAAATACTGTAGATTTACTAAGCTGCAGGAAAGGAAAAGTGGAGATGTTGCTTATAACAACCTATCAAATTCTAGCTCTCATTTTCCTATAACATACACAGAGTATGTCAGCTAGACTCTGATTAGCTTAGTAAATCTGGCCTCAAGTGTTAGCCAACTGTGTGTTAAAGAAATATATAAATAGATTATGGGTTTCAATTAATTAATTAATTTATTTTACGTAATAGATGGAAATGGTTGTGTATGAACTTAACAAATTCAATAAGTGAACTGCATGTAATAGGTTATAAAACGGGCGGTGTATTTATTTCATAATATTTTAGTGTGCATAGGCATGAGAAAATGTATAACTGGATATTGAGGCAGATCCAGAACACGTTTCTGTGCGTATTTACGCCTGGTATGTACTGAGCATGCACACAACAGATGATATGTTACATAACGTAACGTAACTCTGAGCGTAAGGGCCTTTCACGTATCAGTTACGTAAATACGTTCGAGGGGGCGTGCCAGCCTTACGACACCCGAAATTACGCTTCAAAGGCGGGTTTTGGCATTTAAATAGTACAGTATGGGCGTGCTTAGCGGTGTAACTACGGACAGCCTATAAGGGCGTGAGCGGATCAGAGTGGTTATGCTGCCAAAAGTTAAGATAGGGTTTAGAAAGCGTAAAGTGGCCAAAGTATGTACAAGCAAGGGGAGTGCCATGGGGAGTGTATAGAAAGTACGCTCGAGTAAATACGCTACGCTAGTAAACAGATTGCAAGCGGAGTTCTGGATCTACCCCATTGTCATTATATAACACAGGGGCAACAGTTCCCAGGTACGTGGGGCCTTTTTACTGTGATTGTGTATATGTAATAAAAGAAGAAAGCCACAGTTATGGATTATAAAAGGATTGATAGGTCTAGACATTATTTCTTGTCCTCTGATTAAGTCCATGGTTAATTCCAAGAAGAACAAAATAAATTGCTTGTTTACCAAAGACTAATAAAATGTTTTGGAGGAGAATTAAATAGAAAAAAGGGATTTTTAATGCTATTTTTTATTTTGGTATGCATATAACTGTATAGAGTTCTCCTCACGAAAGGCATTGGTGATGTTAGGCTTAGTTACACAATTTGGGAAGTATTTTTATTAGTCATCTTTGGAATGCATTGTCCTTTTCACATACTGTAAATACACTGCTCAACTTTTTCAAAGTCTGTGGAAACAGTGGTTACAGTACTAAGGACGCATTGTCAGTCCCTGGCTAGGCTGCAGGGAAGAGACAATTAGAGTCAGGCTGCGGGAGATGGTGGGTTAGGGTCAGGCTTCCAGGAAGGGAGGGCTAGGGTCAGGCTGCCAGGAAAGGAGGGTTAGGGTTAGGGTAATAAGAGGGTAGGGTTAGGGTTAGAATTAGGAAAAGGAGTGGGGGGGCTATATTTCCTTACCTATCGGAGCACCGAAAGCTCGATGCTCCATGGATCGATTGCTATGCCTCATCGAGGCATATGCAATCAAAATGCCAGCCAGTTCAAAACTGGCTGGGAGGAAACGGCTCTATCGAAATAGGGCCGTTCTAAGCGGGGACCCACACCCCTAAGGATGGCAGCCCCTAAAATCGCAAAACTGATGGTGTTGAGCTCATTTTCATAAGGACTGTATACAGTAATGTCACAGTGGTCTTTAATATTAAGTTCTGGTTTGCTATATGGTTTGTTATTCTAGGATTTACATTACAGGTTTGGGAATTTCCAGCTTCTTTATTTGTGATTTTCTTGTATTTTTGGGGTTGTAACAACTGAAACTCCCCCTCTGCTTTTAAAACACTTCTCACTATTTGTCACTGCTCAGCATCACAGCCAACACAAATAATATCCCTCCGGTCCACAAACACCCTTTATGTATATAAATAAAATGTCAGTAAAAGAAATGGTAAATGCAATAATTTTTTAAATATAAAAATGAAAATATTTTTGTCTTTGGATGGTAATCCTATTTTAATGAATGAATGAATGAATGAATTTATTTATTTATTTATTTATTAGTATTACACACTTCTAAGAGGAAATTACAATGATGATGCAATGTTATTAAATCCATACATATATGACCTCATTACCCCATAGATAATTCTGTGATAAGCTATTTACAGATTACTATATCATCATTATAAAGCACATACTGTTTTCTACTTGTTATTCTCCACATGCATTTCAAACATGCCTGCCACTCCACTGATCAATGTCTGGTTGTGATTCCTTCCCATATATATTTTGCTGCTAACCTCCAGCATTTGAATGTAGTTGAAAGCCACATGGTTTTTTTTTGTAGGATGCTTTAAGGCATGGACTTTGGATGTATATAAAACGAGTAAATCAAAGAAAACTGCCTTTCATCATTACAAAAGGACACCTAAAAAATAAATAAGACAAGCACTTGTATAAAACTACTTTACTTATGTACAGCTTCATATTTCAATATTTGATTTACTTGCATCTCTAGTACTGAGCCTAAATAATCATCAAAGACCCCTTCCGTCTTGGGAAATGTGGAGAGAATCTGCTTAGAATCTGCTCAATGTTTTAATCTCTCTATTTTAATTCCGCCAAAAGCACTGTAAATGTCAAATATATAGTTGAATAAAATCTAATTACATATTTAAAAGCTAAGATTGTGTGTAATGTGTTCGCTTTTGGCGGCATTATTAGCAATTGCAAGTTACCATTTTTGTAATTGCATGTAATCACTACCTGGTAGCAAATAGATTGTTTCATATAGTATCAAGAACTTCAGTGAGAATTAATAAATGTAAATCCTTATGCGGTCTTTAAGGCTGCATATATGCAATCTACGTAACAAAACTATACGTAGATTACGTAAATTAGTTACTACGCATGCGCAGTAGCTATTTTCGGCATCTGACGGACGTATTATGGGTGACGGACATTGTTCTGGATCCAGCCCTTTATCTCCAATGGTACACCCTCAGGCTTCCACATGTTTGGGTCCTCTGTAAAAGCCTCTGCAATGTCTGAAGTAAAATAGGTGTTTACAGGGACTATACCTCAGCCTGTACACTCTGTGAAAAAGAGTATCCACATAGATGATGTTCCCACCAAGGATGTGGTGAACAAGGACTTACACTATTTACAGTCACTTACAGCTAATATAGAGATTCAAGACAGGTCCATAAGCGAAGGTCCAGCCCAAAGTGTGAAATCCTTGGGGATGATAGGCACTGGTCCCATACAGACTATCCCCATAATGTCTCCATTTCAACCTGCTTTGGATGTAATGGCCCAAATAAAAGCAACTACACAGGCAGGTGCTTTGAACTCCTGGAAACTGGACTTTTGAAAATAATGTGACTTAGGTCTTATTCAGAGGCCTATTTATGATGTTACCTGGGAAAAGACAGCATTCCCCTGGGGACATGAACAGGAAGATATTTTTGAAATGGCAGAACTTAATGACTGAAAAATACATAATACGGATACCAATATATGAACAGTCATATTGGAACAGAGACATTGCCAGCCTGTGGCTCGAAAGAGCCTAGAAGGCATTGAAGTGGCGGATGCACTGGATCTCATACAAGCAATGGATGAATGTACCGAAGTGTACACCAGGGGCTACAACCTGCTGTGTGCCTGCAGCTCAAACTTGCCCTCACCATCAGATGCTCCAGTGAAAACAAGTCCCCAGTTATATTCCGTGCCCTGGTGGGGGTACATTGAAGAGGATATCGAGTTGTATGACCCGGTAAGATGGGTCCCTAACAAATAGATGCCTATAAAACAAAGCATAGCTACAAACACAGGAAAAAGATGTTACTTGTAATCATCGAAAAAAGGCTGCCAGAACCAAGGATAACAGTTCATGCAGCAGACTGTGCAGGACAAATATGGCCAATAGAATTTGGTGATCCATCGCCAAAAGAAAGAGATGGAGACCAGGATTATTGTTCTACAGCGGGGGGTGGGGGTACTCATGATATGATGCTCAAGACAAAGAATGTTAACCTATACTCCAACTGCAGTGATTGAACCCTATGCTCCAGTTTCAGAGTGTATTGTGATTTATCAGGAGACAGGTGAATTTATTGTGAAAACATCTGTAGAGGCACATGCATTGTTCAACCAGGAAGGGGCAGATACATTTAGAGCTGTTTGAAAAAGATATTTACCCTGTATATTTTGTTCTCAGAAGGTTATACTCCAGAACGGCAGAAATGAATATGTACAGGAAATTGGAACACCCAAACAGTAAACAAGAAAAGATAATGGGGTACTCCATACTGATTGTCCTGGGAATATTTCTGCTGAGTTGGTTATCCATATATGTGTGGGTAAGGATTTTAATGCTTTGACCAAGGTGGATAACCTAAAGCACTTAAATTATGGAACAAAAAGAAAGGAAAATGTTAACAAGTTAAAGGAACCACAAATAAGCTTTGCTGAAATGCTGAAGGTGCGCCTTGACCAGAAGATGTTTGGGACACCACCAGAGGTCAATGGGACTGTGAATAGACACAGCAGAGTTTCATCCAAATAATTTGTTAAAGAACATTGATGTATGATTCATTGCAATGATGGTTATGCATATATAGCATGTTGGTGATTGCTATTGTCTATAAAGTGTACAGAGTATTACCGTTGTATTGGATCCCATTGAGCAAGGGGATTCATATATCAGGTGGAAATGTGAGGTTCTATGATACAGAGCAGATGTGAAATTAAGAATTGCAACTTGTTCAATATGAAAAATCAAAGGGTGTTATGTGGCCGGTGGACCATAAGTGGTTAAACTTTAGTGATTTTTATGTTTCGTATGTTGCAGGTACTGCTATCAAACTGACAAATATTGCCTGATATGAGGTGACTAATGTTTTTATCATAACCAAATAAGGTAATAGAATGATAGGTTATGTTTCATCAAGCTGTCTAAATAAATACATATAAATGAGGAAAGTGGCACACTCTAAAGGCACTCTATGAGCACTCTATGAGGCACTCTATATGCACTCTATGGGCACTCCATGGATGGACATTCAATATGGCAAATGTGCTCACTAATGGCATAGTTGGGATCCCATAGTCTCTGGGGTGGACCTTCTTACATCTTTTATGGGAAACATAGCTGAAGCTAAGTATATGATTGTCATAGTACTGTTTTAAGATTGCTAGTGATCATTTTAGGTAGTCTGTGTTACTGTTTACCAGCTAGTGATGTATACTGAGTAAAGTAGCACGTGGAGACATACTTTGAATCAGGGGCGTAACTAGAATGCTGTTGGCCCCACACCATAATTTAGAACAGGGCCCCCATGTCAACAGGCTAGTGATCAGGTAGTCTGTGTTACTGTTTACCAGCTAGTGATGTATACTGAGTAAAGTAGCACGTGGAGACATACTTTGAATCAGGGGCGTAACTAGAATGCTGTTGGCCCCACACCATAATTTAGAACAGGGCCCCCCCCCCAT
>WWET01000623.1:210291-225152 GCA_011038615.1 Limnodynastes dumerilii
ACCAGCAGAAGACTACTGCTCTGAGTTTCGGCGGTGGGAGACTATTTCCCAGTGGAATGACCCAGCACTTCGTAGCCAGTTTAGGGTTAGATTGGCTGAACAAATTAAAGATGCGCTGGTACAATACCCCTCCACCACCTCGTTAGATGACTTAATTCTCTTGGTGATCAAGATCGACTGCCGAAACTGGCATAAACTAAAAAAAAATGCTACCACTACATGGTCTTATTAAAGGTAACAAGACTAAAAGCTAAAATTAGGGTAAATCAATGGGTCCTGAGGAGACACATCCCAGGATACTAGATCCTTAATCCAAATAAAAGTCCAATTCAATAAATCAGTGTTCCATAACAAACATTATATTGCACCTATAGAATTGTATAGCAGGTAGGGAACAAACATAGGTTCAGGCCTTATAGGTCTCTGGGAATAACAGGTAATGCTCCCTCAGACTAGCCATTATACAGTAAGACTGACAGGCTAATGGAAATATGGACAAGGACAAGGGCAGAACATTTTAACCATGTGGCTGTCATGCCATATACTTCTCCCATTAGAGGGTAGTCCCTAACCACCAGAGACAGAATTCCAGCATTCCAGTTCTTCTCAGGATCAAAAATCTTATTATACCTGTAAGCATCCCAGTTACTGACACAATTTAAATGAGCAGGAGTGCAAAATACCTCCTTGTGAGGTGGGCATTGGAGTCCCACATCAGGTGTAGCCACTTAAAGCAGGATCTATTGCGACCTCAAATTGACCGCCTGCAAGGTAATACCTAAGAGGTTAAATTTAAAAGCTAAGATTTTTTGTGTTTATTATTGTTGTTATAGTATTGCTTTCATTATTTTATTATTGTTTATTTAAACATGTGGAAACATTTTTCAGGTAGTTAAATTTAGATCTTTATGTTCAAATCTAGTCAATGCATTTGGTTCTTAATAGGCCTTTTGCTATTGTATTATGTCAGCTCAGGGACATTTTCAATTGTGATTTTTCAAATAGATGACATGTTATAATGCTAAAACCTCATATCGTTCTACAGTGAAAGAAAAAACATTAGTGACATTGAATAGTAGCTATTAAATGTCACTGCATACCACAAGTAAATTATGTGCACTCTTGCTAAATCAACAGTATTAATCACCATCATATTCAGAAAAAAAACACAGAAACATTCAAATATGGCATGTAATTACTATGGGTCAGCTAGCAAAGTATGCATTACTAATCAGCCACCATATCAAATCAAATACTATTTTACTCTTGTTAAATAATTTGATGTAATGCTGCAGGTTACTGTATGATATGGTTTTCATAATAGACAGATTTTCTGCCAAAGTATTACATTTGGTCATGTTCAGATTTTTGAAGAATCAATGTTTAATTAGAATCAGCCTAGACCAAACTTGATTTATGATTGTGTACATTTAATTTTAGACTCAGTTTTAATATACATTGTCATACCGGTATTTAAAAAATAAAAATAGTTTAAATAAACAGTTGTGCAATAATTAAAACTGTAAACACGGTTTTATAAAAAGTTTTATAGTTAACTTTATAAAAATTATGTGAATATGGATTTTTAATAAAATATTTTCTGGAGGCTTGAATATGGACTTTGAACAGAAATTTTTCTGAAGAGACAAAACAGAGAAGAAATTAATATAAAATTTAGGGAGCTTAGATCCTTATGGTTTAAACATGAATTTTCAATGTTTTATCGTTCAAAAGAAAGCATAGTTACCGCCAGTCTTTAGACTTTAAATATTGTGTTCTGTGTTTCTTGGTTAAGATTCAATCGCTTTATACTTTGTATTGGAATGGTGCAGGTAGCTGTAAATATGTATATTGAATGAGCTTAAATGATAGCCATCTAATAATAAATTGTTCCTTATGAAATTGTAAAAGAGTTCACCCATATAGTGGTCTGTTTAAAAGATGAATCTTTTATCATGTCTGTCCAGCACCCAGTACCCCCATCATGTCTGCCCAGCACACCCATCATGTCTGCCCAGCACCCCCATCATGTCTGCCCAGCACTCAGCACTCCCATCATGTCTGCGCAGCACTCAGAACTCCCATCATGTCTGCCCAGCACTCAGAACTCCCATCATGTGTCTGTCCAGCACTCCCATTATGTCTGCCCAGCACTAAGAACTCCCATCATTTGTCTGTCCAGCACTCCCATCATATCTGCCCAGCACTCAGAACTCCCATTTTAAGCCCTATCACTTACCTTTTAAGTCTTCCTCCGGCTGCTGTCTCTCCTCCGTGGCTGGCCCTGTCTGCGGTCACGTGAAGAACTGTTAATACAGGGCTCCCATTGGAGCCCTGTATTAGCAGTTCTTCATGTGACCGCAGAAGCGGTCTACGTCTTTGCAGAGATATAATAATAATAACAATTTTCAGCGCTGGTGATAGAATATTGTGAGTTTAGTAGGACTCATGCCCCTAAGGTTCCGATTGTGCCCACATCAGCTGGGCGCCATTGGAACCTGGGGCATGAGCCCTGCAAAACCCACTTTAGATACGCCACTGGTCTACCATATAGAAAAATACAGACAAGAATCAGTTCCAGACAAGGATGGTGTAAAACTGATCTAGAACTGAAAGCAGACAGGAAATGGACATTACAAGACACAAATTTTGAGAACTAGACATGGCTTATGTCAGGGTTGCCAACTCTCCCGGAATGTCCGGGAGACTCCCGAAATTCGGGCAGTACTCCCCTAGAACTGAAAGCAGACAGGAAATGGACATTACAAGACACAAATTTAAGTCGGCAACCATGGCTTATGTCCAGAAATGCAGACAACAGATTCCTGGAGAGGACTGATACTAGAAGAACATGGCTGGTGCAGTGGGGCAAAAACACAGGAGGATAATACAGATATCAGGAAAAAAGAAATGAATACACATAAAAAGGTAAAAGCAGAGATAGTGAGATCCAGAGTCCAGTGACTTACACACAGAGAACCAGGGATCCAGGACATTTATAGCAGACACTAGGATGCACAAAGAAACTGGGCAGAAACAAAGGACAAAAACACACCAGATCCCTGTGTCATGCAGGGAAAACAGCACAAGTGTAAGACAAACAAGAAGTACTGCTTGCAAGGCAATAAAGCAGCTGAGCATGAGTAAACAAGAGAAAGATGCTGCTGAACAAAACCTGAGGCAAACAGACAAGGAGGCTAGATCAACTAGCAAGAGAGAGTTCTCCTTGCTATGTATTTAAATACTGAACAGCCAATCAGAGCTGGAGAGTCTCCCAGCTTGGGTTGGTCTGTATCCTGGCTGTTAGACACCAGCTGAGAGCTATTTATCAGGCTAGCACCTGGAGTGGCCTCTGTAGGCCTTACAATGCTAGTGCATTCCAGTTTCTTTGCAATAACCAGGAGAACAAATAGTCAGTTAACAGCAAGGGCTATATACTGACTACTCAAGGAGCCAGGGGTGAAAAGTTTGTGTTTCTACGAATATCACAGCAGCATGTAACAGTTGCAAGACTTCAAAAGGGCTTGGAGTAAGTCGCTTAATTTGAAATCACTACAACCTAACACTAGTAAGTATAGTTTATGTGGCAGGAACATACAGTAAATTGGGTAGTTCATGGGTATTCATGAGTCATATTTCCCTTTTTTCTGTTGCTATGAGATTACACCTGCCTTTCATGCAACTGTTTGCATTTACCTATAAATTGATCTGAGTAACTTTCATTTTGTGTGCATGCATGAGTTCATGCCTGGCAGGTTTTTATGAAGAAGTTCTATTCACCCCAATTTTGTGGGGCTAGGCTTGGGCACACCCATGCCCGTATTAAATCTGACATCCCATCAATTTGACAGAAAATATACTAGCCTGTTTTCTAGGCTGTGTACGTTGATGGTGGCCAGAATATGGGACTAGATATGTAGGATACATGCGTATCTGCACCTAAGTTTTTGATCTCTTCCCTGGTTTCCCCATTCTTAAAGGCACTTAAGAGTGCCATAAGGCTACCTTAAGTGCCTGTGCGTATTTTCCTTCTTAAGAAGAAAACACACACAAAGATCCATTCCCTCTGCCATTTCGGTCTCATTTAAATCCCTCCTTTCACCCACTCTTCTTAAAAATGCTGCCTTGGCACGTCTCTTCTTACTTAAATAACTACGTGTGGTCTAAAAGACTGCATGTAGTTAAACCACATTCTTAAATGCTACGTAGCTTGTGTTGTCAGTATGACTACACATATGCCATAGTAATATTTTTAAATATACACACATAATTAGCATCAGCTTCTAAGGTGTGAATCTGGTCCATAGTTATCAGCAATGCTTCCATCATATTTAATGTGCATATGTAAAAAATTGATTAGTTGGACAGGAGCCAATAGGTCATACTTTTTCTGCACTCCAGCTTAATAGTCTGCCCACTTACCTGGCCAGCAAAGTTCTTGCTTTTAGCTATGCAGGTAGGTAAAATGTCATGCACACCAGGATAATGTCATTGACTAAATACCATTTTAAAAAATGTATCAGAGGATTGAGGCTTGATGAATCTAGTTTTGGTAAAAAAAAATTAGGCTTGACTTTGTGACCATCGCTGGATGTCACTCTGAGAAGTCCCTTAAGCCCTTGGGATGGTTAAAATTCAGCACATATCAGAAATATAAATGTAATAGATAAATTGTTAGCTGGGGTGGTGAGATAGTTTAAGCATTTCTAGATACTCTTGCCTCATGAATGGATTTTCTCTCTTTTTTTTTCTTCCTAATGAGATGTCACCTTGTTAGTTTAGCTTCAGAACATGATCATATTAATTGGCAATGAACAAAATGTTCTAATTCAGGGAGAGAGAGAGGTATGGATTATCGGCCACTCCTAGGTGTACAGGATGTTCCCTTAGCGTAAGTACTAACATTCATAATGAAGTTACATACATCAGTACTTACGGCAAAGGGGCAGACCCTTCATTTACAACTGATAGCCATTTAAATGAAGGGTACCAGGTGGGGGAAGCCCCGTTACGACTAAGTCTGCATCCTTATGGCCATAGACCTGGTCTTAATAGTTAAGGTAGGAGTCTGGAAACATGTTATTTAGTATTTTTTCCTTTTCTCATTTTTTCCCTAGCCGACATTGTTGTATATTTTATTGAAAATATGAATACGCCTTATTTTGATAACTCATAGTCATTCATAACTTCCTTTTAAGGTTGGAGATATGTTTAGGTTCTAATCATTAAATTTTAAGGGTTTAAACTCCCCACATAAGCGACTTCTAGCGTTAAATACCCTTTCTAGACAAAATATGGATGTTACTGCACTCCAAGAGACCCATTTCTCTGTAAAGTCCCCTCCTCCATTTGGAAATAAAAAATATGCTATAATGTTTATTGCAAATGGTCCATTCAAAGGAATGGGGTAGCTATTTTGATTAAATTAGATTGTAATTTTGTTGTCCGTGCTAAGGTTGAGGACAGGAATGGGAATTTGGTAGATAGAGAGGTAATTTTGGTATCTCTCTATGCTCCAAACTCTTGCCAATTTCCCTTTATTAAAAAAGTTAATGAAGAAATAGCTAAGGTAAGATTAAAACACATGGTCCTTATGGAAGATTTCAATCTGGCCCCAGATCCTTGCAGACTTGTTGTTCTGGCTGGGGCTTGGTCCCCTCTACCCCCTTTAAGAGGATTTTGGTTGAACATGAACTATAAGACCAGTCCACAGTACTTACTCCTGAATTTATCTTTTTTTGGTAGATAAATGGATACTGCAACATTACTTGGTCAGACCATGCTCCTATTAAATGGGCATGGGATCTTTCAGCCTCTAGACTGTTCTCTAGATCATGGATAATACAGAATTATTCTCTGAGTAACCTAGAGTCAAGGAAAGGTTTAGAAGATGCTTTAAACTTTTGTCTTCAGATGAATGCCCCAGAGGATACTTCAGTTTTTAATTTCTGGTGCGCTTTAAAGGCAGTGCATAGAGGAGTGTCCATTCAAATTGGTGCTAGGCTGAAAAAACTTTAAACTCTTTTGGACCTTGAGTGTAAAATGCCAGAGGCAGAAATAAATAATCAGACGTATCCATCCCCAGAAACTAAAAGGGGATTTAAAGATTTGAGACATAATTGTGGATCTTTCTCTACAGAAACGTTTGAGGCACAAATGTAACAATCCCTAAACCAGGGAGATCCTTCCAACTGTAAACAACTACAGAATATTTGCTAAACCCTTTTCTTTCCCAGTTAATAAATCTGGGCCAGGTGCGGTTTATATTTGGCTGTCAAAGACCTAACAATACATGGCAAGTCTTGAATATTGTAGACTGGGCTTCTGCATCTGCTGAGGAGGTTGTGCTCCTTTCACTTGAAGCAGAGAAAGCCTTTGATATTCTATATTGGGGCTATATAGAACAAGTATTGGAGCAGTTTGGCCTTTAGGGTCCCATATTATGTTCCATTATGGCTCTTTATAAAGGCCCTTCTGCCCGAGTGATTAGTAATGGATTTCTTTCCTCTCCCTTCAATATTTCTAATGGTAGCTGCCAGGGTTGTCCCTTGTCCCCTCTTATGTTCGCTTTGGCTATTGAACCTGTGGCTCAAAAAATGAGGTCTTCTCTTTTTCAGGGATTTTGATTTATGATACGACCCATAAATTGTGTATGTTAGCTAATGGAGTTCTTTTGTTTGTTACGGCTGGAGATTTTGCTGGCTTCATAAAATTCTGAAGCATTATAGTGCTGTATCTTGGACCTGATTCATAGTTAATAAAATGCGGCTTTTTAGTTGCGTATATTTAAGAAGGGATATACTGTGCATGCGTAGTAACTTAATATATACAATTTATGTAGGACTCATGAACGGGATGGCTCTGAATCACCATCACGTACCTATTTCCTCAAGGTTCATAATGGCCTAATGAAGGGGCGTTACAGGAAAAGTTCAGAACAAAGAAAAGAACAGGGGGTAGAGGGAGCCATTTAAATGAGGCAAAAACGTTCTTAATTAGCCATCCTACGCACACAATTATGAACCTTAAGATAGGGTAGCCCTATGGCATTCATAAGTTGGTTAAGAAGCTGAAAACTGGGGGTATGTCAAGGGAGTTGCCTTGCTACTTTTTGCGTATAATTAAGAACCTGAATCATTCTTAAGGGTGAATACGGTCCTTTATTATTAACTGAATACTGCTGAAACAGAAGCAATGAAAAAGACACGTCAGATGCTTGGTTGCATAGGGAGAGGGATTAGTAGCAGAAAGAGAGAAGTAGTGATGCCCCTTTATAAATCATTGGTATGCCCTCACCTAGAATACTGTGTTCAGTTCTGGACGCCATATCTCCAGAAAGATATAAATACATTAGAGACTGTGCATAGAAGAGCAACTAAAATGGTCCATGGCCTTTGTAACAATTCATACCAAGAAAGGCTAGAGGAACTAAACATGTATAGCTTGGAGCAGAGAAGGGAGAGGGGGGACATGATTGCAGCTTTCAAATACATCAAGGGTTGTGACCGGCTAGAGGATGGTAGCATTTTTCAAAAGAAAAGGTGTAATAGAACACGAGGGCATGGATATAAACTGGAGGGTGGTAGATTCAAAGGAAATGTGCGGAAAAATTACTTCACTGAAAGGGTGATAGATAAGTGGAATATTCTCCCATCTGAGGTGGTTGAGGCCAATACAGTAGAACAATTTAAACATGCTTGGGATAAATATAAGGGTATCCTAAATTGTAACCCAAATTGAGGGTAAATAAGGTCTAGGGTCAGTATAGTTTTCAATAAACAAATGGGCAGACTAGATGGGCCATGTGGCTCTTATCTGCCGTCACTTTCTATGTTTCTATGTTTCTATGTTAATATTACACATCATAAATTGGATAAACTTAGATCTAAGTATCCATACTTTTGGAAGATTACCACATTAACACATTTATAAAGTAACAAACCTTGCTCTTTAGATCATATTTTCAAGGTGAATACCCCCATATCTTCTCAGCTAAGTGGACTTTTGGCTTCATGGGGCACTTGCGAGGTCTCCAGGCTCGGCCAGATAGCTGCTTATAAACGTAACTGCTACCTAACACTGTTAGTTCCTTAGATTTCTCCAAGGGTTAATATATAATCCTCCTCAGTAGATGAGCCAGAATGCATGAAACATGAGAATAAAGAAAAACATGATTAACATTTTTATCTTTACTATATTTCAAAATATTTCATTCATAAAACATATTCAGGATGAAAGCAATAAAACATAGCAGCATATAAGGTATAAATCTATCAAATGCAGAGAAAAGACTTTTGAAAGTGATCACTCAGCACACAGTGCCTGCGGAAACCATACCTGGGAGATAGAGTTCCAATCCTAAATCTACTGCATGGGATGTAGATGGAATAAAGATGGAGCTGATGTCACGGGAGAGAGAGCCACACAGATCGTCGTTGTCGGGCACTTTTCTTGCAGTTTGCCACATATTTAGGGTCTTCAACTTTCTAATTTATAAAGTGGTTTCAAGTCAATAAGTAACAAAAATTTTAACAGAAACCACAAGAACCAAAAATAATCATATCAGGGATAATCCATGATTAAAGGAAATATGAATAGTAAATACATACACACATTATGATCTTTTAAAGGGACAGTATATCCTTTAAATTTTAAAGGACAGTGAAACAGTGGTGACAATCTATTTTAGTTTTATTCAAGAAGTGATATTATTGCACAAGTAAAAATTGTATTCAATTAAAATAACAATTAAACAATAATGATACATACAAAAACATTGTATTCTATTAAAGGGACAGTGTGTCCTTTATAATTTTAGGCACAGTGACTCGCAGGTGGGACTTGTTTTGATATTTAAAACATAAAATTGTATAAGGTCCATTGATAGTGCACCAAGAAAAGATTCTTATCCTTGGAGGTGAATGAAAATGGACATAAAAGTGCTATTAGTTTTATATATATATATATATATATATATATATATGTTAGTTCATATCTGAGATTGAAGGCTCCTTATACTTTTTTCAGTACTTCCTAGATCTGGGTTTTACTTTGACTCCCCATCAGTTGTCCAAAATATCTTACAGAGCATTTAAATGTTCTTTGTGTATCACCCATATGGGAATGTACATTAAACTTATTAATCACTTACACCATACCCCGCTAGATTACATAAAATGTGACCCCAACCTCTAATTGTGGTCAAGTTGGGGACCTCATGCACATATTTTTAAATTGTTTTAAAATTAAACCCCTATGGCAGGAGGTATTTGACCTTTTTACTAAGGTTTTAAAATGAACAATAGCTCTTTATCCTTCTATTGCCATCCTCCATATCTTCCCTACTTCAATCCCTGGTGAAAAAAAATATGTTTTAGGCCATATAATGATAGCTACTAAAGCAGCTATTGCAGAAAAAAGAAAGGGGTGTTAGACACACCCAAAGCGAGACCACTTAATTGCACAGCTATAACTCCCTGTTTCTCAAAAGAATATCACCACAAATTACTGAAAAATTACAAAAAAAAATGTTTTATTATTGCCATACATGAGTAAAAAAAGACAAAAGAACACCCACTATTTATAGTTGTATCAATAATGACACTGTATCAATGGTATAGTGATGATAGTATAAATAAATTGTAACCAAAATAGTAATACAAAGTATCAATGGTATAGTAGAGACAGTATAAATATGCACAATAAAGAGTTGTAAATAATCAGTCAAGTGCAACAAATATACAAGGGGAAAACAGGATTTCAACGGCACAATACAGATAAGATTACCAGTCCAAAGTACAAATGTACTATTACCTAATCTAATGTCCGGAGGCTGTCCCTGTATGAAACCCCTAACAGCCTCACGGCCGTGCTTCACCCATTCCTGGGCTAGTAACTATCCCTACCCTAACTAACACCATATTACCCAAACTGCCAACGGAGAGATGAAGAGTCCCGGTGCACATGGGAAGTAAAATGATCCCCAACGCGCTCATTTTACTTCCCGTTATTTACAATTCTTTATTGTGCATATTTATACTGTCTCTACTATACCATTGATACTTTGTATTACTATTTTGGATACAATTTATTTATACTATCCTCACTATACCATTGATACAGTGTCATTATTGATACAATTTATATACTATCAAGTATTTTACCCTCACTGTCCTTTATAATTGTATGTACTTTGAACAATAATTTGCTCTAGTGCAATTGATTGTATCATTAATATATATACGGAGAGGTTATTGTATCTTAATATTTTCACTATAAAGGGTGTTCTTTTGTCTTTTTTTACTCATGTATGGCAATAATAAAAAACATTTTTTGTAATTTTTCAGTAATTTGTGGTGATATTCTTTTGAGAAACAGGGAGTTATAGCTGTGCAATTAAGTGGTCTCGCTTTGGGTGTGTCTAACACCCCTTTCTGGTTTAACTTTGAGACCTCATATTAGCACGCTACTTTGTATCTATATATATCTATTTATTTAATTGTTTTTCCGCTTGTGCAGTCCTTCTCTTTTTTGTCTCAAATTAAAGCAGCTATTGCCCTGAACTGGGATAGGTTCCTGTCTCCCAGATAGCGGGTCTGTATTGGAGCGTGTAAGTAGTATCAAAGGCATTTGTTGTGCAGATATTTAACTTAATAGGAAATGGTCATTTTTAATGTTATTTGATATTTCGCATAATCTGTTATATTTTAATCTGCACTACTACACCATTAAAAATCTTTAGGATTTTAATTGATTCATCTGAGGATTTGAGAATTAACTATGATATTTAAGACATGTACACTATAAAATAGCTGTCCTTTGGATCATGTCTATGTGGTCCACTTCTTTGTGTATTTACTATGGTTAATTACAGCTATATGAGTTGCACTTCTTGGATTGGGGAGGGATGTGTGTTAGCCAAATTAGCTAGTGTGGTTGCCTTTTTTCTATTTTCTATAGCCCTGAACTGGAAAGATCCTAACCCTCCCTTCTCTGCAAAAAATTCATAACAAAATTCAATGTAGTTGTGAAATGGAATCTAAAGATGTTCCTTATAGTGTACCAGCTCCACTCTTTCACGTTGGTTATCCTAGTCGGACTATATGGATCAGGAATCCAGGCTGCATGGCAATGCCTCTATTTTAGGATCACCTCAATTCATCCTAAATGAAAACCCTGAATTGTAGGAATAGTTTATTAGAATGTTAAAAATGCATCTTGGAATAGTGCTGTAATCTGCTGTTCTCTTTTAGGCCCATGTCAATTCACACTACTTTCCCTCTTTTTTTTCTCTTTAGAGATGTTATTCAGAGTTTATTGATTTGCTGTTATAAATTATTTGTTTCCCTATTCCCCCTTTCTTCTTTCTGTACCCCTCACGCTGTGGTAAAAATAAAAGAATCTGTACTTTACAGTTAAATTGTACTTTGTTTATGTTTGAACTGTTTGCTTAAACAACAAAATGTATAACCATACAAGCACACTTCCTCGGACTATTAACTTCAGCTGAAAATATTCAAAATCTGCTATATAACTGGGCATTGCATCACACATGTCCATTCCGAAGGACATAATATGTTATCACACTAAAACTGAAAAGTGAGTATATCAGATCCACCAGCCCACCTTATTCAATCTACTGTACAATGTATACTTCAAACCCAAAATCATTCACTAAATACAACTTAAAGCAGTGAAGGATTACCTGATAAAATTCTAGGACCTCTAAGTGATAAAAGGCCAGTACACTTTTTCTCAATCGAATAAAAATAAAACTGTATTTCATGAAAGAAAGAGAATAGATGCAGCATCGATGCATCGAACAGGCCATGTGACTTTTTCTGGAACCGAGTGATGCTACTGCACTCATTAGCCGGCATTCCGGTTCCTGATTCTCATTAGCTTTTCATTCACCACAGTTCCATCTAAGTCTGTAGGAGTTATAGCTTGGGGACAATAGATGAGAGACCAATGGTTGCCCACCAATGATTCAGAGTGACATATTCTACCATACTGTATTAAGTGCTTTACCTGCTATCATATTAGTAATATAAATATATAGTCAAGGTATTATGGAAAACATAGGTCGTTGAATGCCTGTTGATTGCCTACAATTTCAAATCTATAAAATTCTCAAAATTTACTTTAATCTATTCATACATAATTTCAGAAGTTATTAAGTAACTTTACATAATCTGTACCATATAAATACAGACCTTTTTTTGCACTTTGTTTCTTTTCTGTTTGCAATTACTTTTACTCTACTGCATGGAGAAATCTACTGCATGTACCATATAATTTAATAATACTCTCATTTATATATATTAATTGTGTACATTTTGTAATTTGGCAATGTTGTTATCTTTTAGGTTTATTTTGTTTACATTTTTGTGTATAAATATCCTTAATTACTATTATCCAAGATCAAAATAAAACTATTTGTATTTAATACATATATTTCACATTTTGTGGATTTACTTTGTAATGACATTGCTACACTATCCTATTAATTTAATGATTCTAATAAAAGACTTTAAAGGGATTTATAAACCTCTCTTTAAAGAGCCACAATTTTCAAGCAAGCAAAGAGAAACTGCAAAACCTGTTGAAAAGTTAAGGTTCCCAAAGCATTTTTGCCTGATTTAATGTCAAATGTGGGTTACACACAAACACTTCTGCTTTTTGTGTAACCATTTAGGGGCCTATACATTTAAAAAAATATTTGTTTATTTTACACAAATGTCATCATTAGTTCACAAACTCCAATTGATATGTATACACAGTAAGAAGCAAGTTACACATCCCTAATGCTAATCATTTGATTAGAGGGTTTAAATAGAAATCACCCATTGTTTCAAACCTTTGGACATTATAGGAAAATCACCCTGAAAACATCTAGTTAATCTGATAAATTTTAATAGAAAATACTCATCTATCTGCTGTGCTGCATAATGATTTGTTAATAGTAAACTAAATTGCCCTACATTATTTGAGACAGAGCTCTACTTTCAATTATTTTTGGTTTCCCATAGTAAATTCCAATTTGTAATTGTCTGTGACAGTGGCCCCGATCCTCGGTTACGGCCGAGGAATTAAGTACAGCTCGTGTGTAATTCCCCAGTTTTAAAGGTTGTGCACATGCACACAACCTTCTTATGTCGCTGTAAGGGTCGGTGTAAGTAATGAACCTTATGTACGCCAGCTTTTACAAGAAAGGGGCTTCCCCCCCTTTACACGTGTCGTATCTCCGCCTTGAAAGTGGAGATAGACGTGGTAATGAGGGAATGAGGCTGGGGAAGACCCATTTTGGCTGCTTACATGATTGTAAAAGTTAAGGTAGGAACATGGACACATAGGTGTCCAGATTTACTACCAAGAGGGCGTGCACTCCCTGCTCCGAGAATGGCCATAATGACCTTGGGCATCCATAAGGCGCCCATAGGTCTGGATCTGGCCCAGTATGCATAAAACCATTGTTCTGCTTTCATCTATGTATAATGTGATTTATGTGTACTACACTTTGTGTTCCAAAACTATGCAGCATACCAGTATATAACTAACAACAATAAAAACTCATAAAACTCATTTACCTTTTTTAGGATGGTTGAATATGTGAATTATATTTTTAAGCCAGCAGGCTTTAAACCACTTTACTTTTATTTCTAACAACATTTGCTAGCTCATAAACATCACCATTTAATAGGATGCCACAATTATTTGTCCTGTTATTTACAATGTACCTTTATCCTTCGAATAGTATATTCTTGCTTTTGAAAAAAGATATATAAATGTTTTTAATAATAATAGACTGGGACTGACATTTTCCCATAATATCAATCCCAACATGTACTTGTGGGGTCTTGACAAAGATATAAAATGTATGAGAGCAGCCTGCCCTGTAAAAAGAAAGCAAGTATGTATGACCTTAAAGAATTAGTAGCACTTGTATGCTTTCATCAGTATAGGGCCACTTAGAATAGAGTCCTCCCTTACTCAGAGTATGTAATGACCCATCCACCTGAATAAGTATGATCTTAAGCAATTTAGAATAAGGTGAAAAGGTACATACTGTATATAGGACCAGTTTCAGACGTATGAAAAGGGAGTTTTTTTCACTCTTTGTCATTGGAAAAATTCCACCTGTGTGTGTGTACCATATTACCAGAACATATCTGGATTCTCAGGATCCAGTCTTCTGTCCAATGGAGGGTGGGAGGGGGCGTACAGGAGGGATGTGATTTGCAGTACAGTAAGGGCAGTCTAGGTGAACTCTATGCTATGTAGGCTCATTTTAAGTGACAACCAACAATTTGATGAGCGCTAAACAATGACCACTATATTAGGAATAAAGGAAAATAAAATGAAATGGCTTCTGTTAATCACAATATCAAAACATTTATTAAACATAAAACATGATTTTATTTAGAAAATCAATATAAAAGACCAGGCAAATCGTTTCTTAGAATTGAAACCCTACTAAGCAAAAATCTCCATACTAGAAAGTCCAGAGTTGAATCCGTTATAATAGATGCAATATGTTATAGAGTAGAAAACATTTGGTAGCTGATAGTGGTTATATATGGAAATATATGATGGACAACACAGATTGCAGGGTATTGTGGATCACACAAGGAACTTGATATCCAAAACTAAGTATCAATGTACAGATGATGGTAATAGAGTTCTGTACGGCGCTATGCGCACAGTCTTTGGTTTAATTAGTACCTCTATTCAGTGTGTCCTCTCTGAATTACCTCCTTGCTGTGAAGTTTGTTATCCCCTATGGGCCTGATCCAGACCTACGCCGATGCGCTGTGCTTACTAAAGCACAACGTATCGGCGTTCACTTACCCTGGCACTCC
>WWET01000623.1:267084-289981 GCA_011038615.1 Limnodynastes dumerilii
ATGTGTGTGTGTGTGTGCTAGCGTGCGTGTGTGTGTGTCTGCGTGCATGTGTGTGTGTGTCTGCGTTCATGTGTGTGTGTGTGTGTGTGTGCTTGCGTGCATATGTGTGTGTGTGTGTGTGTAATTTTCCATAAGCTTATCTTTTCTGTTAAGCAGTGAGGAAAACGTGTTTATTTTTCACCCAATGCATCCTATTATAGTAATTTGAACCCAAATCATATGAACGCTTATAAACCTCACAGGTTTGATGTCTATCACCTCTGATGTTACATCCACATGAAAAACCAACATAATATCAACACAGACACTACATGTTGCCCTAACTAAATGCATATATTGTTACATATATAATATATTATTTATTTGATTGATTTGAAATGTAACTTTTTTTTTAACTACTACCTCAATTTGATGTGGACAAAAGAAAAGCTGTGTAGTGAGTACAATTAGGAATAACAACACTGATAATACCCATGATTTAACACAACAACAACTGTATCTATCCCTATATAATGTAAAAACCGGTGCTCTTTTTCTGCCTTGGTAATGCACCATTTATAACATCAAATGAAACTATCAACCAGCCAAGACTCCAGGCTCCAAACTGACCCTTATTTACAATCCAGCTTGAAAACGCAAAAGTGGCCCCTTAACTCACTGCCACTTCCACCAAACATACATCATTACTCCAACTTGCAGTGGCTTTTTTTTGCCAATGACTTGGCATCCTTGACTGATACCATCACCAACGATCTCAAAAACTCTTTACCACCTCTAAAATCCTCCGAATTAACAGCTCCTGCACCTCATCTAACAAATTCATTCCATCTGCAGGGTACAGTGGCAGTTTGTCATACTTAATGACCAGATGGGGAAGACCAAACAACCACTAATTGTAAAAAAAAGTTCCACAAACCAATTCATATTCCTCCAAACACTATCCATTGCCAAGTCATTAACAAAGGATGATGTTACACTGGATCTATATTAAAAATGAATCAAGAAGCTAGATCCAATGTGTAATGATTGATCACAGACTAAAAAAATATCACTACTCACTGGTCACATGCTTTTATTGGTTACGCTGAGGTTCCAGCTCCAATCTAAAAGAAATGGGTTCTAAATTCTGCAGTCTTTAGCATCCATCCTCACCAGGTAAACAGTGTCCAACTGATATTGGTTCAAAATTACCTAGAACCCCCAACCCATCTGTGTTTTTCCTAGGTATCCTAAAAAGGATGGCATCAGACAATAAACAAACATTTGATTTAAGTAAACCGTATGAGAAGGAACTTTTTGAAGATGCAACTAATCAAAAAATTTGAAATGCACACACAGTAACAAAAGCAAAGACCATATACAACAAAAGTGGCTCTAATTTCCCATCAGTTACCATTGTGGTTGTCTCCTTTGGTACACACCATCAGTCTGACCAGTAGAGCATGTAATATTTAATATATGGTTTGCCACATCTCCTAATCAGTGGAGGAGTGTTTCCTAGACATGATGCTGAATGGGACAGACTCCTGTAAAATACCCGGCAGCGTGAGACTCACATTGCTGGTTTTAGTGTCTGGTTTCCTGTGTTCTGCCTGCTCTTGTATTTTTGTTCCACCTAGCTTTGTTAGCTCTAATTATCATGTGACTCTTCCCCCCACCTTTCTAATTCCCGGTGTGTTCCTAAGTTTTTTCCCTGTGTATGTACAGGAGGGTGTCTTAGTGCTATAGCTAGCAGCTGACTCTCAGCATTCCACTTGTTGGTTGTAAATTGGTATTAAGCCGCACAAACCATCATACTAAAGATTAATTGCATAAGCACAGATCTGGATCAGGGCCACTGTTAAAAAGGACAAAGATTAATAACATAAATAAAGACAAGGAACCTTAGAGATCAAGCAGGAACGCAGACAAGCAGGGGCAGATTACAGGAATACGGCAGAAACTAGCAAGCAAAAGCACAGCAACAGGGAACAACAAATAATGACCCACACCATGCTCTGGGGAAAGAGATGGATAAAACATAAGCACAGGTATAGGTTGTGGGCCTGTAATTAGTCCACAAGAGTCAAACAGCAGCCACTAGGGACAGGTCATTGTCATTTCACATATAAGAATAACTTGTCCGAGTCTGCCCCTAGAGGCAAAACACACAGGATACAGCAGTCCAGGATGTAACAGTAATGGCCTGTGCAGGCACAATGAAGAGGGCAGCTTCCTTCCTGTGATGGTAGAACTCTCAGAACAGGCTGACCTCAAGTGGGTATCAGTATCCACTTCGCCTCTAGCTTCCAAAGGGCTTTTGGCTCTTACAACTCTTCTCCTTGTACTCAGTGCATCCAATAGTTCTATTATCTGCTACTTCTTGTACTGAAGCATTACTGTACTGGACCATTATTGCACCTGAATTGTAAATTTAATATTTATTTTTTAGACTGCTTCATACTTTTAAATTTTTAAATTTTATTTTCTGTTGCTTGGTACAAGTCAAAGTATCTAGGTAACACTAGATTACAACAATTTCATACTAGCGTGTGTGAATGGTTTATATTTGGAACAGTTTAGATCATGCTAACCTTTGATGTCTTCCTTAATGTACTTATTACCTTATGTTTGTTAGCACATACAATATCTGGGTAGTGTGGAAAACTTAATTGTCAACAATATCATTTTTAAAATGATATGCAATACTTATAGCAGCTGATATATCTGTTATTATAATATTACTATTATATTAGGTTTGCATATTGCATATTGTAAAATGGACTCTCAACCATGGCCTTTCAACCATGGATTTATTTACACCAAAATATGAGGTACACAAAGACAAGTGACTATGGGCCAGATCCAGACCTACGTACTCTAGCGATTTTACGCTACCCGCTGACGTAAATTTGCCCATTATAATTTACTGAAGATGTTATGATATATAACTCAGGACAGCTGTAACACTCTCATAACTACGTACGAAGGGGCGTTCCAACTACGCTTTGAAGGCGGAGGGAGGCATTTAAATCATACAGTATGGGCTGGGTTAGGCAGTTATGTGCGCAGTTACACTTGGAAAAGTTAAGGTAGGGTTTGGTAGACGTAAATCAACAAAAGTACGTCCGTCCGATGGGAGTGTCTGGGGGAGTGCATATTATTCACGAAAGCTAAAATACGCTACACTAGCAAAACGTAACTGGGACAGAGGTCTGGATCTACCCCTATGTCTATGAAATCATTTTTACTAAATCATACAGACAACCGTGTAATAGCAGCCTTTTTTTTCACAGCCTTTGCCAACAGTTTGGGTGAGCCTAAGAAGCAGCATATCACTGAATTGAGTTTGGCTTATTGTTGCTTATTGTTGTCTTGCAAAATAAAAATGTAAAATTTACATAAATTTGTTCCCAATGTTTCCAGTGGCTTAAGTAATTGCTTCTTTAAATGTTATAAACTAACTGATTATTACATTTTAGATGCTGCACAATTAATCATGTTTAGATTAATCCCTTTCAGAAAAATTGATTTACTCACATTTTACAAATCTGGATAATCCCAGAATGACTGACATATATAAAGCTTTTTATTTACACATGAAATTATTATATGATACTATGAACAAAAATACTTGGATAAATGTTGCAAGAAAAATATTAGTTTTATATGTGTAATAAAAGAAATTTGTCTGACAACTATATTGCGGCGGCAATGGAGGTCTGGATCTAATAATATTAATTAAATATATTTACAATCATTATCAAACTAGCACTTTATTATGATGCAAAACATGTATTAATACATCCAACATTCTGATGCAATTAAAATGTGATTATATCTTTTTTCAGTGATTTCATTCAAATAAGCAAAACAAATCTGAAATAGGGGATAAAAGTGGTTAGTATACAGTATAATATTTCAAATACACGTTATGGACATCAGCCTAAAACGATAAAATTTCAATATGAATTGTTTGTTCCTTAAATATCTGCAATCCTTTTGATCAGTAAGCTAACAATACTTAGTACTATAACATGCTTAGGAAAATATATTATCATATGCTCCTACACTCACTGTTATGCAGTGACCATTGCCTCCTGACATAAACTGTATTTAGCAGATGGTGCTGTCATTTCAGTTATGTGCTTATTCTTTCATGCATGTACAAGCGTATTTTAAAATGTACAAGTTCATGTATTATCTATGGGTTAAAAGCATGCAACAAAAGCAAGGGCATATCAAAGGAGTTAAACTTCTGTAAACAACTAGCAGCGGTTGTGTAAATGCAATTTTCTTGACATAAATAACAGAAACATATGGCTAGAGACAGGAAGTGGGTGATACCTGGATAGATGGATATCTTGTTCGACAAGTGGCTATTTATGCCATGATTCTGGCTGACAGTGAAAAAGGATGGGAGGAAAACAAATGACTTTTTCATGAAGTCTCTGACAACCTATATTTGACCGTAAAAAGACCACTGACAGGCACAGAGGTAATGGTGTCAGAAGTCCCCTCCTCTAAAACAGATTTTACTTATTTGAAAAAAATAAATAAAAATGAAACAGCTTTTTTCTTTTTAAACACTATAATTTTCCCTGACTTTTAAAAAGTAATGGGATTTTTACAATTTCCAATGCAAAATATACGGCTGTATCCAGAATTGATACTGTCAGACTATTTCCGCACGTGCATGTACAAAAAACTATGGAATGCAGCTGCCCGATGTAGCATTCCGTATGGAGTTCATTCTTTGCACAGGAGGCGGCTCTTCCCGGAAATGCATGGTGAGTGGGCATTAGCATTTGGATTGTACAGGCTTGGCACAACCCTTATGTGCCATTCAGTCTTCTGCATGGAAGGGTTTCTTAAGACAGCTTGCTAGGCACAGTCAGATCCAGCATTCGCATGTAGGAAAGCAGGAGGAGTGCCCTGTTCTCCTGCATCTGGGATGTTGGATAGCAATATATATATGTTAGCCTCTGCAAGTTAGGGCAACATACGGATTTAACCGTAACTCTGGATCCGACCCCTAATCACTATCTACTGCGTGTGGGTAACATAACATTGCTAATATTCTAAATATTTTAGTGTAAAGACAACATTGTGACCATCCTTCTAAAAGATTTCCTTTCACCTCCATCTTTCATTTTCAAAAATGCACACACCCATACGTTCCTGGCTCAACTCTAAATAAGTTCTATTACTTTCTGCTTGATAAAGTGTCCTGGTTGACACGAAACGCGTTGCAGTTTTATCATTTCACTGTTGAGAGCATTTAACTGGATCATCATTCATTATCTGTGGCTAAGCCCAATTTATTTTCACTTTGAACGGAGGACTTGTGTGAGTGATCCATACGGCATATTGCTTGATTGGTGGCCGTTTTATCAAGCAAATTACAACAAATCAGTGCCTATCTCGGGGACGCCCGACAGGCCTGCACCGCTTGTACACCTGTGGATGTAGCGTGAGCTAACACTCATAGCTACTGACAGCCTTCACCATATTCCGGATCCACAATTGGAACCACTGTGTCTTCTGAGTCGTGAGTTTTACCATCTATCACGATCATTACATTCAATTTTTATTTACAGACTCTGTGTATAAATCAGAAGTGGCCATTGCATGTGGTAACCGCAATTATCTTTCCCGCAGTGGTCGTTAACCATTTATCAACTAACCGATCCGGTTTTTATTTAACGCACAGGGGCTACCAACCTCCCGTTCGGCCTCCCCACTCTCCTAGGGGGAGAAGTTCCCTGCGGACTGTGCTGCCATATACCAAGTGTACTTAACTGTCTATATTTTGTGGCAATAATACTCTTATTAGCCCTGAATGAATGCTCTTTCAGGTGTACTATTGTTTTAATAGAGTAATTGTACTTGTAGGGATAGCTATATTTATAACTATCCTTAGATTTTATGTGGTTATAATAAATATGTTTATTGTTTGATATTTATGCACTGGTGTTGAAGTTGTGAAGTTTCTCAGCCATCGCAGGTGTAATTATATGCCAACTATTTCTGTAACACTAACTAGCGCTGTCACACACCCCTTCTTTGCAACTCTAAATAAGAGCTCAGTATGTATATTTTCCAGGAGTAAAAGCTAAGTACATTAATTCAAAACAATAAACACACACACACAACTAAGTCTGGATCAACCTTAGTGGTTCATGCAGGAGACGGGGGTGGGGGGGGTTCAATAAACCAAATTTATGCAAGAACAGCATCTGCTTCCATTATTTAAAATGGAACTGCTTCTCTACCAGCTTATCACTTCTGCCCGGCCAGGACTAGCAGTTGCTACAAGACTTCCAGGTAAGTGGCGTTGTGCCTTTTACAGACCCCTAATAACCTCACATATAATAGTATCCCACTAATACTCCACATTGTTGCAATGTGAGGGATGCAATAAATGCTTTTGCTCAGGTCTTAAGGGTAGATTTTAGAACTTCGCTTGCGATCCGTTTACTAGCATAACGTATTTACGTGAGCGTACCTTCTATACACCCGTACTATACTATTTAAATGCCAAAACCCGCCTTTGAAGTGTAATTTTGAGTGTCTTAAGGCTGTCACGCCCCCTCGTTTACTAGCGTAGCGTATTTACGCCAGACTTTGAAAAAGGGCTAAGTGCAGCCCGAAACGCGTAGTCCCAGGACCGACCAGCTGATCTCTGACGTCATCACTGTGGGCCAAGTGGAGAGACTGCATGCTAATGCCAAACACCCGGGTCTACCATCTTGTGGCAATAGCGTCTTCTCTTCTGTTCCACTGCTTCCTGATTTTTGATCCTTGTTTTATGTGAAAATGTGGAATGTAATTTAATAAAAGTGTTTTTCTTTTATTCCTATGTCCGTGATTTATGGAATGGATATGGATATGGTCCTCTGAGGAATCTACTACAACACCACCATTGATACCTATTTAGACTTTATTTATTCATTTACATATCCCAGGTTTTCTGGGATCTACAGGCTTCAGGGGTTCTCAGTATTGATATATTCACCTATTTGTTGATATATTTACTTACCTGCTTAGAGTCTGACACTCCCCCCACCGTTGTGAAATACCCAGCGCCGCATATCTACCTATATATATCTTTGTGTTAGTTTACTTTTCTCTGAAGTGCTATTGAGACACCTCTTATTGTTAGATTGCGGCTTTTGCAGGGTATTAGTGCGCTTGAAACCCCAACGTCTTTTCCCTTGTTCACTATTGATATGTGAAAGTCCCTTACGCTCAGAGTTACGTTACGATACATAGCGTATCATCTGTCATGCACATGCTCAGTACATACCAAATAGCCTTTTTACGTCTCTGCCAGGTGTAAATACGTGCGGAAACATTGTTCTGGAACTGCCCCTATGTCTGCACCTGATAGATAGATAGATAGATAGATAGATAGATAGATAGATAGATAGATAGATAGATAGATATTCCTTGAGTGCAAACATAAGTATTTTAAGTAACTCACTGTGATTTATTAGATTTTTCTTTTTTTGCTTTTGCTGTATACAATGGAAGGTCAACTTTGTTTTTAAAATTACCGTAATTTCTGAAAATATTTTGAAGCATGAGATGAATCTTCAGATACTTGTCCAGTTCTTTGTTCTTATGTAATTTTTTTTAAACATGGAAATAATAACTGAAGACTGGTCAGTGTCTTTCATACAGCACTAATGTAGTGGAAAGTCTTCCGCATGGCGTGCTTTCCCTCGTGTCTCGGGACATCTAGTGCAGAGTACTTCTAGAGCATAACAATATGGCCTTCTCTTTAAAAGCCCTATGGGCTGATCATTGTCAGGTTATGTTATGTTTTAGCAGTACACACTTCAGTACTACTTTTGTGCAAACCTGTCGTAGAAACAAGAGTACTAACAAAACAGATGGATCACCAGAGCTGTTCCATTTATCATGCTCTGCAACTGACAGTCATAGATGCTCTATTTCTAAAGCTAAAAAAATATTACCTATTTATATGAACCCTGTCTTGTGCCAAGCTAGAGAGAAATAGAAAAGTGAAAGCAATATTTTGCCATATCCCAATTAATTATTGTTTAATGTAAACTATTTTGATGTTATTGCTGACCACCTGCTAGACCTTCAAGCTTAACTTATAAATACTTTTGACAAAAGAAAGTATTTATTCTGCACCAGTACAAGGGTAATTGCGCTCAAACTTACAATATGATAGTTATATTAATTCTTAGTTTTGTTATCAGTGGTGCAGGCACCAGTACAAGGGTAATTGAGCTCAAACTTAATTACAATATGATAGTTATTTTAATTCTTAGTTTTGTTATCAGTGGTGCTGCTGTGATCAAATAGATCGTAATTTTGTATACAGAACCAAAGAAAGATCACTTATGTGCACTCTTATCGGTTACAGTTACCCTTGAATGAAAAAAATGTAATGTATATTTTATTAATTTGATTGAAAATAATTGCGAAATGTAATTATTGTTTTTATAGAGTGTGTAAAGATCAGAAAAGTGATTTAAAATCTTGTGCTCTAGCCCCCATAAAAAATTGCCTTTTTCCATATTCAATGTGGCTTTATTTGTGAATGTTCATAAAATAGGACTAAATTACAAGCTGCTCATATAAATGATATCTAATAAGATTAAATCGCAATATAGGACCCTAAATGATCAGGTAATGATATTAGGAATACACCTGTAGTTATTATGAGGTTGAGTAAATCTGCAGTGTCCCAGACTATTATTTTATTAACTTAATATATGTGTTTTAATTGCTAAGCCCTTACTGGGAGATTTACACACAGACCCCCTCCCACCATGTGTACACAAGTAGATATGATGGTTTGTCCTACCTCGCCATTGGAAACACTTTCCTCAAAGAACGGTGGACCCAGATCCATGCAGGAATTATCATTTGTGTGCATGTGCTCTTTTGTAATGCAGACATTTTCCGCACTCTACGTGCATAAAATGCCCCCATCTTCTTATTCTTGATCTGGCCCATTACTACATGCACAGATGATAAGCAAGAAAAGAGATTTGATTTATGTTCCAATTGTTTGAAAAATCTTTCATTTACTTTTGTATGTGTATAATGTATCTATTAAAAAATTAAAAATGAAATAAATAAAATGTGATCATGTAGATATCAGGTAATATTAAGATAATGGGTGGGCTCCAGCGACCTGCGTAAGTTTGGTGTCAGGACTGCCCTGCACATGACCTGGGCATATGTTCAGTTATAAATCTCCTCCGTACGGAACACATATGCATATCTGTCCACAAGAAGATCCATACAGGGGGTGGGGGAATAGGCAGGCAGATTAGGTATTGTTGGCGGCATTGGGCATTTCACACGGATCTGTGTTCAAACAGAATGCAGATCCATGCAGAGAATTTAAAGTAAGTTTATGACTGTTGATTTGAAACTAAATGCACATAAAGTGGCATAAAAGTTCACTTCCCTCTTTAGTCTGGATTTCCAGACCTCCCGCACTTGTGAAACACTTGCAGAGGTCTGGATCCAGTCCAATATTTTTACAAGTCAGTGGAAATTTGGCAGTATAGTGGTAAAGAAGGTGTAAATGATTTTAAATTAGACATATCACAGTTTAGGAGAAGGAGAATCCATACTATAAGCACAAATACTCTGTATACTATCAGAGCCTCTGTTAAACACCATGTATTACAAGCTACATATCTTCCATACCAATAAGTATTATTTTAATAGGCATGGCATCTGTTTCTTGCTTTGGTTTATTTTGTTTTTACTCATGTTTACTTTTTTTTTATTTACTACTTTATATATCTGTTAACATTTTGTTAAGAACTTGTGCACAGGTATAAAATTGATTTTTAGATAAAATATTTAAAGATATGTTTAAGGTTACTTATGTGTGTACATTCAGATCACAAACTTTCCTTATATATCTATACAAACTGCATATCTTACTTGTACTACATTGTTTTGTTCTTGTATTTAAAAGTTGTTTAGCTAAAAGTTATTTTATAAAAAAATATATATATTTCAAAGACTTGAGATTCAAACATGCCATTGCCATTATTTACAGCAGAGGCTCAAGCATGTTATTATTTTTATTATTGTTTATTTATAAGCCGCCACACTGCGTCATACAAAATATAACAAAATATTGTACAGACGTACAGGTCAGGGAAGGACAGTATAGTACATAATAAAATATAATATACATATAAAAATATCACTAAAATACAATAAAATTAAGCAAGCACAGAAAGCAAGGCAAAATGCGAAGTATCAAGCTTGACAGATCAAGGAGGAGGGGATAGAGCGCAGTGAGAAGTTGAGAGGTTGTCAGGTGGGGACAGGGTAAAAGAGTATCAGAGAGGGACAAGAGGGTATGAACTGAGGGGAGAGTAATGGATAGAGGATTAACACTAGGATGGAGGGTCCTGCTCAAGTGAGCTAACACACTAAGTGGGAGGGATGAACTTATAGAAGACATAAGGAAGGGGGAAGAAAGTGGACTACTGGTGTGAGTGGAGGAGAGGGAGAAGGAAGGAGAAAAAGGGATAGATGTAGGATGCAGTGAGGATGTTAAGTGGAGGAGGGGGAGGCTAGCCTGAAAAGGTGTGTTTTGAGTGAGCGCTTGAAGACCTGCAATGTGTGGGAGAGTCTGACTGAAGAAGGTAGGTTTTTTCATTGCAGAGGTGCAACATGGAAGAAGTCCTGGACACAGGCGTGATATGTAGTGATCAGTAGGGAGTTCAAACAACGGTGGTTAGCAGAACAAAGAGGATGGGAAGGGGTGTGCATGGAAATGAGGGAAGTGAAGTAGCAAGCAAGCAGTGGATACGGAGATGGCATGAAACAGTACAACAATGATTATGTTATACAAGCATATACACAAGTATTACTGATATGTTTATGGATAAAAAAAAAAAAACTACTTGAAAATGTAAAATGATTGATTACTTCCCTACTTTAAAAAAAGATATACATGATTAAATATAAATATCAATGCTCAAGTAGGATAGAATCTGTACAAGACATGTCCACTATCATTTGTGGAGACTGCAATTAGCTATTCATCTTTATTTTTATGTATGCTTATAATCAAGAAATCAAGGAGATATATATATATATATATATCTATATATATATATCTGTAAAAGTGTGAAAGGGTGTGTGTGTGTGTGTATATGTATATATATATATATATATATCCCTCTAAATTGGGATGTCATGTCATAAAAATCCATCCAGTGGAAGGCCCACTGCTATATTTATTTGTATGTATGTCTTTATGTAAAAGTGTGTGTGTGTGTGTGTGTGTGTGTGTATATATATATATATATATATATATATATATATATATATACGTGCAGCATGCGTGAGGGCATGGGGAAACATTAAACCACAGAAATCTCTGAAGAGTAGTGATGCAAATCTTAAAGGATGACAATTTTACCTAGTTTCAATTCAATGAAGCATGCAGTCTGCTGTGCATTTTAGAGGCGATGTCAAGTATTTTAACTCCAAGGATCTAGAAGCAAATGAGAGGTAGTTTTATTCTATCTATTCAAACATAAACCTCAGGGGTGAATGATTTCAAACTGCCCTTCACATATTTTAATCTCGTGCGTCTATTTCTATTTTAGCATTTTAAAAAGCAGAAAGTTAAATTTGGCATTTTCTTCTAAGAACTTCTATTTATTTGTCAAAGTGCTAAAATTAAGGTTAAATATCCAAAACTCAGGTCAGTATCATTTAGGCTTTTTATTTTTATTTACAAATATATCATTGTTCAAGCTAATTTTTTACATTTTAAAATCAATGGCAAAAAGTTTTACACATATTTCACTTAGTTTCAATCTTTTATTTTATGTCAAAGTTCTAGAATTTACTTTGGTTACAGAGCTTTCGTTTTTTTGTTTTGTCATGGTCTACTGTATATACTGCAACTGAGCATCAAGCTACTCCAGTGCAGCTTTGCCTTATGGAACAAACTGAAAACTTTTTATAGGGTGCCAGAAACCAAGCAGTCATTTTATCTTCTGAGGGGGCTCTGGAAGAATGGGTAAATAACAGATAAGTGAGAGACCATGAATGAGAGTAAGCAGACAAATGACAATATTTTTTATCATTTCCAGGGATTGCCTGTCATTCTGACTTTACAGTCCTAAAACTACATGTTTATTAAATTAGGGTAAATTAAATGTGAATATTGCATAGCATGAAATACATAAAGCAATAAAACTAATATAAATGGCAACAAAAAATCTGATCCACAGTTCCGGTTTTTCCATTGTTTGTTTTTATTTATGATTAATTATGCTTTGCATTCTGCACATGTGCATGTAATCTTTGCTACCTGATCAGAACACAATTTGCCCTATCCAGACTTAAGGAACAGAAATGGAAAAATGTTGACACCCTTTCACATTAATCATGAATCTGCGAAGTTTGTGAACCCACAATCTGTTCTTGGGGATTGGTGTTTGTTTTGGGCACAGTTCTGTCTGCTTTAGAAGCAACAGACTCAACTACAGGATGACAAGGTGGTACAGAGGATACATGTGTGTTTTGCAACGGCTTTTGCACTGGGGGATTCTTGTGCATGTAATAGCACTAGCAGGAACAGCATTCACAATAACGAGATGAGCGCCGACCCCTGTTTTTTTGTTTTGGATCTGTATTAAATTTGTGTTTTGGTTTTGTTTAAAAAATCTAATGTTTTGGTTTTGGATCTGTATTGTTTTGTAAATTGCTAAAAAAAAATGCTAAAATCATGTCATTGTTATGTAATTTTGCTCCTAAAGCATTATTAATATGAATAACATTAATTTCCAGTCACTACTAGTCAAATTGGACCATCTCACGGCTCACAAGATTCAGGTTGATAAAATCTTGTACAATCCTTCTATCTCTATTAGGCGCACTATAATCAATATATTCATTCTATACTTCTTTTGGTATGGAGTCAGTTTTTGCCACAGTTACCTTAAAACAAAGCTTTTGGTTTTTAATTAAAATGTTGTGTGCAATCCGTCCATCTCTATTATACCGCCTTCACATCACCACCCTTTAAAAACCCTGGACTTTCAACCCGGGTTTTTGCTGGGCAAATTGCCGTGTTAAAAAAAAGTCCACCTATAATCAGGGAAATTCCCGGGTCTGACCCTTTCACATGTGCCATGAATTTCTCGGGACGGCCCTGGCAAGCAACTGTCAATCTTTCTAAAGAGGAGCTCTTATTGGCTGCAAAAAAATTAAGGAGACTTCCCTTTTTTTTAAACTACGGGACTTTTAAAAAAGAAAAGAGGACCTGAAAGGAGACATACACCATTTTTTAGCCAGGAGTGGACCAGAAAGGAGACATACAAGTATTAAATTCATAGTGGCGAATAGTAGAACTGCAGGCGGCCGGACAAGAAAGGAGTTGTACAAGTACAAAAAATTGCCGCCTGTCTCCTTTCCCCGCATGCGTCTCCTAGGTACAGATTTCTTTACTATTGCCAAAGCAATAAAAAAGACCAAAAAAGAAAAGAGGACCTGAAAGGAGACAGGCGGCATTTTTAGCCTGCGGGCAGACCAGAAGGGAGACATACAAGTATTAAATTCATAGTGGTGAATACTATAACGGCGGAATTGCAGGCAGCCGGACCAGAAACAATACAAGTACAAGTACTAAAAAATGCTGCCTGTCTCCTTTCCCCCAAAGCAATAGTAAAGAAATCTGTCTAATCAGGTGTCTTTGTGAAGAACCCGTGTTGAAGAACAACACAGGACCTTTCACACTGACACTGGTGAAATAAAATATAAAAATATCATATTTTCATAAGTCCTAGGATTGCAAGGATGTTAATCAATACTTATTCTTCTTCTAATGAAAGGGTTTATTTATGTGTTTATTTTTGTATTCTTTATTTAATTTTTCATAATAACAAAGGATAACAAATGACAACAACAACAATTGTGGCAGACATAGTGTACATGATAAGCAGAATGTAAGAAAAAAAAAAGAAAGGAGGTACATTAGTACACAATGTATCTGCTGCAGTTTACCAACAGTCAGTTAGAGGCATAATAAAGAAATGTATGGTGAGGTATAAAATGGGGGGAGAAGTTCTCCAGAGAGCTATTAATCTATTAGCCAAAAAAAACGACTCAACCAGGAGATTGTGTTGTCACAAAAAACAAGAGACTAACGTATAAGTAGAATATAACAGAGTACAGAAGACAGAGAGAGAAAAAGAATAAAAAAAAAGGAGGAAGCAGAGAGAGAAGGTGGGGGGAGGGAAGGTTGTGTAGATTAGGAAAGTAATTTAAAATTAAACCAAATTAAAAAATTAAAAGAAAGAAATGGTATATGTTTTGAATTAAATTTAATAACATTTATAAGAAAATTTAGGTTAGATTTACTCCTATAATTTATGTTCTGGTGACCACATGAGAATAGATACTACACTTCACTCATGTGGCCAATGGCCATAGTACCCATTCTGCACACTGGACCACCAATAAATGGTTGGTATATGCTAAACTTTTAGCAAAATAACTCCGAACCAAAAACAGGGACAGAATGGATATATTTATATTTTAGTGCACCTCTGAAAAATGATGCAAGGATTGCACACAAGATTGTAATTAAATACCAAAAAGTGGCTTTAACACCAGCAGCAAACTTTAATCAAAATGAATCCGCACCAAGAACAGGGACTAGGGCAAGTTTTAGCAAAGCGACTTCGCACCAAAATAAGGTGTGTCAGTTGGATATATTAATATTATAGGGCTGGATCCAGAAGGAGCTTGAAATTAAGGGCCTGATCCAGAACAATGCATGCTTGCGAGCTAACGCTGATCGTAAACGTAAAATCGGCAGAAAAAAACGCACTGCGCATGTGCTTGGTGACAACTTACAGTAGTAAAACACTGATTTTCGTAGCGGCGATTCGGGCGTCCGTATACTTTGCATTTTTACCGACGAAGGGGCGTGTTTATATTATGAAGTTTGTATGGACACTGGAGTTAAGGAATATAGGCGGGGGGAGCCATTTAAATTGTACAGTATGGGCGTGCTAAGCGGGAACGAACACAAAAGTTAGGGTAGAGTTTGCAGAGCGTATGGATGCTAAAGTACGTACGAGGAAGGGGAGTGCCTATTGCCGTGCATCGGTGGTACGTTCGGCGATAATACGCTACACACACCAGCGTAGGTCTGGATCAGGCCCTAAGAGAGTAAAGTTACTCCTGGGCAAAACCATGTTGATTGCAGAGGGAATCAAGTTAATTATATTCTTTGCATGCAGGGATATACCTTTGCATTACTTACAGCACATAGATACTGACCAGCTTTACTTTTACACTGTTATTTCAACTTGGGATAGGAAACATAACCTGTCAACTGTAATACTGTTTGCAACAGATGAAATATGACTCCCCTGCAATCAACATGGTTTAGCCCAGGAGTAACTTTCCTCTCTTACTTTCAAGCTCCTTCTTAAGTCTGGATCCAGCCCATAGTGTGTATTGTAAAATAGAATTCACACTAGTATATATATGAAAAATTTCCCACAACCACAATACAGGAAAATTTTTGTTGCACAATGGAAAATAGTATTGTGTACACAACTCTACACTACAGATTTGCTAAAGTGTGTAATTGAGTAGTGAGCAGTAAATATTCTGTTTAAAAAGAATACAGAAAAAAATTAAGTTTTTCTTCTTATTTAACAACAGAGCAATATAACTTCCCCACATCTCCTATCTAATATGGCACCAAAATCATGAGGGAGTGCCTTATAAACCCTTTACAACAGGGGCATTTTAAGAAGTGAGGGAGCCCAAGTGCAGGATTTGCACATGGTCTCTATAAGCCCCACCCCCTTTTTGCACGTGAATCGGGACAGTCCCACCGCAGGGGAAGGGGGACTAATTTGGCATCTATTTCTTCCCTCCGGAAGATCTTAGAGGGAAGAAATAGATGCTGAATGGCCCCCTTCCCCTGCCAACCCTGGGTGCAGGATGCATGCCACAGGGCCCCCTGTTCTGAGGGACCCGTGTGCATTGCACACCCTGCACCCATTATAGATACGCCTATGCCTCACAAACAAAGTGCATTGCTCCTGATTTCTCCAATCACAAACAGCGGTCAAATAACAATAGATTTTAGTCTGCATAATGCAAAACCGCAGGGCCGGATTGAGGGCCATGTGGACCTGGGGCAAAAAATGATCAAGGGCCCTCATTATATAATATGCTTTGGAGGAGGATGTCAGCACTGCAGTGGGAGGCCTTTAGATCTGCAGTGTGCAGGGCCTATTTTCAGATAGAGGCCTGGGGCTGTAGCCCCATTGTTAATCTGGCCCTGCAAAACCACGAGATCCAACATTTACGGGAAAATGGCGTTTTGCCTTGAGCCCTTCCTCGGTTCTAATCAGAACCCCAAAATTCGGATTTAACATAGTCACAGTCACCGGCATCTCTATTCATCTCATCTTTGAAGAATAGTACTGGGAATACAGGGCTCCTATGGGTGCCCTGTAGAACCAAATCTATTTCAATGAATAACGCTACCTCATAGCATTATTCAATGGAAATTATTTGGTGCTACAGTAGGGACCCTGTATTCACAGTACTATTCATCTCAATGATGAGATGAATAGAGATGCCGGTGACTGTGAGAGCCACAGTCTATGTGACCGTGGCCCAGGGGAGGACTGCAAGATCTAAAGGGGGGCTGCCCTGCTGAGCACCCCCTTTAAGTCATCTAGGGGCGTGCCCTGTATGATAGCACGGCTCACCCGCTCCTAGAAACGGCCTTGCATACATTTAACTTAAGGCAGGCTTATGGCAGCTTAACTGCCATAAAGCCCGCAAAAGGGGGGAGTGACAGGGGACGTTCAATACCCCTCTCGTACATAATGCCAGACCCTGGCATGTACAGAAAATCAAATTATCATCTGAACATACAACAGTATGTAGATTCACTTTTGCTACTGTTTTCATCTATATCAATAGACTTCTGTTGTCACATAAAAATAAGATAAATCTCAGTCTGTAGCATAACTATCAAAACAACACAGGGACATATAATTTACAATAACAAAAGGCTTTGGAATTTTGGTATACGTGCTTTTACATTAATTTATACTGTAAGCAGTGAAAGGAAAAAAAAATATTTGGACCAAAAAAAAGCACATTTAAAGTGTGTTTGTGTGTGTATGGCTTTGCAATATATTGTGAAAAGATTTTCCACCATTATACTGGGAATTTCTTTTCAAATTTGGGTACAAAATACCAAAATACCAGACTGACTATGCAACGGATAAAGGAAATCTCACACTGATTTTGAATTTCAACTTTCAAACTTTAATGCACAATAATTAATCACTTCAAAAAGTAGACAAATGTATTTAGCATATGTCTAATAATTTATAGAAGCTTGCTTCCACAACTAAAATAAAATTAATTTAAATACACACACACACACACACACACACACACACACACACATATAAATATATACACACACACATAAATATACACACACACATAAATATACACACACACACACACACACATAAAAACACACACACACACACGTAAATTTATCTTTTAAAATGATTTGAGCCACCTCCAGTGGCAAACGCAGGATTTTGAAAGGGAGGTTTCTAATGCGTGTAATACATGTGAGGTATATTATCATAGCTGCTAATGTTTTGGAGCCCGAAAACGCTGCAAATAAGCTCCACCGTGTCCTGCCCAAGCTCTTCTCCTGACCCGCCCACAATGTCATACTGCACAAGGCAAAATTACCCCTAGCATGTGTATGTGTGTGTATGTGTGTGTGTGAGTGTGTTTGTTTGTTTGTTAGGGAATTAGATTGTAATGTGGCATTGAGGCTGATGTATGTAAAATTGTGAAGAGCTACTTAATATGATGCACTGTTAAAAAATAAAACATATGTAAAATGACAATACTGATAATATGGTCGTACTATCTAACTGCCAGGACATGTAAGACATTCATTAATGTTCTCTATGAAAGCAGGACGTTTACAATGTAGATTTGAAGATAGTAAAAATTCTACATTAAGGAATTGCTTTGGTTATTGGCTGTAACAAGTCCTGTGCTGATATTTTTTTTTAATAGGTGATTTATAAGTTACTTCTTTCACACAATAAAAGAGTAGTTTTATATTGCAGGAACAGCTCTAATAGTAATAGCAGTATACAATGCATTAGTAGAGCACATTACACAATGTACAGAGCCTGTGTCAGTGCATAAGCACTGCTGTATTTGTAGTGACCCATTCACCATTCCCACCTGCTTTCCTAATGCAGCACAGGCTAGGACCATCTTCCTCCATGTCAGTCCAGATCACACGGCCGCTAAGCCACACCCCTTTCACGGTACCCGCGAAGCTACGCACATGAAGTTAATTTTTTGCTCATTTTTCAAATTTTTTTTGCTCATTTTTCAATCTGGGGGGGTTTCTGGGCAACCAGAAAGCCCCCCTGGGTGCGCCACTGACCTCCATGTTTGTTTTAGAGCTTGTCTGGGATAGCAGCTGATAGAGGGTACTGTGGCTGTTTTGGAGACTTGGGGACCTCTGCCAGGGGTGAAAAATACGATATATGACCCAAAGTTGGAACTTTGACAGTTTTAGTGTTAGGACCACCAAAACAGAGAAGCCTTGTAAGTGGCTGGTGGCTTATCCATGATTGTCTCCCTGAAGAACGGGTAATCTCCCTGACTCCCTAAAGTGTTGGGAAATCTCCCTGATGCTGATTCAGTTACAGAAGTCATTGCAGTATGATGACAGAATTTAGAAATTGTGTCCTATTTTCCTTGCATTAAGGTCTATGGAATTGGCAAATGAAGAAGTCATTGATCTCCTAGACACAGTATGCACAATAAATACTGAAAATATTTATTCAGTCACATTTTAACAATCAATAAATACTGATGCTGCTATTCTTATTGGGATATAGTTTGCCTTGCAGTGTTAGACACACCCATGGGTGGAGCTATTCATAGGACACACCCCTTTGACACTACAGGACACACCCCTTAATAGTGCTATCAAAATCTCCCTGATAGTCATTTGCAAAAGTAGGCAACCATGGGCTTATCATATATATGCAAATGTATGTAACTGATTCTCTGACTTTTATTTTAAGATAGAATGTTATGGTTTGTTGCAGGTTAATTGCAAGAGTGCAATATATGTGTATATAGCTCTCGGGAAAAGCGGTGAGAGGGTTGATGAGCAAAACCCCTAAGGTACCAGTCCTATACACCTTACCAAAGGTGCACAAAAACAGGGAGACTCCACCCGGTAGGCCGATCATTTTGGCACGTTAATCCTTATATCAACCTATTGCCTTACTTTTGGATACATTTTTGCAACTTTGCATACAATCAATGGGTACTTACATCAAGGATAACCACACATTTTCTGAATATACTTAATGATCTTCCACTATTGCCGGATAACATAGTGCTGTGTACCGTGGATGTCGTCAGCCTATACACCAGCATTCCCCATGACAGGGGACTGCTGGCTGTGAAAGAGCTGATACAAACCAATGCCCAGCGTATGGGCCCATCCATTCACCTTTTCCTGCAACTTCTTGAGCTGACCTTAAAAAGGAATTATTTTCTTTTTGACGATAAATTTAAAATTTATGTCTCTGGCTGCCTGATGGGGTCATTAGTCGCACCTTCATTCGCCAATGCATTTATGGCAAGTATTTTTGCTAAAACTGTTGTTTCAGAACCCACGACATGGTGATTAACAAATTTTGCTTAAAAGGTTTATTGATGATCTCTTCATTCTGTGGAAAGGCACCTCCAATAGCAAGTTGTAAATAAATTAAAGGCCTTGCACAAGTAATTTACAAAAGTCCATGGTAGTTTCAAGAAAAGTTGTGCAGGGCGTATAAATTGGCCACTGTATGATCTCTGCATTGAGGTCTTTGGGGATTCTGCAAGCTGCAATCCTTTTTCATTGTCTTTTGCCATTACCGCTGCATCACAAAGCAGCATGACCTGCACACCCTCATCACCATTGATGCTAGAGGAAACTCCTCTTGATTCTTCATGTGATGCAGAGGACGAACATTCTTTTGAAGAGACTACTGTGATCCAAGGATCTTCAAGTGAAAGACTGAGTGCATAAGCTACGATCGCCGACCAGCCGGTTGCCGCTTAGGATGAGCCTTGTGCATCGACTGCTTTGCATGGGAATAGGAAATCTGTAATTTTTTTAAGTTGTATCCTTACATGAATTCTTTATCTATATTGTTTTGTTTAAAAAGTTTAATAATGTCTTTCCATGCTGTCAACAGATCCACAAAGATAGCGTTTAAAATTGTAATGAAATGTCCATCAGAAAAGTCCAATAGAGATTTTTTGTATAATTTCTCATAAAACATTATACATAAAAAAATCTGTTCCAGCTTGCAATAAGTGCAAAAGGGAGGAGGCTTTCAGCACAATGGCTTAATTTTGCACCAAACAACCACATATACACATATTGTACTACTATCCTAATGTGCTGTTATCTCTTTTTTACCTTTTCTAGTTTTTAATGTACCAAAAAAAAGAAAAAGAATGAACTGTGAGGAGCTTGCAACTAAGGCCATGACTGCTGTCACGTTTGAACAACTGGCCGACATGCATAAAGCTATACAGAGCAAGAGGACCAACGTATGGAGCACTTTTTCGAGCATGAAAGGCAGTCGCAGCCAGTAAAAAAGGGAGTGTGACATATCCTTCATCTGGGAGATCATTGCTGGTATGCAATATCAACAGCAGTGCCCACCACCCCACCATCATGGCCCTTGCAGGCCCAACATTTGTCCACTATAATGCTTCAACTCAGCAGTCTCCTGGCCACAAATCTGAAACCTTCACTGGTGCTCCCCATCCGCATGGATCTGTCAATCAATATGCAACATTCACTGGTGCTCCACTTCCGCATGGACCCATCCACCAATCTGCAACCTACACTTGTGCTTTCCATCCGCATGGATCCGTCCACCAATATGCAACCTACACTGGTGCTGCCCATCCGCATGGATCCGTCCACCAATCTGTAACCTACGCTGGTGCTCCACAACCACAGGTTCCAGAACACCATTCCGCAATCTACACTGGCGCTCCACGTTCACATGCACCAGAACACCATTCTGCAACATACAATGGTGCTCCAGCTCAGCATGCACCAAGCCACCAAACTAGTACCTGCACTGGTGTCCCACATTCACATGCACCAGAACACAATTCCAGAACCAACACTGGTGATCCAGCTCAGCATGCACCAAGCCACCAAACTAGTATCTACACTGGTGGTCCTTCTTATGAGAACTTGTAAAATTGTAAATCATAATTGTTACATACTGCACTTCTGAATGTTTCTATTTGAAACATGTTTGTTACCATATTCCAAAAGTTGAGTTAAAAAGCACTTTAAACAGCATATGAGGAAATATGCTAAGTTAAAAACAAAATAAAATGATTTTGTAAGCAGTATTTATTTTATTACGTCAATGAATAAAGGTTGGTAGCGATGGTTATGCAAATGTGTTCCGCACAGGAATACAGACAGTCACCCTCACTTGTGTCTGGATCAGACAGCTCCGGTTGCTCAGAGTCAGGGAGAAATGGTTCTCTTTGAATTTCACGTATATAGTGAAAAATGCAGCAAGCAGCAACCACATGAGGCACAAGCTTGGTGTCAATGGGTCGGATCCAGACCTACAGGCGCCTTACAAGCACCCGAGGTCATTATGGTCGTCCTCGTAGCGTACCGTCCCCGCTCTTATTAGTTCCTATCTTAACTTTTACAATTATGCGACCTTATGGCTATCCCCAGCCCCGTCCTCTCATTTACATTTGTATCTCCGCTTTGATGGCAGAAATACTACAATCGTAAACGAGAGGACAGCCCCTCTCCCCCAGCATGTGTAACATACATTATGTTACGTACTCCGACCCATGCACAAAACCTTCTAAACAGTGAAATTACGTACGTGCCATATGTAACTGCACTGACGAACGTACCTGAGGATCTGGGCCAATGTCTGTACGTCTTAGCAAACGCCGCTATCGCCATTTTAAACGGCCAAAGGCATTTTCTACAACCATCCAAGCTGAGCTGAGGGTATGGGTGAAGCACATTTGTTCTGGTGAAAGTTGATGGTGCTAGATGAAGACCTTCATCAGCCATCGACCCAAAGGGTAGTCAGCATCCCTGATTATGTGTACAGGGATCTCTACTCCATTCACAGTTGTTTGCCTTCTGCAAAGCAAGGAAACAGTTTTAAATATATATATATAATTTTTTTCTGCATAACGGCATCCTTGATTTTGCATAATAGTTCTTTTGTTTATCCCAGTCACTTGTGTCATTATTGGCCTGACGTGTCCCATGTGTTTTGCCTGTTTTCATCTTAATTTGTTTCTATCTTTGAGCCCCTTCCCCTTTCAACTGCTTGCATTTACCTCTTTTATGCCTCTGCACATATATGTTTTCTCTCCCACCCCCTGCGGGCAGCTTCTGTTAATGGGATACTTCAAGTATGATTTGTTTATTTTTCTGTTTCACAGTGTTTTCTTCTCTTTTCCTCATACACACAGTGGTTCCCAGGCAACGGACACCGTTTCCGTGGTGACCGACGCGTCGCTTCCAGTGCGTGACCCGGCTCCTTCCGGCAGGCAGGACATGGCGGCATTCCGAATCCCTGATCCACAGGGGACACGATTGGGTAAGCGGTTTCTTTTCTTTCCTATATAAAGCCTAATTTTTATATTATGCCTCACCTTGATTAGAGTACTGATAAACAAGCACTGAAACGTCGGTACCTTGTATTACTTACAGACTTTGTGCCCTTTGTACTAGCTTTAAATCTCAGAGTGCCCTCAGTAGATGGAT
>WWET01000623.1:290839-308444 GCA_011038615.1 Limnodynastes dumerilii
TATATATGGTGGATTTTGACATGTAACTACAGTAACTACAGTAACACATGCTGATACCCATATTATGCATTGTGAAAACATTCACATACAATACAATATAGAAGTTGAACACACAATGACAGGGACTGTACATAAACAAAAAATTCCAAAAATAAGGTAATATTGGAATGCTAGATAGTAAAAGCATCTAAAATCAATATATATATATAATGTATCCAGAATATAAACTCAGAGACTTCATAAGAATAACACTTGACACCAGATTAGTCCAACGTTTCAACCTGTATTACAACTTTTCATCAGGGAACATAACCTTGAGTGCCCTTTTATATTCTGGATACATTACTTGGGTTTCGACCCATTGAGGAACAGCACCAGAGCACATAATAGCCTTTATTCTCCTCAGCAAGGTGGTAGATTTTGGAATTGGCCAAAACTCATGCATCATGAGAGCGCCCAGGCTAGCCAACTTCACTGAATGTGTGATGGATAAGTGGAATAGCCTCCCATCTGAGGTGGTTGAGGCTAACACAGTAGAACAGTTTAAACATGCTTGGGATAAATATAAGGATATCCTAAGTCTCAAACTAAATTGAAGGTAAATAGTCTAGGGTCAGTATAGTTATAAATAAACAACTGGGAAAACTGGATGGGCCATGTGGCTCTTATCTGCCATCACTTTCTATGTTTCTATGTTTCTAATGTATTTAGCATTAAATCACAATACACATCATAAGATACAGTCACATTTAAATGGAAAAGGTTGCTTACCAATAATTGTAGCCTACTACAGCCTGTAGTATTATGGAATACCAGCCTTTCCGGTTATGCTAATCTGCAGGGTTCTGTACAGGAGCTAAGATGGGGATGTGTGTCCCGTCAATCGCTCCAGCACACTGCAGATATCCACGTCTCATGAAGGCAGTAATAGTGTCATCCAGTAGCTGTTCCTGAGGCAAAGAGATGAAACGACGGTACAGTGCTTCCAACAATGCCTCTGTCAGTTCACACACAAGATAAGAGTGTGAAGATAAGAGTCCGTTTAAATCCCCACTCCAAATATGCAGGACATTGTTCTGTATTCCCCAGGGGTAGCGTTCCATTACAATACAATGGCTAACCTCCTCCAAAGTGGAATGGGAATCCAGAATCTTGTGTTCTATCTGGACAGTACTGATGAGATGAGGTTCAGTACATAATGAAAAGTCCCACATGACATCTGAAAGTGTGCCATCCGCTGGTTATCCTCAAAAACTTTCACAGTTGCCCAGAAAGTTTTCTGGCCCACAATCTCTGGTCAGTAAGGGTGCTGAATCTCAAAATGGACATCAGGCCGGACCTGATGTATGCTCTCCTCCTGTGCCAATATAGATGTTGAGTATTGTCTCTTTCTGCCATAAAATGCACCCTTCTCCTCTGCCTATCACCATATGTAATCTAGCACAGTGTCAGCAGCAGAACCAGGTTATCAATTGCTTTCTGAATCAGAAAAATACACCACAAAACCATGAGCTCCGAGCTACACACAAGTGTATCATTGGCCATCATGAAAAGCAATGCAGTGAAGGTGGCCAATCACTACTGAGCATTGTGTGCAAAAAGTTAAGTCCCCTTTAAATGACTTCATTTTTTAAAGCCAATAAAAGCACCTCAATGAATGATTGACAGTTGATTGCAAGGGCAGACATAGGAAATGGTACATGTGAAACTGTCAGACCCGGGAATTTCCCAGGTTATAGCTGGTTTTGAAACGCATTTTTTTTACATGGCAATTAGCCTGGCAAATAACCTAGGTTGAAAATCCTGGGTTTTTCGAGTGTGGTGATGTGAAAAGGGGTTTTAACTGTAACTATAACTTCAGTGGGAGTCCCCGCAACAATGGTTATTTTCGGCACTCACTATGTCGAATGGAAGCCATTTTACATTTTTTCTTTTTATGAATGGATGAGTATGCGATTAGCATACTCACCCATCCATTTTCGGAAGCACTGCTGCCGGACCACTGAAGAGGTGAGTAACCTCTCTGGGGACTTTAGGCTTAGGAGGAGGGTTAGGGTTAGGTTCTGGGGAAAGGAGGGTTAGGGCCATGGAAGGGGAGGGTTAGGGTTAGAATCAAGCTGCAGAGAAGTTGGGGTTAGGTTCAGGCTTCGGGGAAGGGGGTGTTAGGGTCAGGTTGCAGGGAAGGGAGGGTAAGGGTTAAGGTAAGGATTAGGGAGAGGCTTGGGGCTAGAATTCTCACTTACCTTTCGGAGCACCATGTTCGGTGCTCCAGGGATCGATTGCTATGCCTCTTCAAATAGGGCCGTTCTCGACAGGGATATTTAGTTTTTTATACTTTATCAGCACATTATGCATGTTTGTGTTTTGTACAGGAAAGACTGAACTTTACATTTGAGCTATAATCTATGAGATGTATTTTTTAATATGTGCATTATTAAGGTAAAAGACAGAAATGCAAAAAAATATATTCTTCAAAAATGTATCACTAACTACAATGCTTCTATTATGCTGTTTGGAAACAAATATTTTACTTTAATTGACAAGATTTGGAAGAGGTAATCTGGTTACAAGTTTAAATATGATAACTATTGTAATTGCTGTGACAGCATTTAGGATTGTTTAAGTGGAATAATTCCAGTAAGTAAAAATGTAGAAAAGAATAAAATAGTGTGAAGAGAGTGTGAAGCACAATAAACATAGAATCAGATCATTTACAAATATAGAGGAACAGCTACTAGCTTCTATAGCGCGTCCAATTTCAGATATGAACTAACGTGCCATTATTGTTACAGTCAATATTAACGCTTCTCAGCTGATAGAAGACATTATCAGTATACTGTTGCTTGTCTATATAGCAGTGAGATAGACATATAATAAATACAATCACCAACTCCCGCTGAGTTTATAGCTGTGTCACGAGATATGGTTTTTAAGCACACGCTAAAATAGATTCCCCCCAGTTATTGATGAAATGATAATAATATTAAAAGTAATCACAGATGATGTGCCAAAATAGGTATACAGACTAAACATCTTTATTAGATCTTTTGACACTTTTTTTTTTCATTTTTATTTCATTGATGTGAGTAACTAATTGTCTCTGGGCATCCTAGGCAAAGTTTGGACCCTTTCCCCCCCCTTCATCCAAAGATAGATAGATAGATAGATAGATAGATAGATAGATAGATAGATAGATAGATAGATAGATAGATAGATAGAGTGTAATATAGTAAATAAATAAACTGACCATTTCTCATTCAAATATATTATATATTACAGGAAACGTAGTTTTACGACTGTAATCTGCTTCAGTCCTGTGCCTAATGATTACTTTTGGCAACTGAGATAACATACATCCTGCTTATCAGGCTAGCATAACCATTACTGTAGTATACACTATGAATACACTTCAATCATCATTAGGTCTGCTAGTAATGTGTAGACAGAATTCCATGTTTGCAATTCCCTAGATTTTTCTGCAACACCAAATCTGTAGCCTTTATTAGTATGCCTCATTATAGTAACCACCCAGACCTGTTTAACAAGAAAGTGTCATGAATTTCTCCTTATTTCAGCTAATACAACACAGTGCCAATCACATTGAGAGATAGTTATGGCATTGCCAATGAGAAACAGCTAAGATTAAATCATATAAATTATTATTTTCAAAGACATCAAAGAACATATTTCATTTTTCATACCTTTGTAAGCAATTGTTATTAAACCTACCTATATTGTTTATAGAGAGATAATAGTTTATGCAGTCTTACACATCATACTGTAGACTTGTAGAGTTGAGGGATTTAAGGTATGGATATTCTGTGAGAAGGGAACTTGTATGGTAAATTATCTTTATCTCAACATACATACATGCACAGATATTGTATAGTGCTGTCAGAGATCTTCAGTCAATTTCTCAAAAAAAAAAAAAAAATTGACCGTTATACCTATTTCACATCACAATAAAAAATCCAGGATATTGCCAGGGCAAGGACCAAGGACCTGGGTTGAGGTGCGGTGTGAAAGTTCCCAGGGTCTTATAGTACAACCCAGGTAGGGGTGCAGTATAAAAGGTACTACAGAAAGAACTTGGTATATAATTTGTTTTGTGTTGTCAGGGCAATAGTTAACAAATTACACAGTGGTTCAGACAACAACAATATTTGATAATAAGTGCCATTAATGTATTACCTGTACTACTGAACCTTATGCTATGATTTAATGAAGTCAGTGTCCATGAAATAAAGTTGACAGATATCCATCATATTTGATGGATAAAACCAGAGACATTTCTAGATATTTTGGTGTCCTTGGAAAGAGATAAAACAGTTGCAGCAGTGCTTATCCATTTAAAAGAGTTTAAATGGGCAACTTTGGTCTCACTTGCACACAATTCAGACAGTTATACTTTACTGAAATAAAGCATTGGAGGTAAATAAAAGGGACATTAAAAGGGTTTATTAGTTGGAACTGTTATTTTTTATTAATTTTGGCTTAGATAGGTAGTACCAATAGCATAAGCGGTCAGCAATGTTCTACCTCAAAAGCATCCCTTGTGCTCATTTCTTACCAGCATTCATTAACAACATGCACACCCCAATTTCCAGAATGGGGCAGCTTTTCAACTAGCAGGTTATGTTCATCCCTGTTTGAATGGGAAGACTATTAATACAGTGGGGGCAATTACTACTACTTTTACCGAGGAGCAGGTATTAAAGGAACTTTCAAAATTGAAAGTGGATAAATCAATGGGACCAGATGGGATACATCCGAGGATACTAAAAGAGCTTAGAGGGGTGCTGGCAAAACCATTAACTGAATTATTCAATCAGTCACTAATAACTGGGGTAATTCCAGAGGACTGGAAAATAGCAAATGTCGTCCCTCTACATAAAAGTGGAAGTAGGGAAGAAGCATCAAACTACCGACCAGTGAGTCTAACATCAATAGTAGGGAAATTGATGGAAAAACTGTTAAAGGAACAAATTGTACAGTATCTTAAATCCAGTAACTTACAAGATCCCAAGCAGCATGGATTCACTGGGGGAAGATCATGTCAAACAAATCTTATTGAATTGTTTGACTGGGTCAGTAAAGTATTAGATAAAGGGGAAGCTGTAGACATAGCTTATCTAGATTTTAGCAAGGCTGTTGACACTGTGCCACATCGAAGACTGTTAAATAAGCTGAAAACTTTAGGGTTGGACTTAAAGCTAGTTGCATGGATACAATCGTGGTTACAGGATAGACAACAAAGGGTTGTAGTAAATGGAATCTCTTCTGGGGATAGTAAGGTAACCAGTGGAGTACCCCAGGGCTCTGTACATGGACCAGTGCTATTTAATATCTTTATAGGTGATATTACCTGTGGTATTGAGGGGAAAATATGCCTTTTTGCAGATCACACCAAGATATGTAACCGGGTAGACACGCCAGATGGGTTACAGAAAATGAGGGATGATCTAGGTAGACTGGAGGAATGGTCAAGAGTGTGGCAACTGCAGTTTAATGCCAAAAAATGCAAAATCATGCACTTAGGACATAAAAACCCAAAGGCTCAATATTTCCTTAATGGCATTACATTAGAATCTACCGAGGAGGAAAGGGATCTAGGAGTCATTATTTCCAGTAACTTAAAGGTAGCCAATCAATGTAACAAAGCAATGAAAAAGGCAAGTCAGATGCGTGGTTGCATAGGGAGAGGAATTAGTAGCAGAAAGAGAGAAGTAGTGATGCCCCTTTACAAATCATTGGTGCGCCCTCACCTAGAATACTGCGTTCAGTTCTGGAGGCCATATCTCCAGAAAGACATAAATACATGAGAGACTGTGCAAAGAAGAGCAACTAAAATGGTCCATGGCCGTTGTAACAAATCATACCAAGAAAGGCAAGAGGAACTAAACATGTATAGCTTGGAGCAGAGAAGAGAGAGGGGGGACATGATAGCAGCTTTCAAATACATCAAGAGTTGTGACCAGCTAGAGGAGGGTACCATTTTTCAAAAGAAAAGCTGTAATAGAACACGAGGGCATGGATACAAACTGGAGGGTGGTAGATTCAAAGGAAATGTGCAGAAAAATTACTTCACTGAAAGGGTGATAGATAAACGGAATATTCTCCCATCTGAGGTGGTTGAGGCCAATACAGTAGAACAATTTAAACATGCTTGGGATAAATATAAGGGTATCCTAAATTGTAACCCCAATTGAGGGTAAATAGGGTCTAGGGTCAGTATAGTTTTCAATAAACAAATGGGCAGACTAGATGGGCCATGTGGCTCTTATCTGCCGTCACTTTCTATGTTTCTATGTTTCTTCTTACACCACACATCTTCTCCACTGCTATCGCCGCACCATGCCAGTCTGGATGAAAAATTATTGATTATTAATCATCACAATGCTAAACAAGGTAGGGTAAGCTAAGAAAGACAGGGCTTCAGGTGGTAGTTGCTTACATAGCCTTTCAGATTGTCTCCACCCTTTCCCCTGACAAATCTTTACTGTGCTCTCTGAATAGAACAATTAACGCCTTCCTACCTGGTGTCCAGTGATCCCCAGCATCCTTTTTTCTAAATAAACAAACAGCTAATATCTCCTTCACACATTGTTTAGACAGTCATATATTTATTAAATAAAGACTCATATACTTGTACTGTGGTTAATAGTTTATCAATTGGAGGTCCTAAAAAAAACGTGGCAAAATAACTCATGCCTTAAAACTCTGGTGCCTAACATTCTATTTCCCACCTAGCCAGGAGTAAAGCTTTATGGAGGTGATACTTTCCACAATTTCCTTGTAACAATTCAAAGTTAATGCTCTTTAAATATGATTCCCCATGTTATCTTATTCCTAGTATGGAAAATAATGGCATAGTGAGCAAAGGAGAACAGCATGGTAAAGCATTGCTTTTAATTACCATAGTGTTTTCAACACTATGATAAATTGCCCTCTACATTTTATACTTCATAATATTAATTTCTCATTAGGTGTATTTTATTTCACTCAACAACTACATATAAAGCAACCACAATAAACTTGAAAAACTATTCTGTTAGATGCAGTCAATATTTTCCTGTGGAATCAAGTAAAATAAATACATAATATGGCAATGTATTGTTTTTTAGAAGCAGGGATGTTTTTCTAGAAAAGGGATATATGGGGGGACCGCTGTAATACCTACCCTTGTTAAAATCCACGCCAACACTTTGTAATTACAACGATCAGCCGGCCTGTATTCATTAGAGCAGGCCGGAGATCGTGACTGCAGAAGCTGATGATCGCCATGGAAACCATAGCTTTATAAATTATGCACACATCATTTTCTGAGATAAAGACCGTTTTCAGGTGTAAAATGGTCTTTATCTCCTGAAAAACGATATAGTAAATGGACCCCCAAGTATAAGCTTTTTCATATGAAGGTATTGCAAGATCACAGTCAATTCTGCTATAAAACAGTTTACAGGATCTCACCACAAACTTGCATCTATTATATGGCTGCTAAGAGCCTCTCTTTGGGAATAAAAGTTTGTAGTGTGGTTAGTTGTGAGCCATAAGGTAGCACCTGCCATCTTGGGGGGGTTGCCATGTTTACTCACATTTTCAACTAGTGGGGTAATCCTTTTTGTGCATTGGCATACAGGGTCTATCTTGAGTCTTCAGACTTGGGTACATAAGTCTGGATCAGCACCCAGATTTGGGAATACCTAAGTAGAAAGACCCTATGCAATCTCAACTCAGTTTGTCAGAAGTGTCTTTCATCCATAGTCCTTATCAAGTCTGAATGAGTAATTTATTTATTTATTAACAGGTATTTATATAGCAGCATAAGATTATGTAGCGCTTTACAATTTTAACAATCATTATAACAAGACTGGGTAGTAACAGGCAGACTGGGTAGGTGAGAGGGCACAGCCCACAGATTACACTCTATAGGATATTGAGGATTGATACATAAGTGCTCTATATCACACAACGGACCAGTCTGTTTAAATGGTAAGAGTGCAGTGTTAGTAGCAAAACCGAGTGGAAATTTTAGTATTGAGAGAAAGTGACCAAGTTTGTTTTAATCATGAAAGGAAAGACAGATATCATAGTAGTTGTAAATATGGTAATTAAATGTTAGGAAGTAGGTTGAGGAATTTTGGTAATAGTCTTAGTGGGCAGGGAAGGTTATTCCAGAGAGTGGGTGCAGCCCAGTAGAAGTCCTATAGCCAGGAATCAGAGCATTTTTTGTGTGTATAGGAGAGCTGTATGTCCTGTGAAGATCCAAGAGACTGAGTTGGGATGTATATTAAGATGAGTAAAGTAATGTATGTGGGTGCAGTCCTGTTGATGGCTTTGTAGGTTAGCAAAAGGATTTTGTATTTGATTCTGTAAAATACAGGCAACCAATATAGAGACTAATAGAGAGGAGTAGCTCTTGTAGAGTGTTTAGCAAGGAAAATCAGTCTAGCTTCTGCATGCTATATGGGCTGTAGGGGGTAATTTTATAAAGTGGGAGTCCAATAAGGAGAGCATTGCAATAAACAATGCGGGAGATGATTAGTGCATATATGAGAGTTTTTACAGTGTCTTGTGTAAGATATTTGCCTATTCTGTAAATGTTTTTTAGATATATGTGACAGGATTTAGAGACAGATTGTATGTGGGGAACAAAGGACAGTTCAAAGTCAAAGGTAACATCTATGCACTGAGCTTTAGGAGTAGAGATATTTTAGTGTTGTCAACAGAAATAGAGACCAGGGGGTAGATCCAGAACTACGTTTGCCGTACATTTATTCACGTAGCGTATTTTCGTGCGCGTAAATTCGTTACACTCCCCTCGGCACACCCCTTGAACATATGTATTTTGTCAAAATACGCTTTCCAAACCCTACCTTAACTTTTTCCAACGTAACCGCAGTCATACGCACACGTACGTATGGGCTAGACGAATTTACGCAGCTAAGCACGCCCATACTGTACACTTTAAATACAACCCCCCGCCTATTTCCCATATTTCAGACGTATTTTGGACGCACGTAAAATTGGCACGCCCACACGTAAGTATTTACGTGACACATACGTGAATGGCCCATACGTTCACAATTACGCTACGCTATTGAGTGTATTTTCTATGGTGCGCATGCGCAGTACTTACAAATACGCAATTTTACGCCTTCGCCACGCGTAAATTCGCTCCGAAGCGTTGTTCTGGATCAGGCCCCAGGTGGGTAACTTTTATTAGTAGGTAGAAATATTACTAGTTCAGTTTTAGATAGATTAAGTTTGAGATTGTGGGAGGACATCCAAGATGAGATGGCAAAGAGGCATTCAGTTACATGGGCCAACACAGTTGTTAAGAGATCAGGCGTGGATAGGTAGATTTGCGTATCTTCTTCACAGAGATGATGCTGAAATCCAAATGACTTTATTAGCTGTCCAAGGGATGTTGTATAAATAGAGAAGAGCAATAGACCTAACACTGAGCCTTGCGGTACTCATAGATCAGGTATGCATGTATAATTCGACCAGCCTGACTGAATCACACTGATTGTTTTTTTTTTATTAACATTTCTTACCCATTAAGACAATCCTCTACTCTCCAAACGTTCAGCGCTCCCTTAAATCTCACATTTGACCATTTTTTAACCTTATTCTTAAGCTTTGTCTACCCTATTTGCAGCCATTTTTTTTATATCCAATTCCCGTTTCCTGATTAACACAAACATGCACATTCTCTTTCCATAACTGTCACCTCTGTTACTAACACTGCTATGTGACTGGATCATACAGAACATGGAGCACTTTTACCATACAACCTATTTGACCATTATATAGCACTTACCCTTACTGATCAAATGTCAATATCCTATAGAGTGTAAGCTTGTAATGAGGCCCTCTTGCCTCTTACTACTATTTAACATGGTAAAGCACTACGTAATATGATTAAAAAAAAAATCAGTTATCAAATGCAAAATAAATCATTTATTATATAAAAACTATGGTCCTGATTTACACCTAAGAAGCTCAGGCTTCTTAGGTGCGTAATTCTATGTTTTTGTGCACTGCACATGCGTAGTCACCATGACTAAACAAACCGGTCCTATGAAATTAACTATTTATTTTCTAGATAGATAGAGAGATGTCACAATACCAAAAAGATTATAGACCGTGTTCACAGATCAGTATTTACTGCGTGCACATTTTTACGCACGCACGTAGCAAGGCAACACCCATGACACGCCCCTCGGAGTGACTTACGCCTCCATAGGGCAACCTTATCTCTATGTGTGTACTTACACGCATAAGTTACTTACGTACGTGCGTATTTATCTAACCGAACCCTCAACTGTCCATTTACATGCCTCCCCCCGCCCACTTTCATGTAACTTCTACCATACGTAAGACAACCACGTCCCTCCGTATGTATGTCCCTAACTGCGATTCATAAGTCTGTGCCTAAAGTACTTATGTGCGTAAATACTACGTCATTTGCGTGGAAAAAGTTACTACGCATGCGCTGTTAATTCGTTCCCAAAAATACGCAAGCAAACCCAAAGCAAAAATGTGAATACGGCCCTATATTATCCTTGAAACCTACATGTCCTTGAGCACAAAGTCCAACATTGTTCTTAACAAAGGGATTTGGCATGCCATTTTAAAACTGGGAAATGTAATACAAAAGTAGATATACCATTCATACACTTACACACGTACTTGTGTTTAGGAGAGGACCTATTGACTTGTAGTGATCAGGATAACTTGTGATGCCACTTTTACTATAACAATCCAGCAAAGACAAATGTCAATAACCTGAAGAAAAGTGTTACAAGGAGTTTTGTAGTGTTAGTAGAACAACAATGTTGGTGCTTTTTCTGTCAATTACAGTGATTAATTAATTGTACAGAGTAGAGTAATTCTATTGAATGCCAGTAGACTTTTTTTCTAAATGTAATGCTTGGTAACTTTAAGCAAAAGAGGAGTGGACCTGTCATTTAACACAAAGGGAGTTGATTTAAAGCTTTTAACTTGGAAGTATTATGAAGCAAGCTAGTGAGGCAGCATGTCAAAACAATGGGATGCCACCATGCAAACCAATGAGGGCAAGATCTCATGCTATAGGCTTATTTGTTGTGTCAGTGTAGTGTAAAGGATGTCGTCTAACTGCTACTAAGAAACATCATCCGAAGCATATCACCTAGCAAACCTTCAGGTTTGGCATCATGATGATAGAATTAAAGAGTGAGCTAAAAACACATTGAGAGCAGGAAACATTTTACAGGAAACTAGACTAAAACTAAAACATTCTTAATTCATCATCCAACCACTGTGAGTTATTTTATAAAGTGATTTATAAAGTATTATTATTATTCAGACTAATAATAATAATAATAATAATAACAATGGAGAACTGTAGATTTTAAATAATGTTTTGCAGAATAGTTCCATTATATGTTTCCAGTTTTGAGATTTAATGATGAACGTTATACTTTTCTAATTAAGGAAAACATTATCATTAATGATCACTGAATAATTGCACTAAACCGAAATGAAGATGTCACAAAAGCAAAATCTATTTATTTTCTGTGCTACCATGCAGAAATGGTTTACGACCTATAATAAACCTATTAAACTACTGGTAATAAAGGATTGTAATTAGTGATAAAACCTTGTTGTTTAGTGAGCCAAGACAGTCATCTTTAGTTTAGATTTTATTGACTCTAAATAGGATGGAACCTTCAACAATGTCAAATAGCTTCCAGATGTGGTTGTACTTTAGATATGTGAAATAATGTTAAACATATTGTACCTGGTATTTTTTTTTCTAAAGGTATCATGAATTTAAAATAACTTTGTCATAACAATAGAGATCAAGAGAGAAATACTTCCAAAAAATGGTAGCATTAAGATTTTGCCATATTTGTGGTCTTTATAGTAATAAACCGGGTTCATAAAGAGTCTATTGATACACTTTCAGATAAATGTATCTGTGTCTTGACAAAAAATACCATCTGCCTTAAGTGTACACCATTATAATCATTTAGTATCCTTCTAAATAATTTAGTCCATGCCTAGCAGACAGTTTTTATTTATTGTTTTTTTAAATAGGTTCATAGATGAAATACATATAAGATTCATTTAGGTAAAATATAGCACCCCCTGGTGGACATGTTAGAAGATATATTTGACTCATTGGTCTCTACTAATGCTATGCACTTATATAAATAAATAATATATTATGTATCATGGTGATGATGATGAAGTTGATGATTATAATAATAATAATAATAATAATAATAATAATAATATTTTTATGTTATATTTTGTGTCTTATATTTGCAGAATAATAGATTTGCTATTCTAATAGAATTATACTATAATCAAGGGATGCCAAACTGCAGGTTTTCATGCTATAGGAGGAACACTAACCATTTTTTTGGGCTACAAGCTCTGTAAGTGAATACAGTGTTGACTTCTTTGAGTGTATTATGATCATGTTAAATATACTGGGCCTGATTCACAAATAAGAAGGAAATAAGTGCAAACGGATTCACAAAACTACACACCTATGTTGCAAGTCAACTCTCATGACACTCCCCTGGTTCTAATGGCCTTTTGCTGACTTCTGCCTCCATAGGGCTACCTTAACTCTCCGTCCATATTTTTGTGTTGTGTTTGCTAAACCAGCCCATTTAGCTCTATTTAAATGCCTCTCCCCACCCACTTTTCTTCATTTCCTTCTTACTGAGTACTGGCATGCCCCTTCTTATGATTCTCATTAGGCACAGAGTTGAACTGCATAACAGGTTTGGGTGCGTAACATCTGGGTCGCGTATGCGTAATTCACATAAAGTCGCCAAGATACTCATACAGCCTGCGTATATTTAGGCAGTGCTTTTTTTGATAAAAAAAAGGTTCAGGAACTCAATCCTCAACAGCCCTTATTACAGCCCCCTATCTATACGTTTTTAGCCTTATTGCAGCCCCCTCATAAGTTCCAGTCCTTATTGCAGCCCCTCTATAATTTTTCAGCCCTTATTGCAGCCCCTCTATAATTTGTCAGCCCTTATTACAGCCCCCTTATAAGTTTCAGTCCTTATTACAGCCCACTTATAATTTTTCAGCCCTTATTGCAGCCCCCTCATAAGTTTCAGTCCTTATTATAGCCCCCCTATAATTTCTCAGCCCTTATTTCAGCCCCCCTATAATTTCTCAGCCCTTATTGCAGCCCCCTCATAAGTTTCAGTCCTTACTGCAGCCAACTTGTAATTTTTCAGCCCTTATTGCAGCCCCCTCATAAGTTTCAATCCTTATTACAGCCCCCCTATAGTTTTTCAATCCTTATTGCAGCCCCTTCATAAGTTTCAGTCCTTACTGCAGCCAACTTGTAATTTTTCAGCCCTTATTGCAGCCAACCCATAAGTTTCAGTCCTTATTGCAGCCCCTTCATAATTTTTTAGCCCTTATTGCAACCTCCCCCCATAACTTTTCAGCCCTTATTGCAGCCCCCCATAACTTTTCAGCCCTTATTGAGTCTCGGTCCCCTATACGTTTTCAGCCGTTAATGTAGCAGCAGCCCCATATAAATGTTCATCCCATAACCTTTCAGCCCAATCCACTTACCCTGAGTGAATATCCTCTCCTTGTTCTCACCTTGGTCTTATGGACTCACCTCTGCGGCACGCTCTCTGCATTCTATATTCACCCCTCGCACCCCTGCTGTGACGCCTCACACTGCCGCTGTGATGCTAGAAAAAAGTGCCGGAATGCCGTTCTGGTGTATCCAACGACAAAAAAGCACAGTATTTTGGTATGTTATTAAGTGTGAATTAGGGCCATTAATATTATATTTAAGAATACATATATTAACATAATTAAAAACTTAAATAAAAGAGAGTAAAAAATACTCAAAAACATTATTACTATAATAATGAAAGGCAATATATATTTGAAAATGTATGTTTAAATATCAAGCCAAAAGGGGAGACAGCTATAAGCTGTCAGTGACTGCCAGGTTCTTTATAGATAGAACCATTGAGTGCTAAGCTTTGATTATAAATAACTTGCCAGTGACTAACAGTTTAGTTCTTTTCTCTGTTGGGGATGGTGGTGGGTGACCATGGCCAGATTCTTAGGGTTATATTTGCCAAGCTTGAGTTTGGCCAAATCGCCTTAACTCCCGGGAGTTTGGAGGCAATTTGGCCATCACCGTGCTCACTAAAGGCAAAGTCCCGGGACTTTAGCCTTTAGCAAATTCAATTAGCCAAACATCGCGGGACAAAAATCATCCAGATGTTTAGCATGCAAAAAATACAGATCACCGGATTCACTAAAGGCGATTTGTCTAAATCGCCTTTAGATTGCCGGCAAATCACAGAAAACAAAATGGCAGGCTGTGTGAGGTGCTTTCAATGAAAGCGCCTCACACATAACCTGAAAAACACATGTCAATCTATTTGACATGTGTTTTTCTGTATGTAAAAGCCAAGTGCAGCATGCTTGAAAGCCTTAGCCATGCTGTGTTGATAGAACTACAAGGCGCAGCATTGCTTAGCCTTGTAGTAATATCAACGTCAGCATGGTTAGACTTCTAAACATGCTGCGCTGTGTGTGGAGCGTGTAAAAAAAACAGTCTGCACAAAACATACAGTTAGACATTAATATAAGTGTGTATGTAAAATAAACATTTCCCCTGACTAATAATGCCCCCTATTGTGTACACTTACCTCCAGGGGTCACCGTGCCCTATACTAAATGTGTCTGAATGTATTGTGTGGTGTAGAAAAAGAATAACAAATTTTGACACTCACCATTTGCTGTCATCATTCTTGAGAAGAGTTGCTTGATGAGTTGAATCTTCTCCAGTTGCTTGTAGACTGTCCTCCGGTTGCTAGAAATGGCATCTCCGGTGGTGTGTTCCGCTCCTCGACCTCTTCTGTACTTGACACGAGGACAGGCTCCTGCTTCTTCTTCCATGGCGCTCCTAATGACCATTCGGTCGCTAGGGGGCAGCCTTTTATATTAATGATGACGTCAGTTACATTAGGGATTCTAGTTCCTTAGTGAATCCCGCGATTTTTGAAAAAAAATTGTGGGAAAATCGCGGAGATGGCTGGCGACCTTTAGTAAATAAACCCCTTAAAGTGGGACATCCTGGGAAGTTGCAGAACATACACTGTGAATGCAACTACACAGTGCATGTACAGGATAATGGTGTTATCCTCCCATCCACATGTCTGCCAGCACCATTACTATTGGGACCAGTTGTTTTTAGTTTTTGATTTGTAATCAAATTCAGCTTAGTACAAGTGTCATATAGAAAGACACAATACTGAAGATGGTTAATATCACATTGCTTTATACGTAACAAAGAAAAGCTACCAAGCATCACTGTCTTCAGAACTTTAGTTTAGTCATTTTTGATGCACATATATTTGCTTGTGATCCTTTATTTGATCATTAATATTCATATAGCAATCAGGAAAAATACATTTAACCAATAGTCCTGATATAACAGCATATTGAGTCACTGGTCAAGAATAGATAAACTAAATAATATATAGGAAGAATAACAGTAATTCAAAAAAATATATATATATATACAGTTAAAGCAATGCTGATTATTTACATATATAATTTTAGCCAAATAAATGTATATCTCAGCAGCAATAAAAATGAAGCAAGAATTATAGTGGGAGAATATGACACTCCCCCACCCCTTGATCTTTGCTGGACTAAACTATGAAATCAATAAAGCTCTCTGTTCCGTTTTCAACTTGATTATGTAAAGTTGATGATACTTATATATCTCAACATTGAAAAGCTGATACAATTAAGATCAAAGCTATCTAATGGATAGAGTTGGACTGAAGCAATCTATATTTTCATAAAAAAATAAAACCTTCACAAGCTTGAACAAAATGTGTGCCCTTTTCAGTTATCAAATCATATTAACTGTTTCTTAGTCACAGTGGTTTAAATGCAAACAGTGCTTCCAGAGGCATAAAGACAGTTCTTAATATCATCTGGATTCACTTTACATTTTTATAGCTGCATCTTAGAATAAATTAGTTGCACTGAATCCATTTCTTATTTTTGTTATTTATCTGGATGGCACACATACACACACACACAAACACACACACACACACACACACACACACACACACATTGTGTGACAGATAGATAGATAGATAGATAGATAGATAGATAGATAGATAGATAGATAGATAGATAGATATTCATAGAATGCTTTTTTTATTACTTGCAAATCCTTTGACTACACTGTTTTCTTAAAAGTTTCTGACGGGAATTTTAAACCTATTGTAACCGGCTTTTCACTGACCTAAATTGAGCAGTAGGGAAACTATAGTAACCAATAATCTGTTTAACTTCAATGGAAGCTATGTATCTTTTTAGATAATAAAGCCTGGGATCAACTCTTGCGACCTTTCTAACAAAAGCTGAGGGGAAAGAAGGTTGGTCTGTCTATATGCATGCATTAGGGCCTTTATTTAGTAAATTAGCAAGGTAATGGCTAGATAGTGGCACAAATGAATCAACTAATATACAGTAGGTACACTGTAACATCAGCACATGCGCGTGCCAGATTTTACATTATGGATCTCCTGTTGTATGGAATGCAATTCTGTTCACTAGAAGATCCGGACGACTGGACGGCCCATCTACATCCACCAGAGCCTTAGCTAGAAATTTTTGTGCCCGGGGCCAAAAGAGAAAATGGCACCCCCTGATCCTGGATTGTAAACCTATTCAACATTAAATATTAACTAACTGGTGCCCTCCTTAATTTTTGCACCCTGGACTGCCGCCCCTATCGCGCACTCCTTGTTACGGCCCTGCCCTATGCTTGCATAAACAAAGCAAGGCGGGCGGGGGGGGAACATTTAAATTATACAGTGTGGGCTGACTTAAAGACTTCCATATGGATTAGCCATTGTACGGAGTTAAGGTAACCTTATGGCAGCATAAGTGAGCTAAAGTCTGTACAGAGTGGGGGGTGTCATAGGAGTTTATTTCTCTCTTCTGTGCAGACTTCGAGACCACTGTGTGTTTGGAACACACACACAGAGGTCTAGATCAGAACCATAGTATGCCATAATGAGTCATAATATGTATTAGTAATAATTCTATTTTATGGAAAACAAAAAGTATATTTTTTACTATAAATAAATTAGAATATTAAGTAAACACCACAAGATTACTTTGCCTGAAGTGATTGTTAATTTACTTTGGTGTTCATTTGTCTGTGATTTGCATGTGTAAAATGTAATACACAGCATATACTGACATTATTTTCATAGGAATAACAAAGATATATTTTTTCTCATAGTTTACATTTTTCACCTCTTTTCAATAAAATCACTAAAAATATCTTTGTGTGAGCTTGCCCATAAAATAATATACTCCAGTAGTTGTTCATGCTGTAAGCTACTACAAGAAAGTTAAGCTTCCACGTAGCTGAGATATCAGCTATAAGCTGACAAGTAATTAAACCATCATATCTATAACAACTGTCATCCCTTATGCCTGTGAAACTTGGATGTGAACCAAAGGCACTTCAAATTACTGGGCAACTGCTGAGCAACTCCTGCTGTGCTGA
>WWET01000623.1:342332-357920 GCA_011038615.1 Limnodynastes dumerilii
TTTTTTTTTTTTACCTGCGATGAGCAACAGATTATTCTATCTTGGGGTTCAAAATAAAGGGAGCAGCCCCTTATTATTGTTTTTGGTATTATAAATAATTGTCTCTTGATCAGATTCAACTAGTACTCATTGTAGAGATTGTGCGCTGATCGACACAAACCCACCCCAAACTATACAAACTATACAATGTTCAGGAGGCACTCGGAGAATTTTACGAAACAAAATAACACAGACTACAGGAGGTGTGACCAACGTTTCAGTATTTACTACTTTCTTTCTGCCTGAGAAGCAGCTGCTTCTTCAGTTAAAGGACTGTGTGAGTTTGTGTTTAAATACAAACCAAAACACAATGCTAAACTAATCTCATCAATCATATATTTTATTGTTTGCTTATTGCTATTGAATTATGCAGTACATGTACAGAGAATATGTGTACTTAGTGCCCATGCCCACATACATACATACATACATACATACATACATACATACATACATACATACCTGTTAGTGGTGCATATCTTGCTAAATTTCACACTGCATATGCCCAGAAGTGTAAGCAAATGTGGCAATTCAGACAGAAATACAACTCATTGCTATGACTTGTATATATAAATAGGTTCTTTCTGAGGACACCATCTTGCTCATGGACTGAGGCACCAAAAACAATGATAAATTTAAATAAAAGATTTACTGATTTCTAATCCCCTAACTAGAGCTTACCATTATTTATATTACTTCCAATTTACTTAAGAAGTTTCACAGCTAAGTACAAGAACAGTCTTAATGCAATGGCAGCAATAATAACAGTACTTATAAGCGCAGAGAGTTAAACATTAGAATAAGTCCACTGTATAGTATGAGATGGAAGCATTCTCTGGTAGAGGTGTATAGGGTTCCAGTAGCAAGTGAGGTTGCAAGTTCAATGAAGCAGGAACCTAGGGTGTTGCACTGTGGTGCACAGGATGAAACAGTGCTGAACCAGTAGAGCTTGAAATAAGATAACCCGGAACTGACAGTACAGTATTAGCAAGGCTGGCAGAGCAATTAATGACTGGCAACTTGGAACTCAGCCCAAGGAAACTTGCAATTGTCATCCAGAGCTAAGCTTGAAGAGTAGCACTTCAGAGCTTGTGGAGTAACACACAGAGCAGAGCTTGAAGTGAAACACAACAGAACTAGCGAAGATAAAAGTGTAATTTGCAGAGTACACACAGCGTTTTAGTGGGGAAGTGAGGCACAAACGAAATTTGCAAACTAGAACGCAGACTTGAATTGGAAGTACGACACAAATACTACAATTCATACTCATTCAACTGTGGTTCGTTAGTCTCTTCATCATTAGCGTATTTTTCAATTGCAGGATGCATTAGAATCTGCTTGAGGCCTATGGTGTCACAATTTCCTAAAGCATAATTAAAACATAAAAACACTATAATAATTCGTTTTACCGTTGTAAGTAAAATTTGGTTGAGAAGTAATGAAACCAGATAAGGTCTCACTGTAAGTAACGTTTCTTGCCTAGAGGCTGCCATACAAAATGAATGAATTTGTATTTTAAACAGAAATCTCTTTACCATGAAACATGCCAGAGCATTATTGAATGCACAATAGTATAGCTAAGACGTTCCCCTTGGTAATGGGGAGCAGTAAGAGAATAAAGGTCTCATTATTAGAATAACTGGAACAGTAGTGAAAAGCAATGCATTGGAGACAAGCAAGGAAATTAGCCTACCTTTAAAACTTAAAATAACAGAAGCTTTCCCACAGGATGTAAAATCCACTCTGTTGAACCATAAATAGCAATTTTAACCACCCCCCTCACACACAAATTGCATTTTTTTTTGCCTTGCTGTATCAAATGCTAAAACCTTTTATTCTTGCACTCAACATGTGTTTTTAAGCTTTACTGAATGATAAAGTGCTTACGAATGATATAACATGATTGAATTATATTATACATGTGTTGCCTAATACGATCATTTGGCTAACAAGAAAGCTACACAAAATAAAGATAATTAAACTAGTTTTAATACTTTAATGTGACATATCCCATTAAAAAGGGATTTATGAAAGTTCTGTTCCCGTTTTCATAGTCCTCTTAATGTATTTTACTTAAGTTCATTAAAATATAATAATAGGAATGTCTAATTCCTTATTACAATGGTTATTTAAAATAAATGCTTCTTAAGTATTACACTGAAGTAGGGAATGCAGAACCAGCAATTGTGCATTGTATTGTTAGTTGACATACATTAATGGCCCAGGCAAAGGGCCAAGAATTATAATTCCCTTGATTTTTCTGTAGACAAATGACTACTAGTCTTTGCTTGTAAAGACATAGGAAGCTGTAATCCTCAAGGCAGCAAGTCATTAAGCAGCAGTTTCCTACTTGATAAATAAGTTTAACAGCAGTCACTCAACAGTTTTCCAAGTTTTGCTTGGACATTATGCCTACAAAACACAGAGAACACCAAAAGAAAAGGCTCTATTTCAAGTCTAGCATATATCAAATCCATGTCAGCAAAAGTAAGCAGCATAAGAAAAGTAACATATATGTAAAACTATTGGACATTTGTTTTGTTGTATTAAATAGAATTTCATCCAGGGGCAATACTAAGTAAATCAACATCATTTATATAGTGCCACTAATTCTGAATATGCACATTTTTGTCATTTATAGTTGAGTTTATAGCCTAATTTCCCTAATATACACACACATACTAGGGTTCATTCTATTTAGCAGAAAATTAACCTACTAGCAACACAGACACAACGAGAACATACAATAAGGCCTAGTCCAAGACCTGATCCCAAGCTCCATAAGACAGCCAAGTTATGCTGAGTCAGCTAATTGCTGATTTCCACATGTTACGGTGCGAAAATCCAGTACATCCCCTCTGCGCTACTAAACTCCGTAAGGTGGACGCGGGGGAGAATTGACATTTTGTTTTAAAAGCCTTACAGTTGTACAGACCACTGCTCCACATGAGAGACTTAATGTTGCTTTATAGCAGCGTAATTCATGTACATGAGAGAGGGAAGTCACGCCCCTCTTCCGTGGGCACTGCCAGACCTCTATGTGTGCGACATCTGCATGGTGGTCTGGATCTGGTCCTAGTACCCAGAATCATGACCTCACTTGGGCATACAAGGGGGTCTGAAATGATGATTGGGGCTTATAAGGGGGAGCTATAGTGATGGCTGGGACATAAAAGGGGCGCTGCAGTGTTCGATGGGACAATAAAGGGAGCTTATAGGATGGCTGGAGACATAAAAAAGGAATAATAGGATGGCTGGGACATACAAGGGTTCTGCAATGATGGCAAAAGACATATAAGGAGGTTGAAAGGATGTCTGGGACATATAAGGGGGCTGCAGTGATGGGCGGGACAAACAAGGGGGTTATAATGATGGCTGCTGTGACTTTTTTTTTACTTTAACCACTTTAAATTATGATTGACATCACTTAGGGGTGTACTGGGTCCCAACATTTCTGGCTGCGGCCCTAAAAGTAACCCATATATATTTTCGAGTGCATTCTCCGGTAAGAAATTCTCATTTGCGAAATAGGGACATACGAAAGTTTCTTTTCGGATGACCTTATTTCGAATACTTACCAGTTTCTACTTTTTTTTTTTCAGAATGGGTCAGTACTTCACCCATTCTCCACCGTCGATGATATCCCTCCGCCGTCACTGCTATCGCCGGACCAAGGGAAAGGTGAGTAACCTCTCTGTGTGGGGTAGGGTCAGGCTACAGGGGAGGGAGGATTAGAGTCAGGCTGTAGAGGAGGGAGGGTTAGGGTAAGGTTGCGGGAGATGAAGCGTTAGGGTCAGGCTGCAGGGGAGGGAAGGTTAGGGTTAGGGTAGTGAGAGGGGAGGATAAGGGTTACAGTTAGGGAATGGAGTGGGGGACTATTTTTACTTACTTTTCGGAGCACCGAAAGCTCGGTGCTCCATGGATCGATTTAAATGCCTCCTTGAGGCATATGCAGTTGAAATCCTAGCCAGTTCGAAACTGACTGGGAGGAATCGACCTTATCGAAATAGGGTCATTCTAACCGGGGACCCACACCCATATATTATAGTATGTGATATTCCCAGATCCAAAATATACCATAAAAAAACCATTACATTTTTGCATTACTGGAATCCTAATATACCCTATATGTATTATTTGTAGTGTGCCATTTCTAGACCCCTAACATACACCTCATGTGTTACATGTGGGATAAATTAGGGGTCTGTAGATAGCACACTATATAAAGAACATGTGGGCTATATTATGGGTATGGGAATGGCACATACTGTAATATATATGGGGTACATTAGGGGACTTGGAATGTCACATTATTTTCTGCATATAGTGTACCATTCCTAAACCCTAATATAATCCATATATTATAGTACATTCCATTCCTAGACCCTTTATATAACCTATATGGGCTTTATATAGTGTGCCATGTCCAGACCCCTAGCATACCCAGCATGTATTAAAAGCACTGTAAACACTACTTCCAGCAGAGAACCGCATGCTATGTCATGACGTCATGCGGGCACTCTCATCCCCAAACAGAATAAAACCAGAATGGAAGCTGCTCAATCAATTTATTAAGTAAATGTTAAACAGGTGCATGAAAGGCAGGGGGTTAACCTGCTAGCCACAGAAACAAAGGGAAAATTGCCTCAGCACACTGCCATAAACCAGTAACAAACTATACTGTTCTATCTGTAAAATAAAACACAGAAATGTTCGTTACGCATATTTGTACAAATATGGGATAAGCCACCAGCCACTCTCATCCCCAAGCTCTGTGTGATAAGATGAGCACAGCAGCAGCAGCAGATCAACAGAGTATTGGCACTTGCAAGAAGAAAATGAGGCTTCTTTATTTTATTCAGGTTTTTTTATTTTATTCAGGTTTTGTGTATATTAGTATATTAATTGTTTTATTTTCATGAGCGCAAACTGTCTTATGCAAATGGCTTGGATAAGTTACCGATTCTGCATTCCAATGCGGAAATCTTTATCTGCAACCGGGGCAGACCCACTCACCATGCGTGGTTGATACACATAGTGGGTGGGATCTGGATGCTAATTGTCCAGTAACGATGTATGATGCAGAACTCTGTGGGTGGCTCTTCTGCATATGGTGACTAATGGTAAGACTCTGTTAGCGGAATGGCCATACATGCGATGGAGTGCAGGTGGTGTGCATTCACCTTTCATGTACGGAATAGAGGCTAGCAAATTCTATACTTTGGTCTCTTTGGTTTCTGTATGCTCTTAAATTCTGGATTCGGCCCATAGTTATTACACAATTGATAGACTACTAAAGACAAAACCTGAATAAAATGTGCTGACAATTGTGTAATAATATTCATAAATATTATATACAAGTTTTGTTGTAAATGATATTAACTATAAGGAAGGGTGCTGTGAGGTAACAGGTGGCCAATTTTATTGAACATTTTAATTATATTATTTTTGGCTGGAGCCTAGGTTGCCAAACTGCCAAACAGTACACAACCAGCTGATGCTGCATATCAGGAATTCAACCTTTGTAAGCGGGAAGTACACATAGTAGGTGGATATAGACATGCTAATCGTACAGTAAGGGTTTGGCTAAGCCCTTACATACAATGCAGTATTCTGCACAGACTGAGTTCCGTGCAGCATATTTATGGTAGGGTCCAGGGACCATAAACCCCTTCTGCATGTAGGAGTGAAGGGGGGGTGCCCTGTTCTCCTACGTGCATAATTTAGGATCGCAAATCTGAATGTAGTTGAGGATACAGTCCATTGTTATTAACATCAAAAACATTAATTTATAGTTTTTGTTAAATAAAAAATATTTTAAATATATATATATATATATATATATATATATACATCACCCTTCTCTACCTTAGCTAATTCAGTAGTCGGCAAACACCTGTTGATGCAGTGGATATTGCAGTTATTCACTCTGTGCATGTCCAAAAAGCAAAAATTTCATTTTTTATAAATGTATACGTCACTTTGCACCCAAATGAATGGTGCAGGTTTCTTCAACACTGGTCTTAGCACATTATGCAGGCAATTACCTTTATATACCTCATTCATATCTGCAAATAACACAGTTGTCATTTTTTTTTTTGCCACACTATTAATGAAAAATTAGAATGGAATCTTGGAGGCCAAATAACTTTTTATTTAAATTGCATCATAGACAGTTTTATTCTTTTCTAAAAATAAGAGAGGCATATTAAAGTGCATACATTAATCAAAGAAACATGTAAAGGTACTTGTCTTTAAAAAGAGACAAAAATACGTGTCCAATATTTAATATGCCAATATAAAAATTATATTGAAATTTATCCATAATGGTATAACAAGTAATAAAGGAATATGTAATCATATTCATTCGGAAATACAAATAGGCAAGTCTAGTGAATACGGCCCATTTGTGATTGGTACTTTGATAAAGTGACATTTCCTGTAGTAGTGTAATTGGAGCTCCAGCTCCAGATACCACCCTTAGCCATGAGCTGAAAGAGAAAGGAAATTGGAATACCTAGGGAAGCCTAGTGGTAATTAATCATTGTACAAAGAAGCCTGTCAAAACACTTTTTAAGGCTGATGTTGCTGTCAATTGCAAGGAGCATTTCACCATCTGCAAGTGTTTAAAATATAACCCAATGCCTGTATTGATATTTTTAACACTTATATGTCTTACCCAAAACTGCACTGTGGAAGATTATCAATATTGTAACTAACTGTAACTGTAACTAACACAGTACTGTTGCAAGTTATCATGAAAGACTTAATTTTATTCAAAATGTATGCTGTGTCATAAGAATGTATTTGCACTGTGTAATACATCGCACAACATCCACATGTCAGTTTGTGACAGCATTAACTACTCAAGGCCACAACATGGCATAATCTGATAATTATATGATCTGATCAGTTATAATGGAAACCTAGGTATTCATGCAGTCTAAGCCCCATTTCATTGTCTATGGCAAAGATCAATCACTGTCTCTGTAAATATTACCCAAAATACAGGAACAGAAGTGCTCCTTAACAACTGAACAATGGCCCTTTCTTAATGGAAAACAAACAGACATGATTTAAGTAGTACAGTCACCCAACAGCTATTAATCTTTGCCACCATTCATTCATTTCAGTACCCATCCAATTTCTCCCTTCCCCTCTCACCATTTACAGTAAACAATACATGTCCAGCCAGAGGGCAAGCACCACACCCTCCCCCATCACTACCCAATTTCTAGTTAATATTTTCCACAAGGAAAACACCCATTCATTGTACCCTAAAGCAAGTTTCTTCAAACCCTTTATGTCTGAAATCAATTACACCACAACCCTATATTTGCTTGCAAAGTTATTGAGTGGTTTGTTGGTACTTTCTACAAATGTGCTCTTATTATCTACAGTGCTTAGAGACAGCCCTTTCCAAATTATTTATAAAAAAACTTATAGCCACCTTGAAGGATCATTTCTCAATGCTTATTATCCAAGAATGCCACTCTCAACACCGACACCTACCATTATTTTCTATCTCCATGTTGTAACCCTAACTCAATGTGTCAAAAATTATTTCATTATCCCCCCCTCTAAAGTTCCAAAAATTAAAACCTAAAGCTCTTTAATATCTCAACATGTTCTCCGTGTTTCCTCAAAACCTATCCATTTATTATTGTTTACATCACTCACACCAGTTTTAGCAGCTCTTGTCATCCTACTAGTATTACCCACACTTTATATCTCAGATTTACAAACTCTCTACTAGACTAAAATTTAATGAAACAGGTTCTTCACTTTATATACCTTCTGCTGCCAATGTGTGCTCTTGTGTAGATAAATGCTTGTAAATAATAAAAAAAAAAAGATAAGGTAAATCAAGAGCAACTTCTGTGGAACTGAGAGGAAGTGAATGTAGCTGTCGTTTTGCTCAGAGGAAGTAAGAGCAGTTGACAAACTGCTATGATGAGGTAAACGCTGTAGACATGGAAATGAAGGAAAAGGGGTAAGTTATAAAGATAATATGGCTGTGTGGAAAGTAAAGAGAATTAGTCAGTGATTTTTATTTTTAAAAACGACATAGCTTTTTTAATGTGAATTTATGCATGTATATTATTCACCGTCTATCTTTCATATTTTTGTCTTTCTGTAGATCTGTTAATTAAAAAGATTGAAGGGGAAAAAATGTGGTGTTGATGAAAGACTTGCAGACCTCCTGACCTCTTCCAACCCAAAGGATTAGTATGGAAACTATGTGTGACTGAAATGTATTAGAGCAACCATATTTGCATAATGATTTCCCACCTTCCATGGTGAAGCATTGTTATCACTAAGCTCCCAAAGGTCCTTAAGCTTGCTAATAACTATTATAGAGGGGCAATGAAGTGAATCAAAACCAAAGCAAGTTCACCTGAGCCTAAGCTGATTAACCATTCTCAGAGTTCATGAAGCCCACCTTAGAGGGTATTCAATATTTGCTTCAGCTTGAAAGCAGTTATTGCAGCAAAATAACATAAAATAAAAGCTGTAATGAACTAAAAATATTTATAATGACAAAAGTTAAGGTCAAAATATTGATTTTAAAAGTATTTCACTTGTGCAGTGTACAGTATATTTAATGAATCAGTGTGTAGCAATGATTTCAATAACTATAATCCCAGGATTAAGGGTTTCATGACACTTTCGGTCAGAAGATCCCCCGAGATCTCATTGACTGCAGTAAAACCCACAAAAACTATGCTGGCATGTCTTAAATATGGTCATTAATTGAATATGTTCTTGTGTGATCTATAAGCTTTCTCTTATCCCACGTGCAATATTTCAAATAAAACAATGTATAACAATATAGGATGTTGTTGTTATTAAAGGTTCAAGCACAAAATATTAAAAATAAGACAAAACCTTGAACAGATTTTTTGACAGTCGTAAAAATGGACCTGTTTTTGACATATTAGTTAGGCTGGAAACCAGCCATAGCTAGAAATTTTAGTGCCTGGGGCCAAATGGAAAAATGGTGATCCTTGATTTTAAACCAATTTAACATTAATTATTAACTAACTCATGCCCCCTTAAGTTTTGCATCCTGGGTGGCCGCCCCATCACACACTCCGAGTTACCTCCCTGCTGGGAACACACCTATCTAATTATTGGACCAATTAAAACATTTTCAATGTTTTGGTCTGATATTGCAAGTGTATGATTTGCTGTGATAAACAAAGTAGTAGTTGATTTGTTTTTATAAACATCCTAAAAAACACAATCACTAATGGTGCGATGCTGGACAAATGTGGGCAGCGTGTACGCAAGTACGACCATATGTTCAACTTTTCTGGCATTCTTCTGTGCAGCATAGGCAGATATCTGTGTGTATGAAGTCACTTTTTTTTAGCAAATGGTTAGGAGAGATGACTATCCAAGATCAGGTAATAATTTGGTGCAGAGACGTAACTAGACTTGATAGATCCCAGGGCATCCATCACCACCCAGGGCACGTGCCCCATAGAACCCACCCTAGTTACGCCTCTGATTTGGTGTAATAATTTGGTGTATTGTGTATACCTGAATCAGTATCCTCATCAGGGCTTCCAATTAGATTTTTTTTATTTTAGATGTAGCAGTTCTTCAAAACACCAGGACTCTTTCCTAACTTTTCTACACAGTTCAATAGTGATCATGTGATAAACAGATGACATGACAAAAAAAAAACCTAAACAAGTAAAATTATAACAACTTATCATGTTATTACTTTACTATTACCATGCATCCCCCTTCCCACAAGGGTAACCAAGCACCCCTTTCTGCTATGCTGTTGCAAAGCCCACAGAAACATTTAAAGGGGTAGATCCAGACCTAAGTACGTATTTTTTATTTACTGTGCATGCGCGTGGCAGATGTTACGTCATATAACTCTGAACTTATGTACCATCCGCGTAACTACAGACGAAGGGCCGTGTCATCCATACGACACCCGTAGTTATGTTGTGTAGGCGGAGGGACGCATTTAAATCGTACAGTATGGGCCGGGTTAGGCCGATACGTACGTAAAATTATTACGTACGTCAGTACTTACGCTTTGAAAAGTTAAGGTAGAGTTTGGGAGGCGTAAAATGGCCAAAGTACGTACGAGCGAGGGGAGTGCCTAGGGGAGTGCCTAGTGGAGTGCATAGAAATTACACTAGCGTAAATACGCTATGCGATGAAACGTATCAAGCACTTAGGTCTGGGATTACCCCATAGTACCCCATAGTATAGAAGTCTGGATCCAGAGTAATATTTGCAATTAGAAAATTATCATTTTTAACATAACGTTAGTGTCTAATCAGTAAAAAAAAAAGGTAGTAAACCAGCATCTTACATTTAACATAACATACCCTTCCTATTGTCTGACAGCCATTTCTTACATATGGGCTGATAGAGCTCATTCAAACTAAATTGAAATCAATACCCAAGAATTAAACTACCTACCTTTATTTAAACTTATTTTTTTCTGGAAATTAAAAGTATCTTAAAAATGTTGTGTGTTTGCTATAGTTGATTGCATAAGGTTTATACAAGCAACCAACCTAGAAACGGCATTACAAAATTATTTGCAGACTTAACGATTAAGCATTGTTTCATGGCTGCCTTCTATCTTTTTTCAGCATTGAGAAGTCCTTGTCAAAGTTTGTGCAAAACTTAGGAAAATGTGTTATTTGCATTTTAGAAAAAAAGAAAATGAATACTGGTGCTATATTGGTGATTTTGACTAAATAAAGAAATGTTACAGATGTGTATGTTTTTTTTTTTTTTTAAACTTGCTTATTAGAAAAATCCAAGTCAGAAGGATAAGTAACTTATTGCTAAAAACAATTATAATTATTATTTAGGCGTCACACACTAGTGACATATTGGGGTCATGATAAAGGCTACTTACTGTCAATAGGTTGGATCCAGAATTAGTGATATCAGGCTATTTACAAACATTACATATGGATTATATTTATCTGGCCAATATTAATTGCTTAAAATAGTATAGTCTTTACCTATACATATTTGTTTGTTTTTTCCCCGTACCTCTGTGTTCTTTTATATCCATATATTACATGTTCCCAACATGTCAGTTTCATTATTATTAGTAGTAGAGTAGTACAGGTATTATACTGGAGCACGTTGCGCTCAATGCACATTGTCAGTGGGGATGCCATCAGAGGTGTAGCATGGATTAATGGCAGCTAGAGAAAGGGAATGTTACGGCACCCCTCAACCCCGGGGTGAGCATGTTCCATAACATTTGCTGGCTAAAAGTAAGTGTTGTTTTTACTTAAATGAATAATGATTCACGTTGATTCTTATCTAAAAGTCTGTGGAGAAAATGAAGATAGAAGACAGCTGCCATTACACATCTGCTCCATTACATATTTCCCTTCCTCTGTTACACATCTGCCTTTCTGTCTCTCACCCCTATTGACATACCTGCCCTCTTGTGCTACCTCTCCAATACACTTCCCTCTCCCTGCACCCCCTCCATACACATGGCCTGCCTCCCTCACATTTACACATCTCCCGCCCTGTCCCCTTTACATTACATATCTCTCTCGCTACCACCCCCCTTCCAATACATATCTACCTTCCTGTCGACACTGCATTACACATCACTCTCTCTGTCCCGTTTACATTACACATCTCCCTCTCTGTCCACTTTACATTACACATCTCTCTCCCTACTCCCTCTCCATACACATTCCCCTTCCTGCCCCCCTTACATTATACATCAATAGATATAGCACACTATATAAAGTGCATATGGGTTATATTATGGGTTTGGCAATGACATACTATAATATGTGGTTTATATCAGGGTTTGGGAATGGCACATATATACATTATATAGTGTGCCATTCCTCTAATATACCCTACATATATTATATGTGTCATTCACAGAGCCATGATATTCCCCACTTGTACATTATACAGTGAGCCATTCCAGACCCCTAATATTGTCCCACATGTAATACTAGTATGATCTGGAGATGGCACTTAGCTGTGCTCTGTGGTTCCCCTTTGGTCCATCGGCTCCACCCTCGCTACTCCCCTGGATCCAATGCCATCTTAACAGCATTATAGGCCATGTGCAAAGCACTGCACATGGGCTCCTGTCCTCCCATTTTTGAGAATAAAAATATAAAAGGCCAATAAAATGAAACTTTTAAATTTCAACATTTCAACAAGATCAATGTTTAAACACAAAAATAAACACAATATAAAGTGTGGATTGATAAAAGAAAATTTTAAACCGTTTCAACATATAAATAAGATTTAATTGGTGAACTGTACAGTATATCACACTGTTCTCCTTTCATCACATTGGGCCAGATCCAGACCTGTGTCCCTCACCCCAGTTACGCAGTGGGATGTTATGAGGGGAAAGCGCATGTACCCTCCAGATGTTCCCTCCCTTGTGCAGACTGACAGACCCCGCATGTACAGAAAGCATGCAGGGGGTCTGGATACAGCTCACTGTGTCTTCCTTTATCACATATTTGCCTCTCCATTACACTCTTCTTTTTTCATAACACTGTGGAATGGATTCCCAGATCGAGTTAGGTACGAATAGACCTGTACCTAACTCACCCGACCTACCCCCATCCCACCCCCCTTTTTAGGTGTCTTATGGCACTTATGAGTGCCATAGGGCTACCTTAACTATCCGTGCAATGTCAGACATTCCGTTTCTATGGACATAAGAGCCTAAACATGTCCTTTCTGTAAAATTGGACTAGATCCCCCTACCACCTTGCGTACATGATGTTCGCTTCCTCCCCTGTCTGACCATGCCGTGTGACAGACTTCCAGTACGGACGCATATATACTGCGGATTTTTAGCTGTGCTAAAAGAACACCGTGGGAACATGCACAATGAGTGGAAAACACCCCCTTCACTTATGTTTGAATGCAATCAGATAATATTATTATGTATAACACTGTCATATTTTATAATGTTTTTATACATGTATGACATTTTTTCTTACTTTGCTTTTATGTTTTTTCTATTAACTTCAAACTTAATCTAGAATAAAATAACTTTAATAGGCAGATATGCTAATAATTCTACTGCACTAAGTGTTAAATAAAATAATTGATTTCTTCTGCTAATGTTAGGTCAGTATTAAAACTTGCAGCATACAAATATATCTTTAGAACAGTTGCAACCAACAAGCCTGTGTGAAGAAATGATTACCTGAAATAAAAATACAAATAAAGCTAACAGAATGATATTTAATAGCACATTACTCAACATAAATTCTTCCACATCACTTTAAGAAACTCCCAAGCCATTACTGACCCTAATAAGTTGGTTGTGCTTCATACACTATAAAATATTTTGCCATAGGAACTAGTCAGTCACAAGTGTTTCAGACTGCTAAAAGAGCCTATTGAAGCCACACCATGTAAACATGCCATTGGGTGCTACACAAACAGTGAAACTTTGAAGCATAATACTTCTCTTAGGGTGGAGAATGTTAATAATTGATTAGGGGGAGGGTTGAGGGTCAGGCCTAGGCTATCTGGCATAACAACAAAGCTGTTTCCTGCCATATGTGAAAAGGTGAGAACAAGTGAAGTGGTTTGACAAATATCCAGCTATGGGATTGAACTAGAAGAGAGGACATTTAGGACAATTCTTTCCTTGTTGCAGTTGATGTTTCAACAAGCTTTGACATGCTTAAAGAATATGTCATCACCTTAAAATTTTAGTATAACATGCTACGAGAAAGCATACAATTTGTGAGCACATTGCATTGTAAAATCATTATAATAATTTGACTAGTAGCTACTTAAAAGAAAATGAAGAACTCTTTTAAAGCAAATGGATCTTTATCATTGATCATTAAATATGTAGCATAGTATTGAGAAGTATATTCCTATATGTGGTGGTATACTAAGTGAAAATATAATAAAAATATAGAAATTTATTTATTTTGAATGATCCTTTTAGAGCTTTAAATAAGTTTATGATCAGCTCACTATACAGTACTTATATGATACTTAATATAATACAATATATTATAATTAAGTGGCATGATTGTGTTCTTTTAAAAGCTCAATGACCAGTATGTTTTTTTCTGTTGAAGGATTAGTGTTTGATTTATCTATAATCTGTTTATATATTTCTAATATACATAATCATCAATGTAGATATATTGATTAATAAGCATGTTTGGGGCTTAGGGTTTACTGAATTAAGAAACCTGATATCCTACATATCTATACCACAATTATAAATATCCCCATTAAAAAGTACTCATTCATAGTAATACCCCTTTCACACCAAGCTATCAACCCGGGAATAACCCAGGTCGGGTGTCAGTATGAAAGGGTCAACCCGACCCTGGTCGATACCAGGGTTATTCCCGGGTCAGCCTAACCCGTGTTGTGGTTATATATAAAGTATGTAAAATGGGGGATGGGGAGCACTGTCTGCCTCTGCAGACACAGGTCCAGTGTGAAAGACTACAACCCAGGTTATTCCCTGCAGTCTGAACAGATTCAATAGAGGTATAAGCTGTGTTGATTGACCCAGGTTTAACCCGGGTTTTAGGTATGAAAGGGGTATAATATAGTAATGTAAAAATATACCTGCATGTGTATAATTGACCTTGGTCCTGGTTTGCAGTAACCATAAAAGGTTCACTGGTGTTAAATGAAAGTTTTCTGTAATATGGTATATTATAGTCAGGGGCTTGCTGGCAGCATGGGGAGCATGTCTACATCAGTGGTCTATAAGTAGCAGCCCGTCCTTAAAGTAAGGTTTTAAGTAAACACTGTAGGGTTAACAATATCTGGTGATCCAGTGTATTGGTAACTTCATCCAATGTTTTATAATAATCAGAGAACACATGGTACCTGAGACCTAACTATCACTTTGTACAACCAAATAAGGTTCTCAATTAAATATATTAATATAACATATTAATCAAGTCACACTGCCCCTCCATGAAACTATCCATACTATCTATCACACTTCCCATTTTATCAATCACATTGCCAATATATTCTATCACACTCCCCAAACTATTGGACACACTGTCCCTCCATCATGCGGCCCCAACTATCTATCACACTTCCCATTCTGTCAATCACACTGCTCATACAATCTATCACACTGCCCATACTATCTATTACACTGTCCATACTATGACACTACCCATAGTAAATATCACAATGCCTATACTTTCAGTCACACCGCCCATACTATATATCACACTGCCCATACTATCAGTCCAGTTTTGCTGCATTCCTCAGTGGCACCTTGTGCGCGGCCCCCTGGCCATCTGTTGCATCACCTTGTGCTGCATTGCCTCCAGCATAATTTGTGGTTTGGGGTTCAGCATGTGCCAGGTGTGGATAACGTGTTGGCAGATGCACTGTCTAGATTTAATTGGCCTAAATTTAGATCTTTGGTTTCTGACATGGATGCGCTTGGTATACCCTGTCCCTCTCATCTTTGGCAGGTGGTCGGTCAAGGCTAAGGGAGTTAGCTAGATGTTCATTGGCACCGAATGCCCTACATCAGTATGAAAG
>WWET01000623.1:368755-400131 GCA_011038615.1 Limnodynastes dumerilii
CTAACAAATGAGGTGATGCCATTCAAGGAAGCAAATTTGGTCCTACAGGTCTCACGAAGGAGTCCTGTATAACCAGTATTGATTACTGCATGTGAATGACGCAGCCGCATTCTAGCAGAGAGAGCACCGCGAAGGAGAACAATGGAAGAAAAAGATGAAGGAAGAAGCAAACGTAAGTGAACAGTAGAATAAGTAATTACAGAGAGAGGCTGGGGAAAAAGAACAGGAGAGAAATGCTGGTAGATAAAGAGACACAAGTACGTGGATGACAGGGCACCAGTTTGTTTTGCCGCTTGGAATGGCCCTTTTGCGACAGGGCTGTTTTCGACCAGCCGCTTACAACAAGGGACCGCGATAATATATCAGATCATGAGAAAAACATGTAGCGTGTACTCAGCTTCCATAAGCAACCAGTCAGATTCTAGTTATCATCACGTGCATTCCAAGCCATGGTAACAAATCTATGGTTGCTGTGGCCAAAAATATTTTTTTTTTTTTTTTTTTTTTTTTTTTTTTAAGTGATATATAGCAAATAATATATATAAATGTATACACATACATATATATACATACACATATATACACATATATACATACACATGCACGCTAATACATCTAAAATCCTCAATCTAAATTGTTCCCAATGGAGAGGAGCTTATCCCGAATACTCAATTATTAGGGAAGACCTCACACACAGCCTCTCTGAGATAAATATGTGAGAGCTGACAGGATTTTTGACTGTTTAGACCAGCAGTAGGAAAAAACAGCCAAGGAGAAGGTCATACCATTCCTAAGGAATGCAGGAGGGGGTTAAAAAATGCCTTCACCTGGGACCCAGTGTTCTAACCCACTCCTATTACACAGTAAGGAGCCCCCTTTAATAAATGTTAGATACACTCCTAGGGCCCCCAGCTATCAGTAAGGAGGGGCCCTGGTCCTAATTTCCCTTTTCCTAGAAAGGGAAATGCCGCTTCCACAGTGAGGCAGCCGCCAGGGGACTCACAGATGGAAATCTCTCCGGTGGCGGCGGCCATCTTGAAAAATGTCCGACACTAGCGCGGATTTTCCAGGGGCAAGCTGAGGTAAAAAACTAACTTACCTAGTCGCCCCAGCCACCGGAGGAGAGGTTCTATCCAAGGGAGCCTCTGGAGAGAGAACAGAGCCTGAAAAGACTCTGTTCCTCTCCTACAGCTGCCATTGTGACAGAGAGCCAGTGCTGCAGCCGCAGCACTAGCTCACACAATGGCTGCTGACTTAAAGGAACAGTCCTTTAAAACAAAATAATAAAGAAAAAATGTAAAATTGTAAAAATAAAAGTTAGAAGCTGCAAGCAGCTCCTCAAAAAACACCCAACTCCTAGGGCACTTGAAAAAAACTGAGGTCCAGTGGGGGTTGGAGAGGGGAGGAGCTTACCTCAATAGTTTTATTAACTATCAAGTGCCCAGCTCCAGTGTGCCTCTACCAACCCATGGTCGCAGTGTCCCCCAGATGTGAAAAGAGAAATACTGTATGCATCTGTATCCTTACAAAACTTAATTTATTAGTTGTTAACTTATCTTGTCAGTTTTCAAATAAATACATTCAGCACATTGACCACGATCCAGATCTGAGAGGAAGTTTCTTTGCGTTTTTTGTATTGTACAGATGCAGAGCACGCAGTCACTGCTGATTCAGATCATAGCATTGTTTATACATTGTAAAAAGAATTGCATATTTTTATTCATTTAAAAAAAATGTTTTTATTTAAAAATGAATTATAAAAAACTATAAATTTGCAAAATACAGTATACTATACTACCCTTTCTCTGCATATTCTGCCACGTTACTGCTCTTGCTTAACTGCTTTGTGCCCATACGTTACATAGCTTACACGCTGGCAATTCAAATGCCACAATTATGTGCGCTTTTGGATTGCATACAGCTTATGCCATTTTTCCTTGTGCATTTATATGATACACAACGTGTGGAGTTCTGGATCAGGACAATTGTATTTAATGCTTAAAAAGCAAAAGATATGGGACAAGATCCACAGCTGCACTTCAGTGTGTGTGGAAAACCGCTTTACGCATATGCATAATGGGAGAGAAGACAGAAAGATGGGCGCACTACTGCCCATCCACCTTTGTCCACAAGTAAGTGCTCTATGCTAGCGCAACGAGGTGTTCCACAATATTTCAGTTAAATAGTGGGCGGTTTAGTACTGCTGCGGGTAAAAGGTCAGTGATCCTTGCACCTCCTCCTAAAATTTTACACCAGTTCAGAGCTGGTGTAAGTGTAAAATAGTATGTATTTCTGTTCAATTAATGGCCCAATTTTTTATGATAAAATCATCCCTACACATGTATTTAAATTAGTATTATTAAAATTAACAATTTTTTTTTAAAACAATTTTCTTACAATAAAATTTACAATTGTTTTTTAAGCCTCATAAGCTGCAAATTGCTGCTTATTCCAATCAGAAAATACTGTATGTAACACACTGTCTGTTTTTTTTAGGACTCTTATGTGATTAGGAGAAAAAAAATGTAACATTTGTAACATGCAAAATACTACAGGCCCTTGAAAAGTAGATAATGTCAAGCAAATGTAATGAATTTATTATTAGACAGATATATGAATTGTTTTTAAAAAGAAACATATTTTAAGTTTAAATCATTTAAAGTTTTCTCATTGGACAATGTCACAAAACATATTTAGCAAGAGAATGGAAAACATATTGATAGTAAATGAGAGAAAACAGACATCATGTATTTTAAAAGTGGTTTGGATGAAAAAAAGGAACCACATTGAGAAATACACTTTATATGTTAACACATATGTTTCTTAAAACAGAAACATGTTATGCTTGTGGTCTCCTGCAGGGCATGACTAATATATTACAACTCTAGTGGATTCTCTGTCTGTGGCTGTGACATGTCAAATAGAATGTCAGTTCCCCTAGATAATCCTGCCATCTAAGAGGTTATCATAATATACAGTTAGAAATAATTTGCATGCATTTTATTGAATTTTTAGCTTGATTATCTTATTTTTCTCTAACTGTTTGTTAGATGGAGCAAACCTGCAAATGGACCAACCATGTTAAAATGAGAGGGATGTATTTAAATAAAAAAATTGTTTGCATGCAGAAAGAATTGTGATGAATTTGACTTACTGCACACAAATAGTGTACTGCTTTGTGTGTAAAATTAAATTTAGAGATGAGTTACAATACATCACTTCTCAATACATTTTATTTGTACATTGTTATTTGGCTTTCACTTCCAGTTCAACATGGCTATGGCAAGCTGCAGATTTTTTCTTTATTTTCTAATACTCCCAATTCCTCTTTATGTCAACAAACTTTAGCTGTAATAAAATTTGTTTTGTTCCTTCTTTGTTGGAGATCCTAATTCCAATCATCATTATAACCAATCCCAAACACAAAGACAAGCTGAAAATAGTCAGGGCATACTGAGTATTATGACCGAAATCTGTGGTAATTCCTGGATGTTTGGATTGGTACACAGAGGAGAAAAAGTTTATAATATAAACTGTCACAGAGCGATCATCCAATATTGAATTCCTATTAATTCTGGGTGGGTCAGCAAGTTTTTTCGACTGATCAGCACATATGTGTTTGTATGTGCAGTATGAATACAAGGCCATAATCAGATTGAAAGCCCCAGAAGTTGGATTAAGACTTGTAGTTTGGAGATGACTATCTTAATAAGTCACTATTGGAACATTCATTTGTCATGTAGACAGAATTGGTTGTGAAGTACACCGGTAAAGATCTGTTATGGTAGCCATCACAGTTGCAATGGGAGGCTGTCTTCCTTTTGCTATGTTAGAGCAAATTGTTCAGACTCCACATTGGTATCTGAAACATATTTGCTTTATTAATTAAAAGGCATTATGGTCAGTAGTGGTCCCTTCCTATTTGCACATCCTATCATATGGACTATCTTAGTATTCCCTTTTATTTTTAAGAAGTCACATGTCACAAATAATTCAACTAATGCTATTTGAAGTACTTCAAATGTTTCTGCTTTCAATGTCACTTTGTTGTAAAAGTCATATGCATTCTGCAGGTTTTCTAATGGTATAAAAATTAAGTCCTTTGGAGTAACAAGGCCCATGTCCACTTTGGCACAACAAAGAACCCTCCAAAATAAAGCCCTTTATCCAACGTTTACCTCATTTTATATAATGAAATGTAAGACCAACCATTTATTGTATTCTAAATTGACAATTATCAGTTATGTTATGAGTTTTCCAGTTTTAAAATATATTTAGAAAGAACATTTGTGAAACATTATGTAAAATTTTTATGAAACAGCCCTAAGAAATATGTACACAAGTGTAAAAATAGGAGATAAATCACAATATGAAAAACAATTTATATATTAAGATATGTTAGGTAAATCTTAAACATTTTATGTTTGTTGCTTCCTACAGGGCATGACTAGTGCAGAAAGAGTGTATCCAATTAGGTACAAAAGCAGACACAATTCTGTTAGTATAGAAATACCCCAAAAATCAAGTCAACATGTGCACTTCTTTTATAGTAACAATGTTAATCTATAAAATAACATTTTTGTTTGAATTATGCATTGGCACATCAATGCACTTTTTTATGTTTTGCCAGTTTTACCCTTAGTTAATCCAACACCTACCACTGGCTATTAGACATATTACCTATTCTATAATTAAGACTTATATATTTCATAATTTTGAAAATGTTAGCCTAAATCATTCTGAAACACACTAAGCATGCTGTTTTTAATACATACTACATGTACAAATGATGCATTAACATCATTTCCATATGTTTCTATATGGACTTGACTCCCCTTTGCCGCCTTAGAAGAATTCACTCTAAAACATACTGTAGGGACATCCATTCAGCTCCGGGAACATTATTCTTTGGACACCATTGTTGAGTGATGACACTTGAATTTTTGTTGATATTTCCTTTAATGGAAACGTTGTTTAGAAAGTTAATATCTATCTTCCATGTAGACAAGTTAAATTCTTTCACATGAAATTAGAAAACTATTATTGATGTAATTTGGTTTTTGAACAGGGATGATTGTCTTCCTGAAATAAGAAAAGGGCATTTAAAAAACTTACACAACAAAAACTCAATATCAAATCTGGGTTAACAAGCAGAATCCCCCCCCCCCCACACACACACACACACACACTGCACTTTATAACACTTACTCATGATATGTACTTCCAAGAGAAAATTTTGCAAGTATATCTTTATTTTAGTAGATAGCTCTATTTTCTCTTTAAGAAATATAATGATGGCAGTTATATTTTATCAAAATATTGTTAATTACTGCTTTTAAGGAATATGTGATGACCTTGCCAACTCTAAGTGATTGGTTCTGGGTAATGCGGGATAAAAGCAAATGCATGATAATAGCAATGTGTGTTAATGTATAACATAAAAACAAAACAGGCAAAAGAGTCTAGGAGTTTGCATGCAGCTAGCCTATTGGCTGATTGCAAAAAAAAACAAAAAAAAAAAGAATGTGAAAAAAGGTAGTGTTAAAGATTCTGCTTGTCCTCATTGTGTCCTCTCTTCCCCTGTGTGGGTATACGTTTGATTATACAGTGCTGTGCAGATCAGGACAGTCATATTACATAGATTGAGAGAGAGAGGGTCCAATGAACAATCAGGAATCCTGATCGATTAGATAATTGGACTGTTGCATTTTTTAAGTGTGTTATCTGCATTTTTTTTTCTTAATCTTGACAACACACCAAATTTTTGGCTCAATTCATGATAACTGTGTAACCTGGCTAATAACTGCTCTAGTGTGTGGCCAGCTTAATGGTGTATGATTAAATCAATTATGGCAATTATGGCAACACTTATGGGATGATCCAGAGTTTGAGACTACATGGATAAACAGGTAGAAGTGTACTCCACACTAAAACCAGGGGAGACAAAGATAAATGGGAAATACAGAAATAGAGTTAAGAGATGAAGTTTTTTATGTCAACTCTCAATTACAAATTGAACATAAAGATATACTATATTTATGATCCATGAACGTGATTCAGTGTTTTAGTGCAGTGGAAAGACATACCCACGTAAATGCATGCCCATTATTTAGAGTTCATGGAAACAACACTGTAAGGTTGTACTGAAAATAAGCACACTTTTGAAACATGAAAATGGATGTGTATAGACAGATAGGTTGAGAAGTGTAATGTAGTAGCCTATACACATTTGCATGAAAGTATTTTACTGCTGTTAATTACAATAAAGGATTGAAACCATAATAAAATCAAATAATGGTTTGTTTTTAAGCATTAATAAAACCTTTAAAATTATTAATTTACTTATCTATTTTTTAAAGTGTTAGCAAAATGTGCAGCAATATGCTGCTATTAAGATAAAAAATGTTTTGAATGTGCTGTTTGAGTGTGTTTAAAACATATTTATTCTTAAATATTTATGATTATTATTTGTAAGGTGTGTAGAGCTCTGTTATAACTAAGGGGACAGTTAATTAAATTAAAACTTCCTCCGTGTTACTTATACACCTGCCCAGAGCTGATGCAGGAAATTGGACTAGATTCAGATTTAAGAAGCTTTTCCGTGCGTTCGTAATAGATCCGTACATTAATACAAAATAAGTACGTTTTGCAAAAGTAACGAATTTCAGAACACTTCCGTGTTGTGAAAGCAACCTTATCGTTAGGGCACATATTTGTGACAGAAGTGAAACGTTCGTAAATACAACCACATATCTACTACATTACCACACCCATTTTTTGCAATTTACATTCCGACTGACGCTTGCTTATTAATAATCCGTCTGACCTTTTACGTTCGTACGCATTTTTTGTCGTACGGAATTTACTTACGCATCATTCCAATTACACTTAGTAACATCATGATCTGCACATGCGCACTAAATAAAAATCACCCCACTTACGCATTTTGCATGTGTAAATTACCAGACGTTCTTAATTCAGAATACGGTCCATTATGAGGATGCAAAAAAAAAAAAACAGAGCTTTTACTACCCATAAGCAATTTCTCATTTTAATATATCATAGCACTCCCTTGCAAGAGCACAAAGCACACTAAAGCAGACATAGGCTGATCAGCCACTTTTTTTATGTGCAGTCCTGTTCTGCACATATACTTTGCTAATAAATGCTGCAGTTACACCTAAAGTAGGTTTAAGCACAGCTCTGGTTCGGCCCCTATGTGCATAAGCAAAAAATTTCCCCTGCATGCAAAACAATGTGCACACATTGCAACACAGTTACACTTATACTTAAACACCTAAATACTTTAGTCCTTACTTTTAATAACTCTTTATAAGCCCTAAGTATGCTTATTAATCAGAAATATTTTGTTTATGTTTATGGAACAGCAAATATCAAAACTCAAAACTTACGCAATATCTAATCGCAATGACATGGCAGACTATTATTTTTGATTTATTGTCAATTAATTAAACTTATCAACTTTACTCTATCCTATGGTGCAATTTTTCGACTAACAAATTTTCTCTATTATAGTACTAACCCAAGGAAATGTCATTACCCTCTTATGCCACTATTTTATGTATTGGTATGTTGTTTCCACAGTAACTTTATATTTAAGAAAAAAAGATAACTGTACAATGGAGTATTATTATTATTGTTTATTATAAGGTGCCACATGGTATCCCCAGCACTGTGCAGAGGCAATAGGAAAGCCAATAGTACATAATTAACAGAGGGTACAATATCATAGAATAAGGTATACAATAGAAGTACAATACACAAATAAAATACAGTACAAAAATAGCAGAACAATATGTATGGAAAATAAAGAAGTTGGATGTGTGTAGGGGCAGAAGAATAAGGAGAGAGCTTAACAGTAGAAAGAAAAAGTGGAAATTAATGATGACAAGGTAGAGGGATGATGACTGGAGGGAGGAGTACAGCTAAAGCAAAGTTTGTATGTGTGTTTGCTTGTTTATTTGTTTATATATATACAAGGCTTATATATGTTGAAGCAGTTGTGGAAGTGAAAAGCCTACCAAATAGAAACTGGACTGCCTAAGCAATATCTCTTACCCATCGAAGGTTCAATTGAAAATCATTTCTTTGCTTTACAGTTGACAGTCCACACAATGGAACGGACAGGTTGTATGGTAAAAGTGCTCAGTTCTCTATAATCCAGTTACACAGTAGTGTGAGTAGCAGAACTGAGGGTAATTTTACCATGGAAAGAAAACATTTTTCCAAGTTTGTGTTAATCATATAGCAGAAAGGAAAACTGGATAGCAAAATAGTTGTAAATAGGCTAACCTGTGACACTCCAGGTGTTGTGAAACTACGAGTCCCAGCATGCCTTAACAGCAAAAGCATTGTGGATACCTGACAAAACATGCTGGGAATTATAGTTTCACAACATCTGGAGTTCCACAAGTTAGCCAAAACTGGGCTAGACAGATGTTAAAAAGTAGGTTGAGAATTTTAACTGAGCAATTGGAGAGTAGAGGATAGCCTTAATTCACAGAGAGTATGTGTAGGCCGGGAGAAATCCTGTAACCGCCAATAAGGAGTTACAATAGTATTTCTTATACTGTTGAATAAAACAAATATAGACAAAATAAATAAATATTTGTTTGTTTATTTATTACATTCATTAAATATAAAATCATTAAATATTAAATAATCTTACATAATGACTTCTAGTATGGTTGGAATATATTAGCTAAAATATTTGAAAAGAGATCATTTATTCCACCCTAATTTAAGATGGTGCCTGTTGTTTTCAGTTATTCATGAAAATTGCTGTAGTAATTTGCTTCTAGCAGTGGTGTTGCCGCTTTCTAAACTTACAAGGTCACTTTATGCACAATGTAAGCCAAACTTTTTAGAGACCTCAGGGTCAGGTTTCAAATATCTGCACATTCCTAGTTTAACCAAAAGCAAGCTAGAAGGCTAGGTGCACTTTAAAGATGAATGTACATCTCTTCTCACATTGAACTCTTCAAAGGACCAATTACCAGACAGCTGACATGGTCTGTTTTGTGATACTTCCTGCTCATGGAGCGGCTCCTGTGCCCTATCCATTGCTTCTTATTATATTATTAGGCAGGGAGCAATGTTTTGGCAAAGAAAATATATATCCCTGGCTTTCCTCTCACCTCCTTTTTTGCACTTGTTAAAAGCAATTAGTGTTCTTACTAAAAGCAAAGATTTGATTTAGAAATGTTTAGGTTGTACCCGATGGATACATAAATCTTGCATTATTAGATTATATCTTATTACGTTTTGAAAGAATTGATACCACCTGTTTCTTTTAAGCAAATTAAAGTTAGTCAAAAGGAAGACATTACTTCTGACACTACAAACGCATGCTTATACCTGAACTCTGTAACTCAATATATTATTCGGATCAGTGCAAATACATTTGTGATGGTGATTCTTTCTGCATTAAAAGAGCTCGTTATACAAGCTCAATGAGAATATTAGAGGAAGGTATAAAGTCACATTTTGTTACTCATTCAAAGATGATAGACAGCCTAAAACTTATTTCATTCAAGCTTCTCAATAAAATGTGTTTGATCTGCAACAGTTTAAATCTCTATGTACCATTGAAATAATTTAAAACTGATGCTATACATGATATCCCAAGGCTTTAAAGTGTCCCTGTGACACACATGTGTTTCACATACTAAAGATACAAAAAAATAGATACTTATAATATGTAATGCATCATAGTAATACTATTTTTCTGTGACTGATGTTTTGTACTAGGTTTTAGACAATGTGGAGTCGAGTAAATTTTTTTCTTAAACCACATTTTTCAAGCTGCAAAACTGTCCAACTAAAATGCATTGAACAGTTTATGTATTCATAATTTAAGGAATATTATTTATGAAAGTAACTGTTACTGCCAATAATAAATCTATTAGAAACCACAATCTTTGTTATCAAACACACCTCCTCAATTTAAGTGATGTTATTATAATTCCTTAATTCTTTTACTTGTTCTTGAAGCTCTTACAAAGTTTGAAACAGACCAATGTTCAGTGACTATCCTAGTGCTCAAAGCATTAGTTAGAAACACTCTGTAGTGCTGGCCATACACTGAGACTATTACTGATCCCAGCAGAAGGTTGTCCGATAAGTGGGAAAATTTTGCGCCAGGGAAAGGTCCCATTAATGGTGCCATACACCTCTCCTGCTGGGACTGATAATCCTACAAGAAGAGGGAGGCATTAGAAGAAAAGGAAGCTTTTCAGTTAACTGACAATATAGCTTTAATATAGCTTTAAATATTGGGCGCAAGTGCCTGCTATGACTTAAACATGTCAAATGACCAAATAATCTTACCGGAGGGTTTCTGGTATGTTTATTTGATGTTTGACAAATTTATCTTGACCACTAATTACAGCGACTATTTGCCTGATCACCCAGTAATTGGATAATCGCTCTAGTGTATGGGCAGATTAAGCACCAGATGCTGTACATACACTAGTGTGTGTGTGTGTGTTTGTGTCTGTGTGTGTGAATGGAAAAAACTCAAATCAAACATCATTTTTATAATTTTTTATTTATTTATTAACAGGTTTTTATAGAGCGTTATCAGATTACATAGTGCTTTACAAATAATATTTCCCATTCACACCAGTCCCTGCCCCATTGGATCTAACACAGACACACACATTCAGCAGCCAATTAGCCTACCAGCATGTTATTTTACAGCAAATAGATGTTTCTGTTGAAATCCCTGGCTTTCCACTCCCTATACTTTATTTTGAGCTGGTTCTCTAATTTCTTAATCAGTACAATATTTATTTGTATAACAATATAATTTTAGATCAGTAACATATTCTCAATATGGTCTATTGTATTGCATAATTCTTGCTGCACTGCATTTCTATAAAACTGTTAAGTACACTTAATATAGTATAATACAATATGCAGTGTTTATAATATAATAAGGCCACCAACGGTGGTAATGTAATTCCTGCAGTAAAGTATTAAGAACTAGATTCAGACTTAAGTAAAAGGGAGAATTTTCCAATCACTAGGATCAAGTAACGCCTACATTTTGTTTGCTGATTCATATCTGTCCTGGAACTATTTTCAGCAGTGGGGCAGAACAGGACAGGAAGAAAAACACTTTGCTATGTGGAAGGGTGGAAGTATGTAGACAATAAGGGGTGTGCTTAGCTACTCTCTTTTAAAAAGACTTTTCCTCTGATGAAATCGTGTTTAGCACGGAGAAACGCGTCAGTATATCTCCATCTGTGATTGGAACTTTTGAGCATCATCCGTGAAGTTGCTACCATAAGAATATTGAGGTTACTGGGCACCGCAATACAGCAAACGGATACCACCTGCACATATCGGGACAGTCTAACGAGCTTCACGCTGTTCATTGATCAGTATCCTGTGCAGGAACTACTTTGACCGTTGTAAGAACTAAATCTTAGAAAAACATGAGAGCGGCCGCCTCATCTACTGTGAGTCACAATAAGTCATTTTATGGTAATTGCTATATATACAGCACCATATGAATATTTACTATAACGGTGTCCATAAGATCCTCATCAAAGTTGTTACCTAGTATCGGCATTAACCTGTGTTTACTCTCCAGCCAGGACTCATACATAGGAAGAGGGTTATGTAGCGTTCCCCTTCAAGAGTACTACCGACTGCAACTGTTACTTTTTGGCTACACAGGATCTAGCCTCATTGCCTACACTATAGGAATTTCTTTTGAAAATTCCTATTTGTAATCGGGTCAGCTACACAAGGAGAGGGTTAATCTGTTTCCCTCTGAAACTTGTCCTGAGCATTTTCTTTACATTGCATTTTCCCTATATGATTTACTCATTGGGACTGTTAATCATTTGAAGTGATTGATATCTTCTTTGATAGCACATATCGGTTGTAGCTACTATCTTAATTTACCGGCCGGTATAAGTTTCAATCAGTGGGGCTTTGATGTAATGAGTTTTCTGACTCCATCAATTAATGTTTTACATAGGTTTAGGGTTCTTTGCCTTGGAGCTTATCATCTACTTGCTTTTTGCTATAGAAACTATATCTTGGTATTCAATGTGTTAGGCCTACAGTTGTCTACATTTTTATATAAGCAGCTACCCCAATTTATCATCCTCTATCTATCTATCTATCTATCTATCTATCTATCTATCTATCTATCTATCTATCTATCTTGCATTACAATCTGTCTATTTTCTTGGAGGTGCCTCTATGTGAGTAAACACACACACTATTTATTGATTTTGTATGTAGTAATCCCTGCCTGTACTTTAAAATATAAATCTCTCCCCTGCCCACCTTGGCTGGTGGAGGAGAAGAATTGTCCCGTACGTAAATCCTATCATACTAATATACACATGTGCCCTCCCCTCCAGACACCCCACATACGCCCTCATGATCCAGTCTTTTGTTAGTTCTCTATTTATAAACAGGAAAATACTTAGTGATTTCCAATATCATTATAACTACAATAAAAGAGTACTATGTATCGTGCCACATTATTTTACCATTCAATGCTAAAGTAATATTATAATAATATCAGTTGATGTTTCTTCTTTTTATGTTTTGTTCACAGTAAGAATTTCATTATAACTGGTACTCTGACCTTTCAAGCACCTCATTCTGATATTTTAATGGCAAAGGTTAATGCTACATTAGACATGGGAGTTTCAGTGTAAAATAAGAAAAATACAACTGACAGTAAACAGTTACAGATTTGATGCATTCCAACAGAAATTTGGCAGAAAGGTTTAACATACCATAGTTTTGACAGTCAAAAGTAGTCAACTAGCAGAAGAAAAACTGAATATAATATATATATAAAAAATTGTTGGATACAATCCTAGACAACTCTTTTAAATAAAGAAAAAATAGTGCCTGTAAATTAAAACCATGTTTAACAATGGCAATTAAATTATCTGCCCCCATCCATCACATTACAATTAAGAAAAGTGAGATAGGCCAAAAAGCCTTCTCCTCTTGAAACTGATTTGTGATAACCCATGTGACTGTATATATACTAGACATCTACAAACACACTGAATAATGGAGAATATTGTCCAATCACAGTGCAGAAAGTTGTCTTTTTGATATGACAGAAACTCAAAACAGTCAAATTTTTCTTTGAAATGCTGCAATACTCTATTCTATCCCAAAAGCCAAAGTGTTAAGAAGGGACCTGTTCCAATAGGGATTTGTATAAAGTAAAAAAGACAGGAGATGCTGAGTGAGGAGAAGGGGAGAAGGGAAGATGATGGGAGAGAGTGATGGTTGTTGGTGGGTTGGTGGTGAATACATGACAGAAAAACAGTCAAATTTTTCTTTGAAATGCTGCAATACTCTATTCTATCCCAAAAGCCAAAGTGTTAAGAAGGGACCTGTTCCAATAGGGATTTGTATAAAGTAAAAAAGACAGGAGATGCTGAGTGAGGAGAAGAGAAGGAGGGAAGATGATGGGAGAGAGTGATGGTTGTTGGTGGGTTGGTGGTGAATAAGATAAATAGCAAAGGAGAAGAGGGGTGATGATGTGGTTAAGGAGGCCAGAGGAGAGAGTTAGGTGGGGGGTGGATAAGATTTTTGATTGATTGTTTAAAGATCTGTAGGCTAGTGCATAATCTTATGGATTGTGGAAGAGAGTTCCAATGAAGAGGGTCAACACGAGTGTCAATGAAGAGGAAGAGTCTGAGGAAATATGTTTTTTGGAGATTAAAGCAGCAGGATTGTGAGAGCGATTTAATTGGGGGGAGAGGGAAGGAAGCCAATATCTGATATCAGATAACCATATACTTTTTTTTATTTAATTAGTGCTGATATTGACAATACATCATAATGATTTTTATTTAATTAATTTCCATGGAGCTGCATAAATTTGCATATTTCCATTGATTAAAATAAATCCTTAATAAAGAATACTGAAACAACCTTTCACATATCCAGTAAATGCTTCTGCTGACAAAGAAGAGATATAAATTAACCTTTGAAATCCAACAGGAGAAAATATTAACGTGCTACTGTATAAGATACATAAGCTATCTATATATTTTTGTATCTTGTGGTTTGATTTTCAGCTTCTGCTGATATGAAGTCACTTCTTGATAAACTAATTCCATATCATTAAAATAAAGTGTCTGGTCATTTCAGCAAAAGAGCAGGTGCAGTACAGTAAATTGCTTGGCCCCTGGTCTGCTTTCATAAGAGGGAGGGTTAGAGTAATGGAAGGGGAAGGTTAAGGTTAGAATTATGTGAAGGGTTGAGGTTAGTTTTCAGTCTTACTTTTCGGACCACCGTGTTCAGTGCTCTGGGGATCAATTGCTATGCCTCATCGAGGCATAAGCAATCGATATCCAAACAGCCCTATCATAATAGGGCCGTTTTAAGCGGGGGCCCACACCCATGTCTGAGCATGCGGGAGACAGGCAATAGGTCACATAGTCTGCACATGCTTTGGGACATCATTGCATCCAAAGCTATTTAGTGAAATGTGGCACAACAGTATTTTCATAGTAACATAGGGGAGTGGGATAAGAAAAAGTTTTAAAATGTTCCTTTGTCCTTTTATAGATAGGGGGTGGCCAGATATTAGAACTAAATTTTGTCTAGCAGAAGAGGGAGGCACTTAAAGAATAGGGTGCCATTCAGTAAGCTGAAATATGTTATATATCATACAAACAACACCTATATATAATACAACCATTTAATGACTGTTGATGTGGAATAAAACAAGAATACACAGTCGGAGACAAATGAAAGCTAAAGAAACTCTGTTGTAACAGATCTTACCTGTTTCTTGTTCCTGGTTGCTGCTGCTAGCTTGCCTGTGTAGTGGTGCCAATCAAATGCCAGCAAGAGCTCATCTCTCTTACAGTCACTCATATGTTGCTGCTTATAATCAGGACTGAGCTTTTTAAAAATCTGAATCTGGCAGCTTCTCACTGCCAAAGCATAGGCTCACTTCTAAGTGTATGTTTGGCTCCTGTTTACTCTTGGTTTATTCTCTTGTGCTTCCAGCATTTGTGTGCATTCTCCTCAACTCCATTTGCTTACAGAACTCCATTGTAGTCTCCAAAGCTCCCTGTGCTTTCAAGACTCCGTGCAATGTCCACATCTCCTGGTGCTTCCAGTAGAATATGGTTTGCCAATATGACAGTCTTTTATCCAAAAGACCATCGTGTGTCAGCTAAAAGTAGACTACCGTCAATTTCCAGCAGTCTGCATCTGAGAAACTGGCGGTGATGCGACTCCTGGCGTCAGATTTACTAAGCTGCGGAAAAGGATAAGTGGAGATGTTGCCCATAGCAACCAATCAGATTCTAGCTCTTACTGCTATGTGCAAAATCTCCACTTTTCTTTTCCCGCAGCTTAGTAAATTTAGCCCCAGGAGTCACGAAAAGTCATCGGCCAACAGGTAAGTGTTTTTACCTAAGGTGGAGGTAGACCTAGGTGCCGGAGAGATGTCTTGTTCCGCTTAAAAAAAGCAGGTGGTCTCCAGGCTCCTCTCCTATCAGCCTACTATTGTGCAGTCCACCTTCAAAGGATACTAGAGTGGTCATTCTCTTCCCTAGTGAAACAATGAATCTCTTTAAAGAACAGCTTCACCCGGACACCTCTGCAGTTCCTCCCTTGGCTTCCCTCACTCCACAACACAGCCCATCCGACTATTACGCCGACCCTAGAAGTTTGGAGACGAACACGCTTAAGAGATCTCCTCCCAATGCTCCCCCCTCGCTCCCCTCTGCTATAACACCGACTTCCCCCCAGGAATGGATCCCCGCAACCTGACAGACTGGTCAGCAGTCGGACTCTTTCAAATCCACCAAATATTACATTAATATTCTCTCCCTACCTTCTCCGAACTTCAATCCAAGCACTCCCTTTTGCCCTCCTCGATCTGGTCCTAAATCCAAATTTGCCATTACCTCACCTCTGCCAGGCATGGTATGCATATTAAAAGAGAGCTCACAACATTTGAGGCGGTCTGCACCCAATCACCTCCCCCTAAACATTCAATATCCATCATCTATAAGCTACTCCTTAGTGACCTTTACCCCAGCACCCCCTGATATACGGAAGCCTGGGAACGCGACTTGATTGACCCCCCCTCCCCTGAAGAGTGGGCCTGTATCTTCCAAAATCTTAAAATTTTAACGAGATGGCACAGAATGCCCCAAGTACTCCACTTGTTTCTCCCCCATGTCTCTCATCTTTGCTGGCATTGTAACCTCTCCACTGGGTCACTGGCACACATTTGGTAGAGCTGGCCCAAACTTACCCTGTTCTTGGACCAGGTATTTGAGATAGCTCACAGGGTGACTGGTATTGCTATCCTCACCGATACTAAAGTTTGGATATTGTCCCACCCCCCCGGCCCATTGCCTCTCTGAAACACTCCCTCCTGCTACATCTCAGTTACAGCACCAGCTCCATATTACCTTATAAATTGATTTGAGCAACCTCTATTTTGTGTGTTTGTTTTAAAGCGTGTCTGGGATAGCAGTTGACAGGGAGTGCTGTTTCAGAGTAGCTATTTTGGAGACTTGGGGACCTCTGCCAGGGGTGAGCTCTCAATTTAAAAATACAAAGTTTATGACCCAAAGTTGGGACTCTGACACTTTTAGAGTTAGGACCACCAAACAGAGAAGCCTTGCAATCGGCTGGGTACTTATCATATATTTGTAAATGTATGTAACAAAATCTTTAAAATTTTATTGTTTGTTGCTGGTTAATTGCAAGAGTGCTGGGGAGTACCAACATTGTAATACTAGCAACATAGGGCCTGATCCAGAGCTACGATCTGGATCGTATTTATGCCGGGCTTAAGCGTAAGATCAGCAGTTTTGCCGATCTGCGCATGCGCCCGGCAGATGTTTTTATGCGTACTTACATTTTTAGGTAAATCAGGATCTTTATTCCATAGGTAGGTGGGGGGAGGGTGGCTAATGAGGGAGGGCAGGGTTTGTTTACTTACGCTCCCGGCCATTTGTAATTAAACTCGGTTACGCCGGCTGAAGTTAGGGTAGCCTTCAGCCAGCGTAACTGAGTGTAATTACGAATGGCTGGGGGGAGTATTGGGGGAGTGCTTACTAGTTGCGAACAACGCACTGCCGTAGCTCTGGATCAGGCCCATGCTGTGTAATAAAAAAAATCAAAAGCAGTCACAGATTTTGTCATAGACTGTAAAGTGTTAATCAGTAGTATAATTAATGATTTAGCTTAGTTTTTAACTCATAGTAAACATACACCTTTTTTTAAAATATTTTAGATAAACCTTTTTTGCGTCATTTGTATTGTGTAAGAACAAACTGGTAGAATGATAAAACCGCCATATGTATTTTTCACCACTGAACATTCTTCAGCATAAATATAGAATTTGGTATAATAACTATCATATCCTGATAAAATATGATAACATTTGTTACAAAACTACATGTCTTTACATGTATGGATGTTTAGCAGTTGTTGAGGTTTTTGATGTTTGATGTTATTCTTTATAAGGTTAATGTTGGTGGGTGAAATCATTCTGAGTAACTCAATATCATTAAACAGTTCATAGTAGAACGGTCTACCCTTTCTTTCAGGGATTTACCTTAATGATATCATTCCAAAGGGAGTCTGGTTTAGATCAAACTGGGTTAAAGATCAAGGCTGTTGGAAAATGATGTCATTAGATTCCATTACTAATAAAATCAGGGGTCATTTTGAGTACAAACATTGATGGAAATAATTCTGTATTTGACATATTCACTATTAAATGTATATAGATAACTATAATTTATCTATAAAGCTCATCTATATATCCAGTGTTAAAATTTGATTTTAAAGGAAATTCTAATGTTTGATAATGTACCATATTGTTTGATAGAAATTACAATGCAAAATATTTTGTTAGTTCCCCAACAAAACCAGTTTGTTACAAAGCAATGTTAATAACCATTTTTTAAAAGTTTATCAAATATTAAATAATACTTTAAATCAACCGCCTTCTCCTTTCTCAGGACAGTTCCAAGACACAGACACAGATACATAGGGCCAGACCCAAAGCTACGTACTAGTGTGTTTTTACGCTTTCCACTTGTATGCATTGCGCATGCACAGCAGATGTCACACGTCGTAACTCTGATCGTACATACCGTCATCCTTATGACGGCCAGAAATACGCTCTGTAGGCAGAGGGAGGCATTTAAATTGTACAGTATGGGCCAGGTTAGGCCGTTATATTCGACAATCCACTACGTACGACTGTACTTACACAAAGTTAAGGTAGGGTTTGATACTCGTAAGTCAAGTAAATTACGTGCGACCAAGGGGAGTGCCTGGGGGAGTGCATAGTACTTACGAATGCGTAAATACGCTACCCACTCTGTTTATTCTTATTCTTAATCATATTTAGTAGAAAAGTAAGATTAAAATAAAATATAACACAGGTACCCCCCCAGATCAGAGTAAAGTCAACAGACTTCCTTCTTTCAACTGCAGTGCAGGAAAACTAATTATCATCTATCTCTATTTAAAAAAGGAAGCTATTTTCAGGGTTTTTTTTATGGTTAATTATGCTGATCGGCATACTTACCCATTTATTTTTCTAAAGCCGTTGGACCTGTCGCACCCACCCCACTGACCAACCAAGAGTTGAGTAATACTCTCTGGGAACTTTAAGGTTTAGGCTGTGGAGAAGGGAGGGTCAGGGTTATGGTAATGAAAGGGGAATGTTAGAGTAATGGAAGGGGAGGGTTAGGTGAGGCTGCTGGAAGAGGAGTTTTTGGGTCATGCTGCAGGGAAGGGATTCTTAGGGTCAGGCTGTGGGGAAGGCAGTCTTAGGGTCAGGCTGTGGGGAAGGGTAATGGAAGGGGAGAGTTAAAGTAAGGATTAGGAAAAGGGTTGTGGTACCATTCAGATCTTCGTCTTCGGTGTCCCAGGGATTGATTGCTTTGCTTTAAAGAGGTTAGGGTAATGGAAGGGAAGAGTTAGAATTATGGTAAGGCTTGGGTTAAATTTATACATACCATTTGGTGCAATCAATTTCCCAGACAGTTCGGAACTGGCTGTGAGATAACGACCCTTTCAGAAAATGACCATTCGCAGTGGCAACCCACACCCGGAAAAAACATCCATGTGTTGTAGCATTCTGTCCTTGTAAAACCTATCATCGCGTATAGTGTCTCTATTCCCCCCCATCCATAATCTTCAATAGTCACCTATATATAGTGAGTTAATTTTAAGTTCAAGCTTAGAACCTGCTTATTGATTATTAGACCCAACATGAGTTTCTGGTTGCAAAGAATCCTGAGTTCTGACATTTTGCTTTGACTTGCATACTACTACCGTGGTAATTTTATTAAGTGTGTTTTACATAGTATATGGCCATACCAAAAATGACCTGGTACCCATGTAAGAGGACGTGTAAAAACTACAAACATGGCAACTTTATGTCTCAGAGACTAACCTATTACACCATACCATTTGTAGAATATTATACATTGGTAAATCAGTTCTCTAGCAAGGATGGAAACAACTATTACCCCGAACGTTTTGGAAAAAAAAAGCTTTATAGTTAGATATAGTATTGGAAGTTCTCTTTAAACAAATGTGTCAAATGCAATATATTACTTGGTGACACTTGTGACAAACACCAAATGTTATACAGATTGTTTTACATCAAAGAACCCAAAGGAATAAAATATGATTTTATGTCTACAAGCAAACACTATATATAGTGTCACCTTTTCATATCACAAGCGGAATCATTTTCAATTATTTATTATAAGTCTAAAGAGGTTAAACCTTTGGTTCAACAATAGGTTTTAAAACAGTTTCTTTTGACACAACATATAAGAGTCTGAAAACAAATTCAATACGTTCACCACTTCCTTGCAGCTTTCAGCTGGGAAATATCAAATACTACTCCAAATCTTTAATGTATGCTTTGACTATTAAGTAAATGTACAGATCAAGGAAAAGTAGATAATAATCAAGAGAGAGAGATGAAAAATGTAATCTTGTTATATAGCTATTTCCTAGGTTTCACCAAAGTGCTATGTTGTACTGATCATATCTAAATGATTTTCCTGTGTTACATTTTTAAATACAAAACAATAACTTTATATATAAATTGTAAAATAATTTTGGGTTCTGTATTAACTAGAGTTTGATAGTAATGATATGTAAAAAAAACAATGTACAACATTTCTTATTTACATTAATTAAATAAAAATAAAGCATAAATAATAATTTTAAAAATGCATCAAGCGACATTTCGGTACTTTCACAATGTATCTATTTCCTTTTGAATCTGTGTTACTCTACTGCCTGACTTTTGTGGGTGTCTTACTTGTTTTTTATTTTGTCTCCCACTTCTATCCTGTTGTTGTTATTATTATTATGATTATGATTATTATTATTATTACATCTGCTGCACTCAGAGCTCCAAGCACAACAGCAACAGAGATTCAAATCTGGCTCCCTGGTTTATCCAGTTTTCTGTGTGTGCATGGGGAGGCCTCTACCCTTGCATGTACAGACTTACAAACCATGGCCTTGATTCAGACTTAAGAAGGTGCTTAAAATAAGAGGAAAGTCACTCCTGGGTTAAACCATGCTGATTGCAGGGGAGTCATATTTCATCTGTTACAAACAGTATTAGAGTTAAGAGGTGGTGTTTCCCAGCCCATGTCTAAATAGCAGTATAATAGTAAAGCCGGTCACTATCTGTGAACAATAAACAATTCAAAGATTTATCCCTGCATGCAAAGAATACAATATGTTTGACTCCCCCTGAAATCAGCATGGTTTAGCCTCGGAGTGACTTTCCTCTATTATTTTAAGCACCTTCTTAAGTCTGAATCAGGACCCATGTACCCTATCCTAATACTTCCATACCGTCCAAAAGGGTGTGCGTGTCTGCTAAGATCGGCATTCTGTTCTTGTAAAATCTATCATCGCGTTTAGTGTCTCTGCTCCCCTCCATCCATAATCTCCAATAGTATCTATATATAGTGAGTTAATTTTAAGTTAAGTTTAGAACCTGCCTATTGACTATTAGACCCAATGTGACTTTCTCGTTGCAAAGAATCTTGAGTTCTGACATTTTGCTTTGACTTGCATACTACTCACATGGTAATTTAATTGAGTGTGTTTTACATAATTAATATATGGCCATACCAAAAATGACCTGGTACCCATGTAAGAGGATGTGTAAAAACTTCAAACATGGCAACTTATATCTCAGGGACTTACCTATTACACCACACCATTTGTAGAAAATTATACATTGGTAAATCAGTTCTCTAGCAAGGATGGAAACAACTATTACCCTGCAATGAACATTTTGGAAAAAGGCTTTATAGTTAGATATAGTATTGGAAGTTCTCTTTAAACAAATGTGACAGCAACAGCGATTCAAATCTGGATCCTTGGTTTATTCAGTTTTCTGTGTGTGCATGGGGAAGCCTCTACCCTTGCATGTACAGACTTACAAACCATGTATCCTACCTTAATATTTCCATACCGTCCAAAAGGGTGTGTGTGTCTGCTGAGAATGGCTCTAGTTCGAAAGGACTATTCTCTTCCAGCCAGTCCCAAACTGGAGAGGAAATCGATTTCTTTTGCCTCGAAGAGGCAAAGCAATCAATCCCCAAAGCATTGAAGACGAAGCTCTGAATGGTAAGTATAAATTTTACCCCACCCCTTTCCCTAATCGTAACCATAATGCTCCCCTTCCATTACCCTAACCCTAACCCTCCTTTCCCCACAGCCTGACCCTAACCCTTCCTTCCCTGTATACTAACCCTAAGACTCCCTTCCCCACATTCAGAACAGAAAGGTATAAGGGGTCAAGTGGGCGCAATAGGGATATAGTCTAAATACTGGTGCAGATCGGCAATGCATACCCCCTGTGAATCTTTAGTGACCAGACTAATAATTCAATCACAATACATGCATTTAAGGAGCGAATATTTCACAAATACAGGGAAAACATACTATCAAGGAACCTATAATGCAGTTCAATAGTTTGTAGATATAGTTTGTAGATATGTGCTACAGTATACACCTATCCCGGTATCTCAGAGCAGCATGTAAAAATGGAGGGTACTCACAGTCTATGCAATGTTCATTTGTATCAGAGGAAGTGTCTTACTAAATATGCTTCAGTAGTCCTTAAAGTATCTGTTTGGTAATATAGATCTTGGTGCCAATATGAAGACGTGTAGTCTTCTTATGGTGTGTAATGTTCTTTTGATGTAAAACTGTTAAAGGATGGAGCATTGATAGAGGTTTCTTATTATCTTTTTATGGAGCCCCCAGGTTTGTTTCTAGAGTGAAGGTGTGGGTCCCAATGTAGAAAACGAAGGACCGAAGTCCTTCTCTGATGGTGAGTAGCTGATCAAGTCCGATGCTTTATCTTTAATTGCAATAATGGTTTTAACTCAATAATATTTATTTTGTTCTCTTATCCAGCACAGAATGCTTACTTCTGGTTAGGATGATTTCTCCCTCAATAAAAGTAAGAGTGAAAAGACAGAACACATATAGTGAAGTCTGGCTCAAAAGTACATTTATTGGATAACAGCGTAAAAATATATGTATGGTAAAAAGTAGAACAGATAAGAAAACACACCAGCAACAATATAATATATGCTAGCAAAATTATAATAAAAAAGTACCCCCCTGGGTTGGAGGAATTGACCGTACCAGATAGGGAGTTAGATAAGATGTAATAGTGCCCATGTATAGTAGCTCAAGACCGATCCGTGTATGGAAGAGATCCTTCCTCCTGGTGTCAGCAGCCAACGCATTTCAAATCAATCATTTTCAAGACAGTGGAGTAAAGACCAGAAGGGAGGCTTTTTAAAGTTTCTTTAATTGGTCTATTAACCCTTGAATGATCAGGGTTGTTTTACATCTCTATCGCAATGTCTTTGCATTTCGTTCTATCGGTGCAGGTTTATATCCTATTCTTGTATCTTAATGTATGGATTCTGGCCTTCTATGTTTTTCTTTCTTAGGGGGGATAAGAGGTAGGTTCAAATGGAATATCTTAAAATAAATCATTCCTAGAATTTCCCATGAGAAGTAATGCGGAGGCTAATGCTGATTAAATGATAAAAACTAGACAATGAGTGTCAGTGTATCAATAAGAGAAGTTGTAGGAGCTGAAATATAACAGGTAGATTATCGTTCCTGACTTACAGATAACAATTATATCCATTTCTACCTTACATACACTACCAGACAATAAAGCGGGTTTCCTGGAACTGAGTGGTCTTTCTTTTTTGATGGTTAGAGGGATTATTCTTAAATAGTGTCCATATGTAACAAACAGGTAAGTGTGACACATTATACTAATCTTTGTGGTGGACCTATCAAGGAATCTTAATTGCTCTCACAATGTCCTTCCCACCTTCCCAGAGACCCTTTACAAAAAAAGCAAATGTTGTGATAAAGCTGCAGACTTCTTGATGATATAAGGAATAAACAAATAGAGACATTTCCTCAGATGGTCTCCCAACCAATTTGGGACACTTTTATTCTTGTGCAAACTCTAGCATTTAACCTACTGCTGGGTAATAGGCTTTGCATTAAGATGAAGTGGTTTAATTTATAATGGATATAAAAAGATCTTTAAAATTTACATAGAAGAAGCTATTACCCTTATTACATGTAAATACGGTGATGCACTTCTTTGTCTAACTGGAAAATGCCCCTTACTCCAATACTACTTCAGTGAAGCAGAATGGAGTAGATCATTCAATGAGTCCCTGGGTATATGCAGTCCTATCATTAATGGTTAATCTGACTAGATTATCTAGTCTCTCTCATGGCGTTGCTATATTGAGACCCTTCCACATAAAAGGCAAATCTAATAGATGAAAACCAAGGGTGAACTGGTGGTATATGAACTGTACCCTTTTGAGTGAGGGTACCAAAACCAGATAATTCAACCAAACCCGGGAGGAAGTGCACAAAAGTACTGGCCGGGCCTAATCCTGTATTGCTTCCAAGATCGGACGTGGTTGGGCATATATGGTAATATGTTATGTTAGGAACCATTTCAGCTCAAAGTCTGCATTCATCCATCAATGGGCAAGGGAACCCAGCTTATAGATCAACCTCATCTCTGCTTGGCCAGTTTAGTGGTAAGATTAGTACTTTTCCAACTATTGAAAATGGATTGTATCCCTGAAAATCTGATTATGGATACGGGAGAGCAGTTATGGGTGGACTTGAAATGTTGTAGGATAGAATGTTCTTCCTTTCCTTTTTGATGTTATGAAGATTTTTATTCACAGTGGTTTTTATTGTTCTTGTGGTCTTTCCTACATACATCTTATGGCAGCTATACTCAAAAAAATAGATTATGGACCGTATGCAGACTACCGGACGTATAATATATACATCCGGAGTTCTGCGTTTTTCACTACTGTGCATGCGCAGTAAATTTTTTATGTTATCTACGTATCTTTTCCTTATGTAGATTGCGTATATGCAGTCTTTAAGACCGCATATAAGCAATCTACGTAAAGAAAAGATACGTAGATAACGTAAAAAATTTACTACGCATGCGCAGTAGTAAAAAAAATGCTAAAATCTGGACGTATATGTTATACATCCAGTAGTCTCCATACGGTCCTATGTTCTTGGTATTACATGTGATGAAATTATTGATTACATAATTTTTTCCTCTAACCTCAAGGTTTTCTAATTTCTTAGGGCACTTGCATGTCTTACATATATTGCATATCCCACACCTAAAGAACCATTTAGTGTTAATATAGGAATTATAGGTTACATTGGATGCGCTCCTAACTAACTTATTTCTTAAGTTAGGAGTCTTACGGTATATAAAACTTAGGGTTCCTGGTAAAAACCTGGATAAAACTGGATCATTTAAGAGTATTCCAATTCTTTATAAAAATATTTTCCAGATATTTAAAATTTTGATTATATTGGGTGATAAATGACAATTGATGTGCTTTGTGAATTTTACTTCCTCTTACATATATTTTTGTTCATGGACCCCTCTTTAGGAAGGAGAGTGTCCCTTTCTAGTTGTTTCACTTCCTCCATCACTATTGTAAAGGTATTTTGGGCATAACCTTTTTCCACAAATTGTTGAAGTATGTTCGCTTGTGTGTGGAATGTGTTTGTAATGTGTACTAGTACTTGTACTAATTTGTTTTGTGAATATCTTTCCAGTTAATTCCATATTGTCTAATTGTTCATATGTGCATAATGAACAAATTAAATCAATAGACTTCCCAAATGTTTACGATATTGGACCAGATACAGGCTTCCAAAACTATTTTGATTTTGTTTTCCATGTGGATTGTAAATCTCAGATCTAGCTATCTGCACATGTGCACATATCCGAGAGGCTCAATCAGAATGCAGTCCACACCATCCACATTTCTTACAAATGACACGACAGCTTCCAACATTGTGGATGGGATTCAATCAGGTTCCTGCTGTCGGAAGTTGTAGTAGGAGTGTTTATCCAACGGTGGGAGTCGCTGCCACGAATGCTGTCTTTTAGATGTAGATACAGCCAAAAGCTCATTTTCGAGTGTCTCTATTTCAAAAAAAGGCAGCCATTTTTGATTTTTTAAAGAATTTTTAATCATATTTTGCAAACACCGCAGGAGACCCTTTGGACCCAGTAACACTCTCCAGGGAATTTTAGGTTTAGGCTGTGCAGAAGGAAGGGTTAGGGTAATGAAGGGGGAGGGTTAGGGTTAAAGTCATGGAAGGGGAGGGTTAGTGTTAGGTGAGGTTCGGGTACGGGAATCTCAGGGTTAGACTGAGGGGATGGGAGTTTTTTGGGTCAGGCTGTGGGGAAGAGAGTCTTAGGTTCAGGCTGCGGGGAGGGGAGTTTTAGGGTCAGGTTGTGGGGAAGGGAGTCTTAGGGTTAGACTGCGGAGAAGGGAGTCTTAGGGTTAATGTCATGGAAGGGGAGAGTTAGGGTTAGGGTAAGGGTTGGGGTAAAATTTAGACTTACCATTCGGTGCTCCATCTTAGCTGTTCCAGGGATCGGAACTGGCTGGGAGAGAATGGCCCATTTGAAAAAGGGCCATTCACATTGGCGATCCACTCCCTTTTATCCAAGCATTTGATGTGTAGGTACAGCAGGGATTCTCTATCGAATCTCCCCTTGTGCTCCTTTAGCTCTAAAGATTACGTACGATGACTTTAGTAAAATGAGGATATTTATTTCACATCTTTGTTCCTTAATAAACTCTTGGTGAAACCACCAGAAACTTTACAACAGGGAATTGTTATAGTGAACCTTCCACTATTGTTCACATGGGCTCTTACTAAGGATGCCAAAAGAAACATAAGGAAAACATCTCTTCATCTAGGACGGATGATACAAACTGAGCTTCAGAGACTGCTAGGGAATATCACTAAACATACCATCTTGGGACAAAGGACAAAGGACAAAGGACATCTGATATTCATGGCAAGTAGATCCATGTTAATTATTTATTTCTATTAAGTCAGTTTGACTGTCTGTTCTGCAGATACCAAATTACACATATCACAATTACCTAATGAAAGGAAGATAAAATGACAGAACAGAATGGTTGTGCAATATTTAGAGATAATAAAATATATCTAGCTCTAAAATTAGAAATAGGCTTTTTATAATCAGTAAAACAGAAGCTAAAATGTGGCAACAATTTTTCTTTTGATGCATTTTTATTTTCAGTGTTTGAGAATCAAAAAGCTCCTTCTCCATTTCCAAATACCAAATTGGAAAGAACTGAGATTGACCTTTTGGAATACTTAATTATTATACCATTTTTGCTTCTTCTGCAAGGGATGAAATTATCTGACAATAAAAGCCAATTGGTTTCCTTGCATACAGATAAACATGTTGATGATATTGGGCCGTATGCAGAGCTCCGGCTGCATTGCAATTGCGGCCAGAGTTTTCACAAAAGTGCTACTGCGCATGCGCAGTAATTTTTTAAAGACCGCGTATACGCAATCTACGTTGCAAGAAGTAACATAGATCACGTTACAAAATTACTGCGCATGCGCAGTAGCACTTTTCTGAAAACTCCGGCCCCAATTGCAATGCGGCCGGAGCTCTGCATACGGCCCATTAAGTGCAAGGTAAACAATTAGAGGAATTACCTAAAGTATTACCAAATAATTTAATCTTGTAAAACAAATATGCCTAAAGGAAGAATTAAAGATATTATAGTATTGGTCAGATAACTGAAGAAATGCGTGGATGACAGCGCAGGAGCCCTAAAAAATCTATTAAATAAACCACTATGATGGCTGAATAAGCCAACGCTGATAAAAAAAATATATAAAATTTCATATTCAACAATATTGCATTAAAAATACCACAATAAAATAAAAAACATAAATTGGGTACAAATAACCTCATGCAGACAGGAGCAACTTAGATACCAGTCAATGTTTGACCACATATAGGAGATGAGAATGGGTATACTTAACAGTCCCAGAGGTAAGGCATGGACACACGGGGTAGGAATATCCAAATAATAGATGATGCCTTCCAGAATAACCCCAATCTAGTCCAGAGTTATGCCTCCACAATGATTTCAGGGTTTAGGTGGCCAGCCCAACACCCAAGATGCAGGATAATATGAAACCAAAGCTGGATCAGTCAGAGTCCCGAGTATATCAAAACACAAGATAGCACAGCGGCAGTGGAATGAACAGTAACCTCTCAGTGTAGTGCGGCGCTGCAGCCCTCAGAGGACTGCAGACGAAAGCAACGCAGGTAGTAATTCGGCAATTCTGCACCTGCCATTATGGAGAGACTCCTCTGTAGTAAATCTTCTGTAACGTTGCACATTAGAGGATGCAGATGTGCAGTCAGGTACTCAAGTTTAGGTCAAACAAAGGCTCCCAGCATGGGTATAATCTGCAACGCGTTTCGTGCCCTCTAGGCACTTTTTCAAGCAGAAATAAATCGTCCATTTGCACCTCCTATTTAAAGGATGTTAATTAGGCAATCAGCTGTGACTGCATAAGGCTAGAAGCAAGTGGACACAGATCACAATTAATAAACATGTAAAAATCTGAAAAGATATATAAAAAAGAAGGAAAATAAACAATTTATCAGCGTTGGTAGAAATAAAAAATAATAAATAATAGAAATAATAATAATAGAGGGAATAGTAATATTAGGATGGAAAATATCATTAAATGGTTAATTACCTAATGATAGCTATTTAGATATGGCCATTGAATATTTACAGAATCAGCACACTATAAGAGAATAGATTTTATCCAATTTTCACTTTGAAATCTCAATTTTTATATATATGTGTATATTTGTTTTATTTTATTTTATTTTATTATTATTAATTTACTTTAGTTTTATTAAAATTTTTATTTTTATTTTATTTTATGCGTTAATTTTTATATTATTAATATTTAATTATAGAACAAAATGTGACATAGAGATTCTCGCACAACAGTAAACCATATAAATTATACATTTAGTGAAATATATAGCAACAATATATAGATATGTGATTGGTCAAATAATTGCTATCCTATAAACACTTATCCTGAATAACACCTTTGCCCAAAGAAAGTACACTGCCTTTGTAGTGGCTTACAATGGCAGCTGAACTAAAGTATACATTATATTCGCTTAATTTGACTCCCTGGACAACATGTTTTAGTTGTAGGTATTAGTTTGAAATTGCACTAATTGAAACACATGAATAAAGGGGGTGTTCATCATAGCCACAGCCTTCAAAACAAAAAAGAAAAAAGGAGAATGAGTCAAGTCACTCAAATTATTGTATATATTGTAAAGAGAAATATGTCACAACAAATTGATTTTTTTATAGGTCTCCTCCAAAATTTATAGCTAGTTGGCCTTAATTTATTTATTCAATACTAGACTAACAAAGCATTACATAGAACATAGAACCATAGAATATGATGTCAGTTAAGAGCTACTTGGTCCCTCCAGTCTTTTTTTTTTTTTAAACTGTACTGATCATAAACCCTATTTTCCTCTAAATTTATTTTAAGATTTTTGATATCCATATATTATCCCAAGCATGTTCTATTTTACTACTCTGGTAGCCTATACCAAGTCAGATGACAGGCTATCAGAGTAGATCCATTAGTAATTTTTCCGCACACTTCGTCTAAACCTTCTATTTTCCAGTTTATATTTATGTCTTTATGTTCAAATGCAGCTTTTCATTTCTAAAATTGATATTATGACTTTTCCTATTCTGCTACAAAATCCTCTCTCTGTGCAACCTGTATCTAACTTGCCTTTCTCATTGCTTTGTTACATTGCCTGGTCACCTTTAAGTCCCATGAAATAAGGACTCCCAGATCCCTTCCCTCCTCAGTAATTTCTAATGTAGTGTCATTAAAGCTATATTGAGCTTTCAGGTTTTTTTTATGTCTTCTGCATGATTTAGCATTTTTGACATTAAGGTGTTATGTGTTTTCATGGATAATCAATTAGTTTGTTTACCCCTCCTGGTTTATCTAACCTGTTAATATCTTTTTTTCATCTGCAAAAAGGCATAGTTTCCCCTTGACACCATGTGTAATGTCACCAATAAAGATATTAAATTGCACTGGTCCAATTTCAGATCCCTGAGAAACTCCATTTCCATCCCCAGAAGGTATTCCATATGCTACAACCCTCTTTCAAAGCTTTGAAAAAGACAAGTACTAGACAAAATGCGTCAGCAGTACTACTTCTCTACTATAAATAAGAGTTTTGCAGATACTCACCTCCAATGTGAAAATTATAACTGCGTCTCAAAACCAAGCTCTGGATGGACTCTGTTGGTTGGATTACTTGTCCTCTGCACTGGGAGTCCCCTCCCACAAGCGACCTGTTCAGATCCATCGGCCCTGCTATTGTGTAACCTAATGTTTACATTTTCCTCCATTGATACAGGAGGTTCTGAGGATACAGCACTAAGGTATTTTGGTCTCACTAAATCCACCTTGCTTCTATGGGACATATATGTTCTTAATCACTTATCCCTTTAATTTCTTTTAGTGCTAACTCTATTGGATCATCACCATCATACAGGTTGCACAATATGGTCCTGATTCACAGCTAAGAGTAAAATTGTGAACTTTCCTAAGTATATGCAAGTTATAAAAATAAAGAATCCAATTAACCACTCCCCTTGTGTCGGGAATGCTACGTAAGGACATAGGTCCCTGCTGCGTATTTTTAGGTACATGCAGACTTAAATAGCTGTGAATCGTCTGTGCATTTATTTGCTTAAAATTGGTTATGATTAAAGATACGTAAATAAACATACTAAATATGATTCTGAAAAGTAAATTTTTTTTGGTTGTTTTATAAAAAGCAAGTACTCTTATTAACATATGTAAACTTATTCATTAATTAAAAAAACACATCTATTGATTAAAAACACGCAGCAAGTGTTTAAGTGTTAAGTAAGTGATGCCGCATGGCCTCACACTAAACATTACGGTTCATCAACTTGCGAGTGGATAAGGGATACCTTAACTTTCTCATGCCTGTGTAAGTTTATGCAAGGCACACCTACTTGTGAATCAGTCCTAACTCTGTTGTAATGCCCATACTGTAAATTAGTCATTGGTGTGCAGCTCATTTGCATTAAGAGTCTTGCCCCTCTATCCACGCATGCGGGACTTATTCCGTGCCGATGTATGCATCAGTTCTAAGCCTGACCTCCATGTTTGTGAATTATGATTTCAGTGCGTGTATTTGGGTTCTGGGCATGTGCAGTTTAACTGAATGTAAAAATACGCACAGAGATTCTACACTTACTTAAGTGTGAATACGGTCCAATATATGGGACCTTAGCTGCACTTATTCATACTTACAGGAGAAACAGGTGAAAAATTTGAATATCGTTCAAAAGTTCATTTATTTCAGTAATTCAACTTAAAAGGTGAAACTATTATATTATATAGACTTATTATATGCAAAGTGGGATATTTCAAGCCTTTATTTGTATTAATTTTTATGATTATCACTTAGAGCTTATGAAAACCCCAAAATCAAAATCTCACAAAATTTGAATAATGTGACAAGGTTCAATATTGTGGACTCAAAGTGTCACACTCTAATCAGCAAATTATTTCAAAACACCTGCAAAGGGTTCCTGAGCCTTTAAATGGTCTCTGTGTGGATCAGTAGAATTCACAATCATATGGAAGACTGCTGACCCAACAGTTGTGCAGAAAAGCATCATTGACACCCTCCACAAGGAGGGAAAGCCTCAAAAGGAAATTGCAAAAGAAGTTGGATGTTCTCAAAGTGCTGTATCAAAGCACATTAATAGAAAGTTAAGTGGAAACACAGTGGGGAAGAAAGAGGTGCA
>WWET01000623.1:401351-421649 GCA_011038615.1 Limnodynastes dumerilii
ATACCATAACTTAATAAACAACAGTAACAATAAACAGATATCAAATAATTTAATTGCATTATTGGTTACTATGGCAAACTTTGCTTTTGTACTTCCTTCAGATAAAAAAAATTGAAAAATCACAGCTTAAATGTGTATGCCAGGTTGAATGGGGACTATAATGAATAGATAAAAAAAGAAAAAAAGATTTTTCTTTTTTGTAAATATTCCTTTTCTTTTAGCTTATTAAACATATATATAAACAGCATTTTTAATATAGTTTGTTTAATGTAGTACAATGCAATTATTATTACTAAGAAAACTCATTTTTACTTTTATTTAACATATAAACAGCAAAAACTGTTAAACAGATTTAATTGGGTAAACACACTGAAGGAAACTTCTTTTTATTCATTTTTAGAAGTATGCCTTACATGTTAAGTTAATATTTACATTCAGAAATAATTGCTCGCAATGTATAATGTGGCAGAAGCATTTCAATATGTACTGTATATGGAAAGTCTTGTTGTCTCTTTTATATATGTGTTTTAAGTCCCTGGGTTGGTAAGATGAATACTAGAAAAATGCATCATGTTGTCCAGCAACCACATTAAACTCCGGAGAGAAGAAAAATAATATGGCACGTAAAAGTGTAGTGAATTAATACGACTTGTTGACGGCCTGTTTGAAAATTGATAACATCTGTACACAATGCCATGCTTCAAGCATTGATCAACAGATGACTATTACATTTATCTAAAGAGTTGTCGCACAATACTCTCTGTTCATACAGACTGGACCAAGAAAGTTATTTGTTTTATGTAAAACAAACAATGATTTCCATTATGAACCTCTTTCATCTCCTTTGGTATCTGGGAATAGGCACACACACTAAATACAAATTGACTTTTATGTCTCGCAACCTGAAATATATTTAGCATTGCCACAGCAAAGTGTTGGTTAGTGTTTACACAAGCAACCACTTAAAGAATAAAAAAAAAAAATTGTATCGGATCCAAAGCTGAAGGTATACTAATGTTTGCCACATTAAATATTCCACTAAATACCCCTTAAAAAAAATTTCTATAGAGACACAAAATTAATATGTTTTTTCTAAAAACAAATATAGATTTAAATTTACTGTGTATATATAAGTTATAAATAGTTTCATTAATATGCAGTGACTCTCTATAGTCATTTATCTGCAGCATCATTAGAACATAAGCTCAATCTGCTTTTATGAACTTACAGAATGCAGCCATTATATATAAATAATTCTCTTTTGCGAAGCATATATAAAATGCATGTAAAGAATAGTAAAATTAGCTGCCTTAGCTAATAAAAAATTTGAGTGACCATTTTTTTTATTTTAGGATGCATATATGATTTTAAAGAGTTGCCAATATTACATGTATTTATCTATGCAACAGAATGAATCACATGCATAGGTCTGCTAAATTTAAAATACAGTTGAGATCATTAGTTGAGTTATATCTGTTATACCTAGCGATTATGTAGCAATTTCAGATTAAACTTCCACACAATGCCCAGTATTACATATCTTAAAACTTTGTAAAATCAGTCGAGTCAGTGATTATAATCTACACTGTTTGGAAGTATAAAGAATTCATCTCTGCTGCTGTTAGCTGTTATTCCATGGAACAATTCACATTGGTCCCTACCACTAGAAACCAATCCTAACGCACACATTAATTTGTTTGCAAAACAAATGAGCAAAAAACTAAATCTTTAGATTTGAAATACAGCTTTGCTGAAAAATATTATTGCCTCTCATTCAATGCTGAGTAATTGTCTGGCATGATCTCCAAAAATGTAACGACTCTCTAGGAGATTCTGTTTTCAAGTTAGCTTTCTAACATCCATCTTGGCAGTCTATTCTATTTTTTTCAACAAGGATCTGAATCAATTTATGTAGTCAATTTATGTCCCATAAATGAAATAACCCTGGAGTACAGATTGGTGATGTTAAATCCATTGTCTTATTAGTATGCTGATGATTTTCTTCTCTCACTTTCTTGCCCAAGAATTTCCTTGCCCAACCTCTCTAATGTTAGACAAAGATATAAGTTTCTATTTCAATAAAACTTTTCTATACTCTTCACTTATACCAACATTGCCATACCAAATGAGGTGGGTTGATCATATCAGGATGAGGAGTATTATAGCACTTAAAATGAATATCCATGGCTTCACCTGATAACCGTCCTCTTTCAAATGTAGTAAAAACCGCAGTTCTCATGCATAATATTTGGCATATACTATCTGGTATTTACTCCTCTATTTATTTGCATTTTTGTGCCCTACTAGGCCTCATAGTTATTTATAGAACCTGGTTTTATTTGAGTTTTCCCAGTTTACCATATTTTGCGTTCACTGACATTTTAAAGGTATTTGCAGAAATTAAAAAAAGATAATTTACACATAAGTCAAAACTTTAAAATCAAATAGTCTACAAATTACACTATGGGCTACATATAGTTTATGACCCATGTATGGCCTGTGTTAGAAAAAATGTTTGTAACTGGATTCACGGTCTGTTATAGACCTTTTGGTAATCACAGTCAGGATATCTGGATAATCTTTCTTAAACCATCTTTAAGCATATCTCTCCAAATTCTAATGGAAACTGGTTTCATGTGCGCAAAGTAAAATCTTTAAAATCAAATATATAACCTCGAAGACAAAGGGCATGCATAACATGTGCTAAGTTATCACAATGGTCAGGAAGTCAATAGCTAACCTGCTGGCAGTTTTTTTTAACTGATTGACTTCCCTCTATCTGACAGGGTTTTTAAGTTGACACCAGAATATTGTATTATTGTATTGCTTACCCTTGTTGTGTTAAACATTACAATAACCCCAACCCTAACTCCAACCCTAATCTCAACACTAACCATAACCCAAATTACTAATAAAAGATGCTAATTAATTACATTTCAAATGATGTAGCTCCAGTGGTGGTGGAAAGGAAACAGATAGATCCAGTAGCTGAACAATTAGACAGTGTGGAAAAGCAGGACAGTGCTGTACAAAAGACCAAATGGAGAGACAGGATAAAAGAGAAGGGAAAAAGACAGAGTAGAGGAAGAACAGATAGGATAAAATGATGGAAAAGTAGAGAGAGGGTTGGGAAGAGAGAGAAGAAAACAGACAGAGGCAGAGAAAAAAGCAGAGGTATTGGCAGAGGCAGAGGGGAGAATCTAAGGAGTGGGGACACTGTAAGGAATTTATGTTCATTTAATATCGACTATCAATTTTTTTGCTGAGTTATGAAGGAGTATTATGTCAAACATATAGCTGTCAGGACATTACACTTGGCAACATTATTTTTAAATGTTATTAACTATTGACAAATGATGGAGTCGATCTTATGGTGTCAGCTTTATCATTGTTGAAATTAAGATTGTTGCCATGGCACCATAATGGATTCATTTGACAAGCTTGGACTAACTGACTATATCTAATAAATTATACTCCTATAAAGCTCTGCTCTCATCAGAACCTGAGGTCTTGTGAACCCCATGTACATCAATCAACTTTTTTAACTGTAATATAAATACTTCCTGATAGATGGCTCCCCTTTTCCCATAATGAGAAGAATTATATCTACCAATACAAGCTCTGGAAATACAGGTAAAACTCGAAAAATTCCAAAACACCTGCAAAGGGTTCCTGAGCCTTTAAATGGTCTCTCAGTCTGGAACAGTAGAATTCACAATCATGGGGAAGACTACTGACCTGACAGTTGTGCAGAAAACCATCATTGACACCCTCCACAAGGAGGGAAAGCCTCAAAAGGATATTGCAAAATAAGTTGGGTGTTCTCAAAGTGCTGTATCAAAGCACATTGATAGAAAGTTAAGTGGAAGGGCAAAGTGTGGAATAAAAGGTGCACAAGCAGCAGGGATGACCACAGCCTGGAGAGGATTGTCAGGAAAAGACCATTCAAAAGTGTGGGGGAGCTGCACAAGGAGTGGACTGAAGCTGGAGTTAGTGCATCAAGAGCCACCATACATGAAGTAAAAAATAAAAAAACTTTACTCAGGCTGCACCCACTCTCTAGAATAAATTAACTCACCCAATAAGACTATCCTCTACTCCCTAAATTTTCAAGCATTCCCTTAAAACTAAGCTCTTGTTACAGCTGCCTTCTAACGGCAAGCTGCACGCACTGCTCCTATCCCCATTACTATCTTACCTTGCTCCAGTGGATTCCCCTGCCGGCAGGCTCCTTAGCAGCAGCATCCATAGTTACCTCATGTGCAGCTTCTCTGTTAGCCACATGCTCTGCCTGCAGGGTTCTTATGCCTTCTGCTGCTTGTGTCACTTCCTGGGTTGGGACTGGGTTTGCTGGCCAATCACTGTGCAGCTGTCTCTATTTAGTCTCCCTCTCACTTCTCCCAGGTGCTGGTTATAGAGTCTGTTCCTCAGTTCTGTGACCTGCTTCTTACTGTGTGCCTAGTGCTTCCAGCCTAGTGATCTGACCGTTGCCTGACCTACTTACCTGCCTTGAATCCTGCCCTAGCTCCCTTGTGTTTCCAGCCCAGGTTCTCACCCCTACCTTGTACTTACCTTCCCTGCAGTTCCTATCCTTACCTTGAGTGAATGTTTATGTTACCTCTTTGGAGGCACCGCTGTGTGCTTGAGTGTGTGATAGCCCTTGTACGCCATGTACCGTCTCGTGAACACTCTTCTGTCCCACGTGCTGCGTTAAGTGTTCTGTGTTGTCCGTTACAGTCCGGTCGCTTCTGGACTACTACTCCCACTATCTATAAACTACTCCCGTCCCTCCTGTCTGGTGTACACTCCTGGTGTTTCTCTCCTTTCCACGAGTCTGGTTCACCGGGGTCCGTCCAGGCTATCAGGCCGCTGCCAAGCCCATCCCCACCATCAGGGGTACTGGTGAAGACCACCTGGATAGTAAAGTCTCCGGTCTCCGGAAACATACTCGTTCACTCTGCCTGTCTCCTTAGTGGTCACCTCGGTTCTCACCGGGTAATCCCGGGGTACCACAAATACCCTCTCTTTGACCACTCCGGTTCTAACCAGGTAAACCCGGAGTGTCATAACAGCTCTTCAGACAAGTTTACTAGATTAGCAAACCTACTTCTTAACTATCCAGTTTTCCACTTTTTTCCATACAAAATTATTCTCAGTCCTTCTGCTAACATTGCTTTGTGAAGGGATTAAAGAGAGCATTGATTATTTTTACCATACAACCTGGCTGGTCCATTGTGTGATGTGTAGTACTTGCCTTTATGGATGCATCTCCAATAACCTAGAGTGTAAGCTTACAGGTAGGGCCCTCTTATCTACACAGTCTGTCTGTTAGTACCCAATTTTGTTATAATGGCATGTATATAAAAATGTGGTAATTAATCAGTCAATAAATTAAGGGGTCCTGGGTAACGCCCAAAGTGTTGTTTAGAACTACTGCAAAGAAAACACAATTTTTTATTATTATTTATTTATTTAGATTTTATTTTAGTTATCATCACTATAGAAATATACACCAAAATTAAGTTTAGATTTTAGATAGCCTAACTTTAGGCTATATGCCTAAAAATGCTTATAGCTATAGACTGAATTCCTAAGGTTTGCGTCTTTCTTGAATTTAAGCACTCATCTCTTCGGTTTCTTAAAATTTTAAACATTTATCTGTGTACTCCTTTATTACTTTAAAGTACCATAATTAAAGGTGTTTTCTGACACAACATATACATTTAAAAAATCTCTTATGCAATTCATAAGAACCTTGTAATGACAGTTTACATGCAAGATCAGTATATATGCTTAAGTAACAGACTAATTTGAGAGCTAAACTGTTGAAATTGATAGATTATACAAGAAATGTTGTCACAAAAATTTATGTAGCCGTAGGGAACAGGACTGCAACAATTACCAACGTTTTTCTATCAGCACATAGATGGAAATTCATTGGATTTGACATCTTCACATGAGAAAGCTTCTGCTGGATGCACTTCTGTGTAAAATTCCTCACTATAGAATGCTCTCATCAAGATCAAAAGGAAATATTGTCAGATGTAGAGATGGTGATGACAGAGACATAAACTTACCAAGACACCTTGCCTTTTCTTCCCCTGTTTCTGACCATCTGAAGTTTCTTTCTTCTTTGTCGTAACTTATGAACAGGGAATTCAACATGTTACATGCTGAAAGTAAACAATAGTTTGATGAGAAAGCTCTTGATGCATCGCACTAGATTTATAAATAATGGGGCACTAACTAAAAGCTGGAAGTGAAGATTGTTTTTATTTTAATTTCAATTTCACATCTCTATTGTAAAGATTTGTAATAAATATATTGGCTTATAGTCCAATGTGAACTGCTTTAGATGTAAAGCTTTTGCTTATTGCTATTTCTCCGCCAACTGACAATGTACTGTAAAACGTGTATTGTTTTGTATTTTTTTTCCATCTTGGAGTCTACAGCTATAACTAGTTTGCACAATATTTTCATCACTTTTTTATATTTAAAATTTACATTATGCAAATGATTATTTTTATAGAAAATATATGTAGAGGGTATATATGTGTTCTTGCGTTCTATGTGTGTATATTTGTGTGTTGTACATAGCTCACTGGCTTGAAGTCTGTATTGTATAGAAGTCACTGGTGTGCTCTCTATTTTAAGGCTGTAACTGGTGTGCACTCTGTACTGTGAATGGGGTCACTGGTGTGCACTCTGTCACTGTAAGCTCTCGTTATTATATAGTGGGAACTGGTGTGCTTTCTATACTTTCTATATTGTGCATATGTGATTGGTTTGCTCTTTGTATTGTACAACAGTCACTGGTGTGCTTTCTATACTGTATAATACAACTGGTATAATTTCAGCTAGTTTTTGACAGTTATTGATAAATGTTAAATTGTTTATGTTAAATATCCATTGCGTCAATCAATAAAGTGTAAAAACAGGAAATGGCCTATTTATTGTTCACAGGGAGGCCCCGAACACTCAAGCAGTGACTCTGAATTATGATGAGCCTCTCTGTCTGCACTGCAAGCTTTCGATTTTGCAGCGCTGGCTGTCAGTGAGAGTAGTTCAGAGCCGGATATTTAAAAATCTGCATGACCAAGAGTCAACATTTCAGTCTTGCTGCCTTATTAGGGTGTACTTAAAAGTTGCCACATTCCCCTTTAAGATAAGATCCAAGAAAAGCAGAGAAACAGAAAAGAAAAAAGAGACAAAAGGGAAAAGGGATCTAGGGGGTGCAGAGAACAGAAGATGAGGGGCTAGAGAGAGAAGTGGAGAGAGGTGGCTTCACAGAAGAGTGGGAGGGGGCTGGAGAGAAGTGGTGGGTCTAGATAAACAGAGGGGCATGGCACTGGGCAGAAATAGAGGACCTAGACCATAGAGACAGGTGAAGGGGGACTATATAGGAGTGGGTGAGTCATATAAGTTGAATATTTGCGCTGGTAGGGACACATTATGTTTGCCATAGATGAGTTTAAAAAAGTAGCAAGGGCTACATGAGATGCAAAAGCGCACACAACTGTGTCCTTTAAATCGCAAGCAATTATGGTTCATAATGTGAGCGCGAACAACAGAAAAACTCATAGCACATAATAACCAAATATCTTATGAAAGTGTAGTGTTGTACACTGCAATCTAAACAGTAAGAAATTTTATGAATAATTTGAACACTTTAGTTGTAATATGAATGCACTAAAATTATGATAAAATAGTTTTTGTAAATGATATAATGTATTTCTACTGTAGAAATAAATTAACACAAGCACAAAGCAGTGGCAGCAATTTCAGACACTTTGCTGTGCTTTCCAAGTGTCACATGCTGACAAAAGAATAGGTGGCAGAATGTGAGCCCCCTGGACTTTATTTTAGGCAGGTGCAAATATTTTGATGTAAATTGTGACAGTCTTATTTACGTGTTCTGACCTGGATCGCGCGTACTTGCTTGGTCATGGCTGTTCTGTACACTGACTACGTCTCTCCACTCCTTGCCTCCTCTGAATGCAAGCTGCCAGCTCATGTTCTGATCTGAATCGGATGGGAATGAGCATGCACAATAGAAAATCACGTAGAGAAACATTATGCCAGCTGGCTTACGCTCACCTCTGGATCAGGCCCAGTGTGTTCACACATTGTTCAGTTGACGCATTTCCAAACAAATCTTTAACATTCCTGCATCAGGCCAAGTAATAACTTAGACACCAGAAGCAGAGAGTCAAGACTGCAAGAATAGGTATGGAGGTGTAAACCTTTTGTGGAGCATTTATGTTTAATTAAAATATAAATATCAACCCCAATCATTGACTCTGTCTTCAACTATGAACCTTGCCACACCCCCAGCATAAACTTTTTTCCACAGCAAAAATAGAAATGTATATAAATAATTACACACACACAAAAGCCATATATGCATGCAGGGGGCGGAGCTTAACTGCGCAATTTATAGCTTTTCATTACTTGTTTTGAGGTTTACTATTGATGGGGCAGGGCTCGATGATGTAATTTGCATCATCAAATCCCCCCTGTCCCTAGCAACACTAGTATACTAGTGTTGCCAGGCAGGGAGGCAGGACTTGAGGCCGTGGTTTTATGGAAACCACAGGCCTCAAGTCTCTTATGGGAGATTTGCATTCTCTCCTGGGATACCGGGAGAACAGCCCAAATTTAGGGAGTCTCCCAGGCATTCCAGGAGAATTGGCAATCCTGAGATAGATAGATAGATAGATAGATAGATAGATAGATAGATAGATAGATAGATAGATAGATCAATAGCGATCGCTGCTGGATCAGGGTTTTGTGAGACTCCAATACTAAATACTATATTTACGACATTGTTACAACCATTGGTCTCTCAGAGCAGCCCCACTCCCTGCACCCTAGTGGTTACACCACTGTTAAGAATTATTTTAGTGAGCTACAAAAAAATCTATTTATTCTTGCCTATGTCAGTACCACAAAATAGAAACATATGAGTGCATCCCTGCATTAGATCAGATTTAACAATGCTATATGTTTACTTGAAACTAAATGCATTAAATTGTATTCCACTAAAAAGCAGATCATAGTGTGCGGCCAAGCTAATGACACTCTAATGTTTTGGAAACATGGTTTGAACAGCAAGTTTAAACACTAGATGTAATCTGCCAAGTGCTGATGAAGACAGACTAATTGTATTTTACAAAGGTGGTCAAAGAAGGGTAACATTATGATTGTGTATCTTTTCTTTCAACACTCAACATGTGTAATTGGTGGCTTTTCCATCAATCAGCTTACAACCAGAAATGTGTTCTCCTGATGCGCCCTGAACCTTTTGACCCATGAAAGGTTTATACAAGTTGCTTTTTTCCCTTTCTTCTTTGTTTTTATGCAGATTCCAAAGTAATACTTCAATCCAAAAACACAGGCTTTTTTATTTTTAGATTCTTAATTATTGAGGTACTTTTTGTTTGTAGTAATAATAATAATAATAATAATAATAACAACAATAATAATAAATAAGACATATGAAAAGGGGGTAATAGCTAAGATCAATAAACGGCAGGTGTTAACAATTGGACACGTGCATGCAATGCTAATAACACTTGTATGTAGGTCCGCAAGAGCCAGGCTTCAGTTAATTTTTTGCATCTAATGATTTTCTGACAGCTAGGAGTGTGTGAGCCAGAAATGGAGGTGTTAGCCATGTAAATTGTACAGTATAGTTGTGTATTATGTGTGCCGCCATATACAGACTTCCAATACATCCCTGTTTGAGTGAGAATAGATTGGAAATCTAACGCTTGTGCAAGCAATTGAAGTTATCTTCTATGGCTTGCACAAAAGGCTGGATACTGCAGGACTCTTATATCTAGTTTCTATTATTTCAGATCTAAATGCAGCAAGAGCAAAAGCAGATACATTTAGAATAAAATATTTAAATGCAAATTGAATTGATTTTATAGATGATGGCAAACCACAAATCATCAGACACATCCAACCCTTTTGGCGCTACTCCTTCCGCCTCGGCTGAAACCCCAACATCACGGGGTGAATGAGAAAAACTGTGGACCATCCGAAAGTTGACAAGTCCCAACAATTCAGACCATTGAACACAAACAGAACAGCATTAAACTGCCTCGGCTCAAACCACCACCTGCGCCAGAAAAGGGGAGAAGAAAAACATTAGAACAGATCACATCACACAAAATGTAACTGCTTTTCCGCCTAACACTAGTACAACTGTTACAAAACTAAAACCTAACAAGATGGGATGGGAGGGAGGGAGATTCCAAGGAGAAGAGAGACCCAACTTCCTGTGCAGACGGATTAAGACCCCCCTCTTCCAACTCCTCCCACCTGTGTGAACCGACCAACCCGTCTGCTCCGGTAAGTGTTACCACCATGAAGCCCGGCCCATCCAGTGGGTTTACCTACACCAGGGCCAATGTTCAGTGCTCAGTTATACTAAACTCCACATGGCTTAACCGTTCTTCCGTGGCAGCACTTACCGACCTTACCCAAAAAACAACCCCAGTGATAAATGAAGAGACGGAGACTTGAAGTTGGGTCTAACTAATAAATTTTTATTTGACTATTAATTTATTTATTTATTTATTAACTTTAACCTTAACTACCTGACTTGATGGTGGCAATATAAAAGCAGATACATTTAGAATAAAATATTTAAATGCAAATTGAATTGATTTTATAGATGATGGCAAACCACAAATCATCAGACACATCCAACCCTTTTGGCGCTACTCCTTCCGCCTCGGCTGAAACCCCAACATCACGGGGTGAATGAGAAAAACTGTGGACCATCCGAAAGTTGACAAGTCCCAACAACTCAGACCATTGAACACAAACAGAACAGCATTAAACTGCCTCGGCTCAAACCACCACCTGCGCCAGAAAAAGGGGAGAAGAAAAAACATTAGAACAGATCGCATCACACAAAATGTAACTGCTTTTCCGCCTAACACTAGTACAACTGTTACAAAACTAAAACCTAACAAGATGGGATGGGAGGGAGGGAGATTCCAAGGAGAAGAGAGACCCAACTTCCTGTGCAGACGGATTAAGACCCCCCTATTCCAACTCCTCCCACCTATGTGAACCGACCAACCCGTCTGCTCCGGTAAGTGTTACCACCATAAAGCCCGGCCCATCCAGTGGGTTTACCTACACCAGGGCCAATACTTAACCCTTTGTTCCCCTAAATTCAGGACACTAAATATTAAACTATGTGTTCCAGTCTGTATAACATAATTTTTTATCAGTCCTTGGTAATCCAACTCTTTTTATCTTTTTATCTTTAGATGCTGTTTGGCTCTATGTCCTAATGGTAATGGTATATGGTGAGATCGAAATTGCATGGAGTTTGTCCATTATTAGTGCATACCACTGGCAAAGAACCAGTGGCACACCCAGGGGTGGGGTTCTGGTTGCCAAGAAACCCCCCACATTGAAAAAAAAAAAAATGCCCAAAATGTGAAAATTCTAAAAAGGGGTGTGGCTTTGCAGGTGCCGCGAAAGGGCCGTGGCTTTTCGGCTATGTGGGGACAACTGACATGGAGGAAGATGGTAATGGCCTGTGCTGTAATAGGGAAGCATGTGGGGGATGGTGAATGGGTCACAACCAATTCAACAGTGCTTATACCCTGACACAAGCTCTGGTCCATTGTGTAATGTGCTCTACTATTGCTATTAGATGTGTACCTTCAAAATAAAACTATTAAAACTACACTGGAGGCAGGTTTTTTTATTATTATTATTTAAATTTTTGCCCTGTGCGGTATGACAATGGGGGTGGGATGAGCAAAAGCTTGGGTGGGATGGAGGTGGAGCTTATTTATCACGTTTTCAGGTTCCAAAATGATGGGAGGTATGCTAATATACACCACATATATACACACATTGGAAACCCCCCTTTCAAAATCATGCGTTTGTCACTGAAGAACAGTAACAAAAAAACAGAATTTCACAATTTCACTGCATCACCATTTCAATCATAAACTTATTTCGCTTTTATGTTGCTGTTCATATTTTCTTGTACAAAAAGAATTTAGTTTGGTATTTATTTTCTATTCTAATTGCAGTTGATTGTTTGCTCATTGAAGTGACAATTGAAAGTAAGTGCGTGTAATCTCTTCATACTAATGAATATTAATCAACAGTAAACAATGCATCAATATTCATTTACATAGAAATGGAAAAGGAAAGACAAAACTTGAAGACAATTTTTCCTGAGCAACGAAATGTGGTGTAAGTTGAAAGATGCATTAGCAAGCAACACCATTGAAAATTAGATCAATGATTAAGCCAGGCTCAGGGACCAAGTCGCATTGCCCTCTTGTGGCAGAAAAAAGGTATCTCAAGTAATAATAATATCAAGAATTGCATACCTAACCTACAAACTGTTGTTTTAGGACATCAGATCTGAATGTGCACTGTATGTGCTAAACACAGAGCTATGAATAAGAATTACTTTTACTTTACTTACCTAAACTTATTTATATTTATACTGAGTCATTCTTCTAACATAGTCATTTCTGTTGTTTTTTCTCAGGACATCAAGGAGAGCTAGGCCCGGATTCAGAGCTGCACTTACGTCAAACGGAAGCGCAGCACAGAAAAAACACTGCGTATGCTCAGATCGGGAGCATGCACAGAAAGATAGGCGCAAGTGTACCCATCCATCTGTCTATCCGACTGTCCTGCCCCTGTGGAACAGGGAGTTCCACAATATTTAAATGAGAAAAGGGGCGTTTTTTTAATGTAAATACTCCATGCAGGGCTGTCCGGTAACTGCTTAACAAGCCGTATGCTTACACCATCTCTGGGAGGTGTAACCCAAAGGAGCAGTTCACCGAAGCTGAAAAAAAGTTAGTAAAAAAAAAAACCTTCTGGCACGTCGCTACAGTTTCACGTTTGAAACGAGATTTCCCGTGATGGGCAAGGTTATAAATATGCCCCAATGACTGTAGAACTGTCATTAGCGCCGGTATGTCCCACCACTATAGCTTATGGTTTTTAATATGGGGGCATTCCAATTGCGCAGCGGGCTCTGGCTGGCAGGGCATACTTGCGTTTGTGGTTCTCCAAGTGCCAGCATGCCCTAAATTGAGTGTGACGGGCCCCAAGATTTCTGTTGCCGGCCCTAATCAGTGTACTATCCTACTGTTGTACAATGTATATGGTCATGTGGCTGAATTGTGCTCGGCTTCTTTGTGCCCATATGCTATGTGCCTTACTTGATTGCCATCCAGAGGTATCAGTGTGTGTTCCTTTGGTTTTCATGCAACCGGTACCAATTTTACAACCACAACCTGCCCTAGTCTAGAGATCATATTTCGTGCGTCTCTAGACTAGGGCCAGCGTAACCAGCATAGCAACTAGTCTAGAGGTCAGCAAAGTGTTTATATATGATTCCTTTGATAATCTCTTAGTAAATGTAATTTCATTGTTTAGGACACAGATTTTTTTTGTCTTGTTTTTTTTTTCTCTTTCATCTGATCAAGAAAGGATTTAGGGTTTCAATCAATATATAATTTGGATCAAATAGGATTATTGTTGAAAACCAGAACCTGACCCAGATCCAGACTTAATAACGAAAGCTGATTTTCACATGCTGCATGCATAAATCTGGCTGTGGGAATGCACAACATATGCGCGTGGCAGATGTTACGCATCGTAACTCTGATCATACGTAACTCGTTCATAATTCCATACAAAAGGGTGTGACATCCCTACACAAGCCGAAAATACGCATTGTGGAAGGAGAAAGGCATTTCAATTGTACAGTATGGGTTGGGTTATGCACTTCTGTATGACAAGGCAATAAAAAGTTAAGATAAGGTTTTGAACTCGTAATTCAGCTAAGTTATGTGCTTGTGAGGGGAGTGCCCGGGGGAGTGCATCATACTTAGTTGTACTCCGCTATGCTTGCGTACGTAAAAGGACCTTAAGTCTGGATCTGGCCCCATGAGACCACTTGTTAAGATTTTATTAAAATCTACAGGTGCAGATTTTAATTGTTTTTTGCATTTTTTTTGGTAAGATTTCTAATGATCTTTCTAAGTATAAATGCCATCATTTATACGTTTTTTTTTAATAGCTCTCTACAAATGTTAACACGGATTACCACCCTCTTCTGCCTCCCTAAACTTAACTCTATTGTTCTGTCCTGGTTTCTGTTGCACTTCTACAAGTGCTCAAGGCCGACTTTAGCATTTTGAATCATATATTGATTTTTTACTCCATAAAAATTGAGCACACGTAAGTAATACCTTTATTGCTACAAAAAACATACATAATACATAAAAAAAATAAAGGATTTCATATAGCATTTGAAGTCCAGGCAATGACAGCAGCAATATATAATTTAAGGCATTTAGTTATTTTATGGAATTGAGGTTTAATGCTTTATAATCTTTATATTATTATGAGATTTCTATATTATTATAATGCAATTGCAGTATGTGTCCATTAAGCATAAGGAAATGAAAAGAAGGGACATAAATAATAAATTTACTTGTCAAAAATATGTAATATCTTCAAGTTTGTTCGACACCTTCTCATTTTGTGAAATTCAATAGAAATTGTGCACCTATTGGAGATTATTCAGCACAAGAACAACAAAATAAAGAAGCAAATCTGCACCTGGTCCAACCAAGATGTGAAATGAGGAGTGTAAATATTTTTAATCTTGACCACACAAATACCCTAGATTTATTCTTATACTATAATTTGGATACAAACTACCGTCAGTACCGTCACTCTAACACTGTGTGCAAATTTTTATTTGTTTCTATTTGTAGCTTAACATGATTCTATTTTTGCTTTCTAAATCATACATGTCCTGACTGCTATAGTATTACCTAGGTAAGTAATTCAAACACATGGTATTCCAAAGCTATGTTAAGGCAAAAATAAATGATTGTCTAATCCGATCACTGTGGCATTAAAAATTAACAATATTATTTAATAACTTGTGAGAACAGATGTTAAATACACCTGTAAGATAGTGTTAATTATAAAAAATACAGTAGGTAGTGAAAAGTTTTAATAGCAGCATAGTAATAATAATAAGAATGCAAACATAGAGCTTAGCATAAAAAGGGAAAGCGAGAAAGAAACAGAAATTAGTTATATCACCAATGCATCTGGCCAAGCTGTAGTGTCGCCTGGATATTCATGTTGAATAGTGATATGAGCAGGGATTTATACACTTAAAAGAGAATACAATTACATTGTAGGGAATTGGACTACATTATGCTGTCCATGATTCCATGAGAAAACAAAGGTGGGAAAACATTATCACTTTAAAATGGGCTCTTGTGTTATTACAGTTTGATTATTGGAGATGATTCCTGTTTTATGGAGGTGATAAAGATATATCTGTCATCTCTATGCATTTCAATGCCAGACCCGCTGTCATCAAGTAATGATTTTCCTAGTATGTCCACTAACCCCCTGGGTGATATGCACATTCTTTTTTTGTGGAGAAATGGCTACAAAAACAATAGAAATTGCAGGAACAGGTTTTAACAAGAGGGTGAAATATGTGACATACCAAATGCATTATGACCACGGGCATCCTGTTTCTGATATGAAATTATTTTTAATCAAAGAGAGATATAGGGAACATAGAAGGAATATTTTATAAAAAGTTATGACGCACAATGGGCCTGATCCAGACCTTGTTAAGTGCATGAACTTAGTTACACCTGGGCTAAACCATGTTGATTGCAGGGGAGTCATATTTCATCTGCTGCAAACAGTTTTAGAGTAGAGAGGTGATGTTTCCTATCCCAAGTCTAAATAACAGTGTAATAATGAAGCTGGTCAGTATCTGTGGGCAGTAAGCAATTTAAAGATATATCCCTGCATGCAAAGAATACAATTAACTTGACTCCCCCTGAATTCAACATGGTTTTGCCCAGGTGTAACTAAGTTAAAGCACTTAACAAGGTCTGGATCCAGCCCAATGTTTAAAAACACTTTTCAAAATGTCACCAGTGAGACCCAGAATGTTTGATGATATGTGGAGTGGAAAGCATTGAACCTACAGAAAGAGGCAGAGACAGATACAGTAGGCTTTACAGACGTGAAGCCTATTGGATTTTCTCTTTACAAACCCTAATTCCAGATAGTTTAAATGAAAACATTGAGTTTAATGATATTGGCTATTGATAATAGATTGTTAAATAACAGTTTATGAAGAATGTAAGATTAACAACTGTGTAAGGATTAGTACCTAAATATAATAAAATACAGTAAGCGCTGCGTGGTGGAGTAGGTTATGACTTTGAATCCTAATGGATCAGCTCAACTAGTTAAAGAATTTTTAAATTCTGAAAATTTATTGGAAAACTTTTCTATTTCTATTCCATGAAATGCTTTTGAAAAGTGTTTTGTAACATATTGAAAGTTTGGAATATGGAGATCAGATTATATTATATGAAACTGTGCAGTGTGAATACTTAATCATCTAATTGTGTAATTTCAATGGTTATTATAAAAATCTACCCTTTTTATATATATAAAGAATTTTATTTTTAAATACCGGTAGGATATTTTGTATGGTTTTTCTTTCTCTTTTTTTTTTCTTTTTATATAGTGCAAAGGTACCGACAATTGTATGTATATATATTTTTATATTTAAACAAATAAAGTGGACACTAATAACAAGAATGGAGCCCTTTAAACCCATAGTTTTGATCATTGGAACACCTGCGGGGTAAGAATATAAGGGCGTGAAACTTGGACATTTGAATTCACTTTGAAAAAGTCCACAGTAACTGGATGAAACGTGTAAGCACATACTGGGTTGGTGAATTGTATTTGAACACATTTATTACTGCTATATTGCTACATTGCAACTTTCTATTGAGAACCCATATCTCGTACCTCAGCTGGTGTTTGAGGAGGATCAGTGCGTGACCTAGGGTTGGCCATCGAGGGGGAACCATCTTTCATATGAAATTCCACTCCGCTTATTAACTTGAAGTACCAAGTTATTCAGTTGCATATCTGGCATGTCTTGGATATTCTAAATGAAATAAAAAAATCAAAGTAGTACAGATAATTTGAGTGAGTGTATTGTTATTTGGGATGGTAAGCAGTATCTTTTGTGTTTATTATCTTATAGTTATAGTGGTAGTATGATAGGGGCAAGCATAGGCAACTGCAAGACTCACGGCAAAGACTATAAAAGGGCCCCAGCAATGGCATTAATCATTAGCCGGTGGAACCAAGAAGAAGGAAGTGCTCATCGGAACCAGCAAGAAGAGGCGGAGCTGAAGACCTGTTCGACGCAGAGGAACATTGAGGACTTCTGAACTGTGAGTATTTTCTTTATGCTCACTTCATTATCAAAACTTTGAGTATTACCATTGATATGTAATGAGTATTTATTTTTTTATGGTGGCATCTAATGTATCTGTTTTTTTTATGTGGGCATCTAATGTGTATGTTTTTTTTTTATACAGGGGCATCTATGGAAGCTATTACTATTACGGGGGGCATCTATGGAGGCTATTACTATTACAGGGACATCTATGGAGGTTGGTATTATTACAGGGGCATCTATGGTGGCTATTACTATTATAGGGACATCTATGAAGGCTGGTATTATGATGGGGGTATCTATGGAGGCTATTACTATTACTGGGGCATCTATGGAGGATATTACTATTACGGGGACATCTATGGAGGCTGGCACTATTACAGAAGCATCTATGGAGGCTGATAGTATTACGGGGGGCATCTATGGAGGCTATTGCTATTACAGGGACATCTATGGAGGCTGGTATTATTACAGGGGCATCTATGGAGGCTATTACTATTATGGGGACTTCTATGAAGGCTGGTATTATGACAGGGGCATCTATGGAGGCTATTACTATTACTGGGGCATCTATGGAGGCTATTACTATTACGGGGGGCATCTATGGAGGCTATTACTATTACAGGGACATCTATGGAGGCTGGTATTATTACAGGGGCATCTATGGAGGCTATTATTATTACGGGGACATCCATGAAGGCTGGTATTATGACGGGGGCATCTATGGAGGCTATTACTATTACTGGGGCATTTATGGAGGCTAATACTATTACGGGGACATCTATGGAGGCTGGCACTATTACAGAGGCATCTATGGAGGTTGTTAGTATTACAGAGGCAACTAGTGTGTCATTTTAGTGAACGGGGGCAAATACTGTTTTAGAGATTGAATAGGGAAAAATACTTTTTATGTTATTAGCGAACAGAGAATGTAATGTTTTTTAGTGTAATGTGGGACATTATTTAAGCGGCAGCATGCCCTGCTAAACATCGGCATGCTGTGCCTTATAGTATTACATGCGACTGCAGGATAAGGGTTATTTGTATGCTGTGCTTTACATTTTTAAAGAGTCAAAACACATGGAAAAACTGTTTTACATGTGTTTTGATGACAAAGTGAGTGTCACTTTTCTGAAAAGCGACACTCACAAGAGGCACTTTTAAATGGCACTTTTTCAGGGAAATTTGCCCGAGATTTTACTAAGCGACACTTAGTAAATCTGAGATTCCTATCTCTGACACTAATAAAATCACCATGGCAATGTTTGCCATGGCAATTTTTTAAAAGGCAAAAGTCCTGGGGCTTTGCCATTTGTGAATGCGGCAATTGCATAATCGTCACTAAAGTCCCGGGATTATGGTCGATTTCTAGCAAAATGGAGCCCTATGTGTCATCACATAGAAAAAATGGAGGTTCATTTTACAATATAGCTATATTGGGTTGGGTGTGGGGCTCCGATCCGAATGGTCGATTTTTCGAATCGACCTTTCCTCCCCAGCCAGTTGCGAACTGGCTGGGATTTCCATAGCTATGCCTCAATGAGGCATAGCAATCGATCCACAGAGCTCCGAAAGCTCTGTTCAGCTAAATTGTAAGTAAAAATAGTGCCTTCCCTAATTCTAACCCTAACTCTCCCCTCTTACTACCCTAACCCTGACCCACCTTTCCTGGAAGCCTGAACCTAACCCTCCCATCCCTGCAGCCTTACCCTCCCTCCCCTGAAGCCTGACCCTAACCCTCAATCTACCGCAGCCTGACCCTAACCCTCCCTCACCTGCACCCTGACCCTAAGCCTCCATCTACCATAGCCTGACCCTAACCCTCCTTCCCCTGCAGCCTGACCCTAGCCTTGGATATTGCAGAAGGCGGGAGGACAATGGCAATTGCGAAAGTGAATGGATAAAGTATGCCAATCGGCATACTCACCCATTCACTAAAAAAAGTATTTGAAAATTTCGTAAGTCCCATTTTCGGCAATTACACTCTCATATCGGAGCTGGGTGAGCTGGGCTCACCTGCCCAGCTTCAAGGCCCCTCCTGTAGGTGAGTCCCTATCTGTTTGCTATATGTGTACTCAGGAGGTCTGTATTAATACACTCCTGCCATTTAAAAAGGATGCATGTGTGCTGGAACTTAAAACCTTCGACTCTTGTTCACCCAACACTTTCCTTTCCTTTTCCTGCCCTAGGTTGGGCTGAGAAGCTTTGAAAGCCACCTGTCATCTATGAAAGAGAGGTCCTTCCTCCCCACCTTTTGGCAGCTGTGGGACCCACATCCAGATCTCCATGTTGTGAGATCTAAAAACACTACCTTTTAAACCATCACATTTTTTTACAAAATCACTTTCATTAAATTTTCTTGCATCAAATAAAGGTACTTCCAGAAATACATATGTACTTCAGGTCTATGCTCTAGATAATATGCCACAAAAACACAAAAATTCCCCTAGCCAGTTAAAAAATGTACTGTAAGCATCCTACCCAATTCCCCCTTTAGCCTTTGCTGCCTACTCACCCTTTTTACCTTCATGAGTAATGCAGAACATGTTAACAAACTGACCCTTCCTAATACTCTTCTGCACAGACTTCCTAACTTCCCAAAAAATAGCAGTTTTGTTGCACAGTACAGATGGAGGGCCTGAACTCTACCTAGAAATCTTTCTTTTTTCCATATTGTGCTTCCTATGCTCACCATGGGAGACCTTATTCCTACCCCCAAAAACTTTTTCAGCAGGTGCATCACCTTGCTGGGTCTAATTTTTGAAGCAGAGTAGATACAATATAGCTAACTGTGTCTTCTGAAGACAAAGAAGCATTCTTCATTAATGACTCACTGACCTCCATCACTGACCTCTCACAATGAGACTGCTCAATTTAGACCTGGACCACTGACTCGATGGCCCCAGCCACCAAAATTACCCCAACTGATCATCGTCCACCGCTGCATGTACTTCCTCATCACTCCTTGGGCATTC
>WWET01000623.1:421681-435596 GCA_011038615.1 Limnodynastes dumerilii
ATAGTGTCTACAACTGCAGACAAGTCAGATTCACCGGTAGAAACCTCACCATCAGCATAAACCACTCGCTCCTCATCTGACTGACATCAAAGCTGCAACATAAGGGCGACACCGGGGATCAGGCATAACCAAACCACAAGATAGTTCAAGATAGTTGAAGGACAGCAGAATTGATGGCAGAAACAGAAGCAGGGGATTCCAGATCACCGAGCTGACAGTCACTTGTGCATCCAAAATAATTGTCCCCAAAATTGCACCCATCTGCAGCCCCTCTACTCCTCCTGGACGCCATCCTGGTACCCAACCCTGCCCTAGCACCACTGCACCAGGCCTCACTGTTATACCAGGTTGGTCAACTCATTAAGAGCGTTGGTAAAATCAGTGAAGGTGGAGACAGAAAGCAGCCACTCACTCCTTGCCCCGCAATGCGCTCTGACTGTCTCTTTCTGAGCCCACCCCAGAGTGTTTGCCCCCTCTTATCTCTAAAGGACACTGGCCACTGGCAGCCATTGCCCTCTTCTGTCAGTGAAAAGGTTTTCCCAGCAACAGGAGACTCACCTCCTGGCCGATGTCACTTCCAGGAATTGGAGTGTTTCAGAGCTGGCATGTCACAATCCAAACATGCTTACCAAGAGTAGAGGAGAAAAACAATCTAACAAACGACCAATAAAACAATCAGCAGCAGGAGAAAAGAAAAGACATACAACACAAACCTGTAGCTATACTTATTTAGCCAAATGCAAGAAAAAAAGATAGAGCTTCCAGTCCCACTGACTTATAAAATACCTACACTCAACCCTTTTTACCACCCTGACCCACCCTAGAAATTTAATGTAACTGGCTAATCCCTTTCACCCCAAGACTGCCTGATGTCATTACCTGCAGCTGGGTGTTATGTAACTTTATTAAGTTTCATTAATCCTCTAATACTGCATCCTCTGTAACTATTTCTATTAACTAACTCTGAGAAAGAATTGGTTATTAGATAATTAGTACATACATGATTTGTTATGAGTCTGCCACATATTACTGCTTAGTTATAGGACAGCTGAAATATATGGTTTGTGTTGCACAATCAATACACAAAGCTGGATTAACACTCTATGGGGCTCCAGGCAAGAAAAGGGTCTGAGGCCTCCTACTCTGATCAGTCATACCAAAATACCTTTTCCTTTGCAAACCTCTGCATTCTACCAATCTTTTAATTCCCACTAATTGATCTCCATATTGCCAAAGAGAACTCCCATGTTACCCCATGTGTTCTCCATAGAATATTAGGTATTCTGGGACTTGCAATATCATAACAATTTGACCATGCTTGGTGGAGAGTTAACTATTTCCTCTTTATTCTCTTAGGCCTCCTCTGCAATGCATGAATCCTGGCATTATATTAACAAATCACAAAAGTCTATTTCCCTTCTGCTTTTCCATTCCTCAAAAGAGCAAGATAAAACACATTCTACCTCTTCCCCCACAGCAGGATAGTAATAACCCCTCACATCCTTCCCAATCCAACACCAAAGTAAAACTTTGATCAATACAGGTAAATGGGCCCAGGTAATAAGTGGGTAATTCCTATGCAACTATTTCTATATTTATAATATTATAAGAGTATTAAATATATATTATATAAAAAGAACAGAATAAAAGTCATCACACGTTACCTGATCATTTTGTTACTGCATTAAATAACATAAAAATAAACAAATGTATAAACAGTTTTACTTGTTTACAGCAAGTATTATGTAAGTCTATAAGGATGAAATGTATTCTCAACCTTAAAAGAGTGTAAGCAGTTGATAATCCATTATTACAGTAAGCTGTACACTCACACAGTAATTATCTAATAACCCTTATAAAAGACCGTAGCTTCCTAATCTGTTTATAATTATCATTTCAATGATCCTGTGCATTAATGTCTGACCTTCAGCAACTCTGACCTGATCTTAATTAGCTCTAATATCAAATCATTACTATATAAGAAACTATCCATGACCAAATGAATGAACTCCAGGTACAGTTAATTTCTAGAGCAATTATCTTCTCATGTAGGGAGATCTAAATGATTATCTGCACAATTTCACACAGTTTTATGTAATTCGCCAACATTATAATTTCTGTTTCAAATTATATTTGAAATACTAGGAATTATCATGGAATTTTACAGTCAGTAAAGCTACAAAAGATTTATAGCAAGGTAATATAAGTTAATAGGTTTAGTGATACCTAACCTGTCTCTGATAGAAAGAGTCTGCTTGTGAAATAAGATAACGTAGTCTTTTAAAAAGAAAATAAGCTGTACTAGATTGTGTGCACAGCTTAACATACTACTGTTTCTGTGGCAAATGAAGTGAAAATTGTCATTGAAACAGCTGTGTGATAGTCAGCAGTATACTTTCTTGAAGGGTTAGCTTTGTTGCAGGTTTCTAAGATTGTTAACGCAAAAGCTTAGTGTAAAAATATATCATTAGCACACAGGATGTCACAAGGACTTAAAGGAGATTTACTAAAACAAACACTTTAAAAAGCACACAGGAATCTGAAATCTCTCTATGGCTCTGTACATTACATTGTGCCCCCTATCTATACAGAAGACAGCTATGTATGCGGTGTAGTCATAAAATGATGGCAGCCACTTTCATCGTGTTTCTTGGAACCGCAGCTGTAAATAATGCTTTGCCAACTATCTAATCCCAGATGGAACTCCCTGTTACAGCTGCCACATTCGACATCCTTGAAGACTTAGTAAATTCACAACTGACGACATGAAACTCACCTTCATCTCGTTGCTCTTTGTGATGATATAAAGAGATATTTTTCTAAGAATTTTCAGGTCACAAATTCTATTTTTTAACACGTTTTCTAACCATTTGCTCCAGCTGACTTTATTATTATATGTATTCAATGTCTAGAATTGTAAATGCTTGCTGTCTTGTTAGCAGCCACAGATAGCAGGGCTGCAGCATGTAGAATAAATAGGTTTTGTACACATGGGCACCATTTCTTACTCTCAATAACGACTAGTTTTATTAAAAATTGTTACATTCATTTATTAAATATGCAAATACATATTCAATCCTCATGCTACTTTAAGTTAATTTTCCAAATTAATAGTGTATTTTTGTAATTTTTTAAAGGACAAAATTGAGAAAAATGCACTTTCAAGAAGTCAAAATGACAAGAACAAAATTATTTGCTTTTAATTTTACGTATTGATAATTTCCTTTCTATCATTTTGCACAAAAAGGAAATATTTTTGTTGTTAGAATTAAATTTAGGCATAGGAGAAAGAACTGGCAAGTTGATAGCATTTGTATTGTATATTCTTTGCTAGAAGACTGTGCACTTATATGTGCTTAGACGTATCCTACACAAGGCTCTAATGCATATGCCAGCTAGCTCCAGTAAATAACTTACCATACTTTATAACTTTAGTAACTCTAAGTTATTTCATAGCTATATTTAATAAACAACAATATAGTTAATGAATGTTGTTCTTTCCATCTGAGCAGTAGAATTATGATAGGTTCCAAGTCCTTTAAACTAATTGGCCAACATATACAGTATAACATCAAAGCACCTGACTTAATCAAGTGCCTAGACAATCCTCAGCTATCTTTTTGGCAATGCTTCTTTTTGGTGTTTGAACCTAAGCTTTCTGTTTTGACTTTTAGCTTGTTCTTTTTAACTTAAGTTACTATTTTCTCCAATCATTATGGACTAGGTCCAGACTTCAGAATGATAGATGGTTTATGCAAGCTTGCATTCGTTATTTAATGTGCATGCTCAAAACCCTGTTTTCAGCAGTTCCGTATGTTGGACAGGCCAGACCTCAATGTGTACTTTATACACATGGTGGGCTAAGCTTCCTATTTCAATTGAACAGTAAAGGCTTCGTTTAGAATTTCAGAAGTGAGTAGGAGAGTGCCTTATCCACTCATGTATGAAACTTAGTAGCAGCCAAACATAAGGAACCCCTCCTTTTGTACACACTTCACTACTTAAGTCCGGATCCTATGTTTGTTCTTATTCATGAGTAAATTTAAATAAATCCAAGTGATATTTCTAGGCCATCTGTTCATTTATATCTCTATCAAAATTTCACCCTAATATGCTGAAAACTTGTGAATAACCATCAGTGGTAGTTGTATATTTACATAAAAATAAAATGGTTACTCATGACAGTCCTATCATTTTAATTTAATATGCCCAAATGCAAACCCAGTTTCTTCAGTCCAATCATATTTTTGTCTGTTACTACCCTATGAAATATTGCTGCCAATAAACATAAACTCCAAATTGGAAACAGCAATTCTTATTCAGATGTTTATTTATGCTACTGGTAAATTATTTAATAAATAATTAATCAGATTTGTTCCCATAGATCTTCATCCAACTGAGATGACCGTAAACTTCTAAATGGCCATAGGACTACAAGAACACATAAAATGGAAGTTGCTCAATCAATTTATAGGTAAATGCAAACAGGTGCATGAAAGGCAGGGGTAATCTGCTAGCAACAGAAACAGAGGAAAGGAAATGCCCCAGCAACACTGCCATTAACGAGTAACAGACTGTCTGTCTATCTGTAAAATAAAACACAGAAATGTCCGTTACACATATTTGCAAAAATATGATAAGCCACCAGCCACCGTCTAGGCCTTTCTGCATATGGTGGTCCTAACTCTACGTCCTGTATGTAGTAAAGACGAACAAGGACCCCATAGGTCTGAGTGATAATAAATGACATGCTGTGACCCTGGTTATCATCCTGACAAGACCAGCTGATGTGTTATCTAATGGGATGGGGATAGATAAGGGAAGAGATGGTATCTGTTTAGTTATGTTAGGGTATAAATTGTCTGAGGTAAAAATGAGTGCCCTCTTTGTTTCCTGTGCTTTTCCCTCCCTGCCTCCCAATTAATCTAGGATGTCTTTTCTTTAAATAACTTGTTCTTTCTTTTTCAGAAGGGGCACAGTACGGTGGCAGTAATAGGGGACAAACCTTGAGGTTGGCACAATATGGGGAGGGAGTTTGGAACATGGCTCAGTCATAGGGTATGCACCAGTTTTTTAACTTCCAGATTGAATGCTCAGTCCTAGCGGCTGATTCCTGGTGGTAGCCACCCCCATTGGGAATGGGACATGGCTTGGATTAAAGGTGTGGTAACAGGAGCGTGACCAATGTCTGGTGCCTTAGTTTATTATGTACCTTTCTAAGATTGAATTGGCAAGAATCCTGAGCCCCATTTCTTTTGCAGCCACCTTTCAACCCAATAAAAACATTTTCAGCCCTATCACCAATTCCAATTATAGAACTTATTAATTGTCCTCTTTTATAACAGCAAGTCTTTGTGTCATTCTTGTGTCTCAAATTATTGTCTGTCGGGTTTGGGAGAGGGCCAGATTCACAGTCATTTGCCAATTTAATGTTACACATTTATCGATGTTCTTGAGAGAAATCATAAAGACAATCATTCGTAAAAGGTATAATATTAACATTTTGTCTGTCTGTTCATAGTCTCATTTAAGAGATCTTGTGCTTCATTATAGACAGATAACTACAAAGTTGTTCATGTTTCTGTACTGCAGTGATTGGACAGTGGACATTGATTAATATTTTATATAAATATCATATAACAATAACAATTTTTAACAAACAATATATATGGACTACTGTCATTCTGTATCAGATGTCACCTGTTGAACATAATTTACATATCTGTTTTGAGTTTCAAGTACAGTGTCATGCCCCCTGGCATACTAATAAACCAGCTGTCATTCAACATCTCATATATTTTGTGTTTTTTTCCAAAATTCATAGGCCATCTTGTTATTTTGCATCTTGTTGACATTCTATTTTTCTAGCTCTTTAGAAGAACATCGGCTCTATGTTCAGAAGTTATTCAACCATTGTGACCTTCTCCCAGCTGTTGAATGACAATTACATTGATGGGGTGTTGAAGGCCAAAGGCCATTTTAAAATATTAGTTGGTCCAGGATAAAGATTATATTATAGACCCCTAAAGCATCTTGCAAAACATGAGGGGTGACTTGCATATCATGTTTTCACAAGAGAAAAGAAAAAAAATCATTTATCATAGTATACGCTATAAATGACAGTTTGTCCATTTAATTTCCTTAATCAAGCTAGAATTCATTCACAATTTTGTAAAAGTAATCAATAAAGTAAAGACTTGCATTTTGAAATCAGATAAATAATTAGTTGCATGTTTGCTGGTGTAGTATCTAGGTACCTTGCCTCAGCTAGAAGTCTGAGGCTGGCTCCAGACTTAAGTAAGTGCTTGAAATTAGTTACTCCTGGGCTAAACCATGTTGATTGCAGGGAGAGTCAAGTTAATTGTATTCTTTGCATGCAGGGATATATCTTTGAATTGCTTACTGCACACAGATACAGACCAACTTTACTATCACACTGTTATTTTGACTTGGGACTTAGTGCTACAAGAGGTCTTTGAAAAACAAAAAACCCTATGGCCCCCCGCAACTCATGTCCTGCATGCAGAACATCCCAATGCTAATGACAGCTCTGCCGTCATTGGGGTATATTTATACCCTTGGGCAGCCTGTGAAATCCTGTTGCCATGGTGACAAATAACGATTAAAAGCTTGGAAGATCGGATCCTAATCAAGACGGTATGTACTTCTTTTTATTTATCATTTTTATATCATCATTTTATTTATTTATCATATGCATTATATAAATGTCATTATTTTTTTTATAGGGGGGCATTAAATGTTAAGTATTTTTTTAATGTTAGGGGATGGCCCTATATTTTATTTATTAGCTAGGAGGGGAATTTTTTGCACAGGATGACAGGGCATGTTGGCACTTGTGGTTCTCCAAGCGCTACAATTTGCTTAGCAAATTTGTTATGTTTATATTTTTATTATTAAAGAATACATAAATGACAGCCATTTAAATTTATAATAAAATAAAAATAAAGATACTTTGAAACTTGTATAGGCTGCTGCATTACACCTCTCAGCCTATCTGTCTATACACAGCCATTTGCATGTTTCAAAAGTGTGCTCATTTTTTGAGTATGACCTTACAGTGTTGCTGATGTTGGAACTCTGAGTACGGTGTTCACACATTTTCAATTGTGGTCTGTTTTTTGTTTTCTTGATCAATGGGGTTTAATGACAAATCTTAAAATCCTGAAAGAGGTTTCATGCTTGGGTTTTTACCTATTTAAGCTTTAATGTTATAAGAGCCCAGTATTATTTCCAAGTTAAACATTGACTATTACATACAGTGTATGCATTTATACAGTTCATAATAAAGTTATACTACATTTTATAATACCATAATAGTGCTTTCATTTTCCTGCAAGCAAAAGCGTATCAGAGAGTCATAAACATAATTCAAATATTAAAAGTGCTTTAAATAGCATTTTCTTTATTGTGTATTTCTCAGTGAAAGGACAGCAATAAGCCATTAATGACATTAGGCTGCTTTTCTGTATAGTGTTAAGCAAAGCAGATAGCAACATTTGAGCACTGTGGTTTTATGATAATGTAATGATAAAATATGTTTGCTTTGTTTTTTCTGTAATGATAATTGTATTTGGAATTAAAAAGCGGTAAGGCTAAATTCACTGGTTCAGTAACCTTTTTCTGCCTTTACAAGCATGCATTTTAAAAACCACCACGCATGCACAGTACTAAACCATTCAAGGCAGTTGTGGCAGTATTTTAATAAGAGAATTTTCCTATTCTTTCTTCGTGAAGCATAATTTATCAAAGATGCCCAGAGAATCTTTTTCAGTCAGGTCTCTTTCAAATGCTAACATTTCCTACCCATAAGCCAAAACATTTGTCCTACAGCCATCAAATAAAGATAGGAGTCTGATGAGGGTGATTGATTTGAAAGGTAATTTGAATAGGGGATGCTGTCCACATCCTTTTAGTGATGCCACAATGACAGGTCTGACGACTTTGGATGATGTATCACCAAGAGAAACAGAGGGGGATACATTTAACAAGTTCCATTGCCCTTTATCACATTTGTCTAATTACATGCAAATAAAGCAAACTAAATCTTGCTTTAGGCTGAAGGCTTAGAGACACTATCTGTACTAATTAAATTCAACAGTCTCCAAGAAAAGAACATAGGGCCCATTTCAGCTAACTTACAGTAATATTAACTGTCTTATGAAAACAATTTAATACATTTCTCATTAATCAACAAAATGTTTAAAAAAAAACTTAAAAAAATATTAATGACTTCAAATTGAACTACCTTTATTTATTTTTAATCCATCAACAAAAAGAGGAACGCAATTGTTAATATTGATCAATAAAACACATAATAGTTATCAGTATTTTTTTTATTTAGCTAATGTTAATCCCATAAAATTGCTTCTACACAATATGTTCTTACTTTATCATTCAGCAATTTGAGAAATTTTTTTTTTTACACCACAGAAAAAAAAGATCTCCTATTTATATGTATGTAGTATAGTGTGTGTGTGTGTGTGTGTGTTATTTTATAAGTTCATTCTAAATGAGTTTAAAGGAGCTTAAAAAATATTTATGTGCAATATACAAAATCAGACAGTAATTTCCACGCATGTAAAAATAATTATCATGATTTATTTGCATCCTTCACATTTCAGCAGGGTTTGTACACACTGCCAGAACCTCAGGCATATCTTTCAACAGCTGCTGTGAAATCCTATAGGTTCGGCACAGCTGCAGTTGAATCTGATGTGCAAACAGACCCGATACTTTTATCCGTTGGCAGCATTACTGGACCATTTTGATGCTGTTCGATAAATCAGTTTTGCATGTACACAATACAATCACCAGCCTGATCAGCATTTTACAAACTATTGCAAACATAACACTTCTTATTTTAATTTCAGCATGCTGATATAAAAGAACAAGAACATATTGGACCGACCCAGACGTTCAATTTTCATACAAACTGATTCCAATTCAAAAGATTCAGATGGATCAACTAGTGCTGAGTAATACTAAAGCGACATCCATGCATTCACTTCATAGCCTCTGCCAAGCACACATCTAACTTCCAACAGCCTTAGTCCACCTTAAGTTTTCCATTTCACAAATATTCCCAGAAGTCCAGAAAACTAGATTCAGAAATGAGGAATTCCTACATTGTAAAATGACTAAAAAGGAATGCACACTTTTACAATCAATCCAGTCCCTCTGTTGGAATGGCTGGAATGGCTTGGTTTGGTCTGACTTCATTATCACAGTTCTGCAATATAACTAAAATGCACAGTAGTAGGAACAATAACTCAGTGGATTGTATTCACAGATCTGTTTTTGCGTGGGGTTGTGTACGTATTTTTCGGAGCACATTTACAGTAAAGCAATCTGACGTTTCTTTTACAATTTAACTTCTCATTCAAAGTGTTCTTCTGTCAATGTAATATAATTAAAGGTGTATCATCTTCTAATTAACTAAGGTTTAGCAATAACATTAATTTTAATACAAAAAATAGTTGTATATGTGCGTATGTATGAACTTGTTCACAAAAAAAGAAATAAAGAAATAAAATACAAACTTTCATTTAGTAAAATTTAGGAACATAAATTTGCAGCAAAAGTATTTAAGAGTTGTTAGCAAGATTTTTGAGGGTCTTTGAGAACTGCAGCTCATGCCATGAAAATGCTTGTTACTTGGGTGTCATTATAAACTCCTCCCTATCCTTCACCCCCCACATTCTCTTTTGACACGGACTTGTGAATGGCACCTAGGGACACACGTACAGAGGGGCATTTTTTTTTATCCGGACGTTAGAAGTTATGTGAAAAAGGGTGGGGGATGCATGTAAATGGGCATTTAAGGATGCGGTTGGATAAATACGCCCGTCTGTAAGTAACATACGCACGTAAGTACACACGTAGAGATAAGGGTGCTTTATAGAGGCGAAAAGGCGAAAGTCACCGGAAACCTGTCCAGCCGAGGGGAGTGTCATGGGTGTTGCCTTGCTACGTGCGTGCGTAAATACGGGCTTGTGGTAAATACGGATCTGTGAATCCGGTCCAGTATCTCTAACAAATAGTGCAATGTAAAAATGGCAGAAAACAGACATTTGTTTTGCTTGCATCATATAGAGTGCTAAAATTGGATCCATTTTTAAAATAATACAGATGAAAGTTACCTAATGTAAAAAATATATTCTCCTGTTTGTTCCATTTTATGCTAAATCGAGTGCAGACCTGTTTTTCATGAGGTTTACAAACATATTCTAACTTGATGCAGTTTTACACCCACTTTTAGAGGGGGTTGTTTATATAATATAGTTTGTATTATACAAACCAGAAATAATCCATATAACTAATAAAGTATGCGATCATAGATAAATTGTTATTAATTACATAAATGTACACCATAGGTCCATAGTGGTGGCTGGATTTGCCAATAGAAAACCCAGATTAGAGTCATGATATGGTGTTTGTAGCTTAAGCAACCACTGCAAAAATGCAGTTGTAAGAAATAACTGTGCAGTAGTGACACAGCCACCCTCTAACTTAGTTTTCATTGTTGCTATCTCACAATCTCTGAAACAAATTACAGTAGTGGATACAGTACAAACAACTTCATGTGATTTCAGCATGGTTTCCATTTAATGATATTTATTTTGTGTTGCCTGTCATTGTGACTGAGTGGCATTGACAAAACACATGGTGAGAGTAAACTAAGCTTTAGTGTATGCTGGCAGCATGTCAATTTGATGTAACTGCATTTGGCAGAGATGGTTAACTGCTGACACATGGGTTGAGAAAAAAAGACTTCTGTTGTCAGAAAAAAAAACTGCAGACAATGATCTTCATTTACAATTCTTCTTGCCCATCAACATACACCTATGTTGTTCTCCACTTAAATACTGCATGAATACATTCCACACCATTCAGAAAACAAGCACCACCCACCGGTAATATGTAATTACCACTGCACACAGTATCATACTGCGACTTGCTGCTTGTGGCAGAATAGATTGATCTAGCCTTCTGGCCCTGCAACCTCTCTTTAAAACCAATATTAAGACAAACAACCAGTATCTGATCCATATGCAAAGCAGTTGTATTGATCTGTCAGTCAACATGTTACATGATCGCAAAACCTTGTGTTACAGATCAATCCAAGGGAGCAGTTGAATACAGTAAAGCAATGCTGACGTTTCTTTTACAATTTAACTTCTCATTCAAAGTGTTCTTCTGTCAATGTAATATAATTAAAGGTGTATCATCTTCTAATTAACTAAGGTTTAGCAACAACATTCATTTTAATAAAAAAATAGTTGTATATGTACGTATGTATGAACTTGTTCACAAAAAAAGAAATAAAGAAATAAAATACAAACTTTCATTTAGTAAAACTTAGGAACATAAATTTCCAGCAAAAGTATTTAAGAGTTGTTAGCAAAATTTTTGAGGGTCTGTGAAAACAGCAGCTCATGCCATGAAAATGCTTGTTACTTGGGTGTCATTATAAACTGCTCCCTATCTTTCACCCCCCACATTCTCTTTCGAGTCCGCTACTTCCACCTATGTAATATTGCTTGAAAATCAAACACTCTTCACCTGTCTTGCTCCCCTAAAGACCAGACTTAATGCTGCAATGAGATTAATCTTCCTCTTGCCTGTGCTCCTCTGCATTCTCTTTATGACAGGCGCTGCAATGACTGCCCCTCCACTACAAAATCTCTAACCTACAAAGCTCGATATTCCTCTTTACCTTTACTCCCTCATCTCCATTCACACTCCCTCATGTCCTATACGTTTGGCCAACATCTCTTGCCCGCATACAAGAATTCTTCTGCACTTTCCCTCTTCTCTGGAATGATATTTCTCAATAAATCAGGTTCTCCTTTAGTGTACGGATTTTCAGGCAATTCCTTAAAACTCTTTTTTTTTTAGTAAAGCCTACCCCTTCTCAACACAACACCACCCCCACCCCCTTGCAATATTCCTGTTATGTATATGCCTTTACATGAATAAATATTAATGTATAACTATTAATATTATTAATAACAAAAGAATAAAAACAAATAATAATAACAATAATAATAATAATAATAATAATAATAATAATAATAATAATAATAATAATAATAATAATAATAATAATAATAATAATAATAATAATAATAATAATAATAATAATAATAATAATAATAATAATAATAATAATAATAATAATAATAATAATAATAATAATAATGGAAGGTAGCTAGCGAAAGGAAAAACTTAGTATATCCCTGTTGGCAATATCCTCTTTGCTTTTTGGCTTCAAGCACTGCAACTGAATACCCCTTTCATGAGTTCAAATTAAATATCATACATGTCTCGTAAAAGTCAAAGTATAGTGGAATGCATGCAAGTCATTAATAAATAATGACATTTATTTTTTAAGGATCGATATTCAAGCATCATTCATTATTTTATTCTTCTTTAAAGGACACGAGTTCTGGGCAATTTCGATTGCATATGCCTCGAGGAGCACTGAGCTTTCAGTGCTCCGAAAACTTTGTAAAAATAGTCCCCCACTACTTTCCCTAATTCTTACCCTAACCCTCCCCTCTCACTACCCTAACCCTCCCTTCCTGGCAGCCTGAACCTAACAACCCTCCCTTACTTGCAGCCTGACCATAACCCACCATTTACCTAATAAGTTGATTGAGCAACTTCCATTCTGGTTTTATTCTGTTTTATTATGTCTGGGAGCAGTTGCTGAGAGGGAAAGCTGATCCACAGCAGCCATTTTGGAGACTTTAAGGGGTGTCTCCTAGGTAAGTTGGCTCTCAATTTATAAACATATATATGGGACCCAACATTGGGACTCTCATTGTTAGAGTTAGGACCACCATATACAGAAAGGCCTTAACGGTGGCTGGTGGCTTATCTCATATTTGTACAAATATGCGTAACGAACATTTCTGTGTTTTATTTTACAGATAGAACAGTATAGTTTGTTACTGGTTTATGGCAGTGTGCTGGGGCAATGTTTCCCTTTGTTTCTGTGGCAAGCAGATTAACCCCCTGCCTTTCATGCACCTGTTTAACATTTACCTAATAAGTTGATTGAGCAACTTCCATTCTGGTTTCATAACCCACCATCTCCTGCAGCCTGACCCTAACCCTCCCTCCCCTACAGCCTGACCCTATCCCTCCCTACCCCGCACAGATAGTTTACTCACCAGTCCCTGGTCCAGTGATAGCAGCGGTGGAGGTGCGGCGGAGGGATATCGCTAACTGCGAAAGTGAATGGGTGAAGTTTGCCAAACAGCATACTTACCCATTCATTATAAAAAAGTCTAAATTGATAAGTATTCGAAAAAGGGACATCCGAAAAGGAACTTTTGGATGTCTCTTTTTCACAATTCACATGTTCAAACCGGAGATTGCAACCGAGGGGAAGAGCACTGTCTCAAGATGCTAAGGAGAAAGCGGTGAATCTGTCACAATCGGATTACAGGTCAAGGTTTATATATATCATTGGTAGCAATTCAAATCTGTATTTCCAAGGAAAACATAAGCTAATTCTAATGTAATAAGTAGTTTATGTTTATAGTTTGTGTTTTTGTGTATAGAAACATAGAAACATAGAAAGTGACGGCAGATAAGAGCCACATGGCCCATCTAGTCTGCCCATTTGTTTATTGAAAACTATACTGACCCTAGACCCTATTTACCCTCAATTGGGGTTACAATTTAGGATACCCTTATATTTATCCCAAGCATGTTTAAATTGTTCCACTGTATTGGCCTCAACCACCTCAGACGGGAGAATATTCCATTTATCTATCACCCTTTCAGTGAAGTAATTTTTCCGCACATTTCCTTTGAATCTACCGCCCTCCAGTTTATATCCATGCCCTCGTGTTCTATTACACCTTTTCTTTTGAAAAATGGT
>WWET01000623.1:461657-510191 GCA_011038615.1 Limnodynastes dumerilii
CAGGTGAGTGCAAGCGCTGCTGGAAGAGGACAGAGACGCCAGGAGCGAGGGGCTGTCATAAACGGTATGTAACAGTACCCCCCCCTTGGTGAGGGGTTTTGATACCCCTAGGGCCTGGTTTCAGAGGAAATTTTCTGTGAAATTCCTTAATGAGATTTTCCGAGTGCATATTTTTGAGAGGTACACACTCGCGTTCCTCTGGTCCATATCCCTTACAATGAATCAGGTAATGGGGACGTCCCCTAACTAGTTTGGAGTCCAGAATGGATTCAATTTCATATTCCTCTTGCCCTTCAATCATCAATGGTGAAGGTTTGGGATAGGACAGAAGACCAAACTTTTTTGAAATCTTGGCAGGCTTTAAAAGAGATGCGTGGAAGGTGTTGGGTATCTTGAGGGTACGAGGAAGCTTGAGCCTGAAGGCCACTGGGTTAACTTTTTTGATTATGAGGAAAGGACCAATGTATCGAGGACCCAGTTTCCTGCAAGGTTGATTAATTCGGATATTCTTTGAAGCCAGCCACACTCTATCTCCAACCTTGAAATTACATTCGCGTCGACGATGATCCTCCCGAATCTTGACTTGAGCTGCCGCTCGTTTGAGGTAGCACTTTACTTTTTCCCAAATGCTCTTCATCCTTCTGGCATTGGCTCGGGCTTCAGGACAAGAAGACTCTTGTGGCTGTGAAATAGAATTGGATCTGGGATGATAGCCTCCGACACAGAAGAAGGGTGAAATTTTGGTAGCAGAGTGCATGGCATTATTGTAGGCGAACTCAGCCCATGGTATGTTTTCCGACCAATTATCTTGCTCTTTGGAGGTATAGCACCTCAAGAATTGTTCCAAGACCTGGTTGACCCGCTCAGTCTGTCCATTGGTTTGCGGATGATATCCTGACGAAAGGCTGATGTTGATTTGGAGTTGGTGGCAGAATGCTCTCCAGAATTGAGCCACAAATTGAGGGCCTCTGTCTGAAACAATGTCCTTAGGTAGGCCGTGGAGCCTTATGACATTCTGGATGAAGATTTTGGCCAAAGTTTTAGCGCAAGGAAGTCCAGAGAGAGGAATAAAATGTGCCATTTTACTGAATCGGTCCACTACCACCCAAATGGTTGTATTACCTTCAGAACTGGGTAGGTCGGTGATGAAATCCATGGACAGGTGTGTCCATGGACTTTTAGGAATGGGTAATGGGTGGAGTGGACCGATAGGTGACGATCTGGGGGTCTTGTTCTGTGCACAGACACTACATGCTCCTACGAATTCGTGTATGTCATCTGACATGGCTGGCCACCAGACTATACGAGAAGCGAGCTCCATGGTTTTTTGGATTCCAGGATGTCCTGCAGTTTTGTTGACATGAATTTCAAAGAGGACTGATTTGCGAAGATTTGGTGGCACGAACAGACGACCGACCGGATTAGCGTGGGGAGCTTCACCCTGTGCCTGTTTGATGTGAGAAAATAAGTCCTTGGAAAGGCCAGCCAGAATGATTTTCCTGGAAATGATGGGCAGGGGAGGCAAGGAGGAGGGATGATCCGGAAGAAAAGAGCGTGACAGAGCGTCGGCTCTGCGATTCAGGGATCCAGGGCGATACGTGATTTTGAACTTGAACCTGGTAAAAAAAAGTGCCCATCTGGCCTGTCTGGGGTTGAGTCTTTTTGCGGATTCAATATAGGCCAGATTTTTGTGGTCCGTAAGTGGTCAGGATGGGCTGAGAGGCTCCCTCCGACCAATGTCTCCATTCTTCTAATGCCAATTTAATGGCTAATAATTCTCTATTTCCCACATCGTAATTTTGTTCAGCGGAAGAGAATTTCTTGGAAAAATAGGCGCATGGATAAATCTTGCCATCTCCAGGGTCCTGTTGCGAAAGGACAGCCCCAGCCCCGATGTCCGAGGCGTCCACTTCCACAATGAATTGTAGATCAGGATTCGGGTGACGAAGGAGGTAAATGCTGAGGTAAATGCTTTCTTGAGGGCCGAGAATGCTTTGGTTGCTGTAATGGGACAATGGGAAGGATCCGCCCCTTTCTTAGTGAGATCCGAAATGGGTGAGACCAGGATAGACATCTTCTGAATAAATCGTCGGTAATAATTAGAGAATCCTAGGAATCTCTGTGTGGCTTTCAAGTTGGTGGGTTGCACCCAATCCAGCACTGCCTTTACCTTTGCTGGGTCCATGGCAAATCCTTTTGAAGAAATAACATAACCTAGGAAAGTAACCTGGTCCACCTCAAATTCACATTTCTCTCCTTTGGCGAATAGATGATTCTCTCGAAGACGACTGAGAACCTGACGGACGTGAGTGCGGTGAGAATTCAGATCGGGAGAGAAAATGAGAATATCATCCAGATACACGACAATGAAAACTCCCAGAAAGTCCCGTAGAATCTCGTTGATGAGATCTTGGAAGACGGCCGGGGCATTGCAAAGGCCAAACGGCATGACCAAATATTCGTAATGCCCAGAGTGCGTATTAAAAGCCGTCTTCCATTCATCCCCTTCACGAATCCTCACCAGATTGTAGGCTCCTCGGAGATCAATTTTAGAAAATATAGTGGCTCCTCTTAACCGATCAAAAAGATCTGAAATCCGAGGAAGAGGATAAGTATTCTTTACCGTAATCTTGTTGAGAGCCCGGTAATCTATGCAGGGTCTCAAGGTACCATCCTTTTTGGCAACAAAAATGAAACCTGCTCCCACAGGTGATTTTGATGGCCGAATGAAACCTTTCCGAAGATTATCTCTAATATATTCTTCCGTGGCCAACGTCTCGGGTCTGGAGAGTGAAAACAGGCGTCCCTTAGGAAGTTTAGCTCCTGGTATGAGATCTATTGCGCAATCAGAGTCTCGGTGCGGAGGGAGTTCTTCAGAGGCTTGGTCGTTAAAGACATCGGCAAAATCCGCATACTGAGGTGGGACCTGAAAGGTGGAGGTCTGATGAATGCGGATGGGACGTATAATACAAGTTTCGTCGCAAGACTTTCCCCAGCTGACGATTTCTCCCTTATGCCAGTCGATGATTGGGTTGTGCATCTGAAGCCAGGGATATTCCAACACGACAGGAGCCGAGGGACTGTGAATTAAAAAGAACTCAATCTCCTCGGAGTGGCAAATACCCACACATAACTTCATGGGCAGAGTGCTTCGCTGAATACGCCCTTCAGCAAGAGGTTTGCCGTCTAAACCGAAGGCTGTCAGTGGAGATGATATAGGCTTGGTTTCCAAGGTTGGTTTGTTAGGGCAGTTATCTGCCCGATGACCTCTTCCTCCACAGTAGAGGCAGAGCCCCAGTTGCCGACGGCGGGCTTTCTCCTGCTTGGTGAGACGAAACGACCCGATCTGCATTGGTTCTTCACTTGTGACATTCTCTGAAGGACTTGGAGCCGTTGAAAAGGGAGAGGCCGAAAAGAAATCCCTTTCTGATCGACGCTCCTTCAGTCGTCTGTCCACCTTAATCACCAAACGCATCAGGTCGTCCAGAGTATCTGCTGTGGGAAACTGGACTAGAGCATCCTTGATCTGCTCCGAAAGTCCGACACGGAATTGGCTGCGTAATGCTGGATCATTCCATCCGCTGAGAATAGACCAACGACGAAACTCAGAGCAGTACTCCTCCGCAGACCTTCTACCCTGACGTAAAGACCGGAGTTTAGATTTTGCTGTGGCGACACGATCAGGATCGTCGTAGAGGAGACCCAAGGCTTCAAAGAAAGCATCCACAGACTGTCGGGCGGCACTCTCTGGTGGAAGACTGAAGGCCCAGGCTTGCGGATCCCCTTGAAGTAGGGTAATTATTAGGCCCACTCTTTGTCTCTCAGATCCGGATGTATTAGGTCTGAGTTGAAAATAGAGTTTACAACTGTCCTTAAATAATTGAAACTGTGATCGGTCTCCTGAGAATCGATCTGGCAGTTTAACTTTAATGTCTTCGAGAGCTTGGGGTGGACCAGGGGTGGGGGCTGCCGCAGCTTCTGGTGAAGCCCGTAATGACGCAATGGCCTCATCTTGAGAACGGACATGAACGGTCAAACTCTGGACCATCTGACCCAGATTGGACATCTGGGCAATGAGAGTATTTATGGCTTCTGAGGTGGGGTCCATGTTACCAAACTAGGTAACCTGTATTTTGGGCCGGTTATAATGTTACAACACTCCGGTTTTACCTGGGGAGTACCGGAGTGGTCAATGAGAGATAAGGGTAATACCCCGGGTTTACCTTGGGAAGTACCGGGGTGATCACTAGGAGGACAGGCAGGGTGAGCGAGCCGGCTGCCGGGTAGCGGAGTCTTTACCTTCAGGTAGTCTTCACCAGGGCCCCTGATGGTGGGGATGGACTTGGGCACGCCCTGAAAGCTTGGTCGCGCCCGTTGAACCTAAGCCCGGAGAAAAGGGAAAAAGGGATAATCCGACAGTGAACCAAATAGAAACAAGGGAACACGATTAGTGGGAGCAGAATTAGTTGGTAGGGACCAACTCACAACAGACAACGATGAACACTAACCAGGCACAAAGGACGGATGAGGGTCACAATACCGGACTAGACAGACTAGGGCTAACTCACACTCAAACACACAGAACTCTCAGCGAGAGAACGCAAACGCAAGCAGACAGGTAAGTATAGGAGGACGGAGGTGGGTAGGTACAAAAAGGAGGGAGACCCAGGGAGGAGACACACGTAAGGCACAAGGTAGGACGGTATGGAACAGGTCAGGAGGGCACTCAGAGATCAATTCACTAGGCAAGCACAGGGCAAGGCACTAGGCACACAAGAAATAGCAGGTCACAGATACTGACAAGCAGGTACTATAACCGGCGCCTAGGAAGTGACCTGAAGGGGTTTAAATAAGGTGGGAAGGTCTGCCATAGGAGGAGAGAATCAGTAAAAGATATAAATACAGCAGCCACTAGGGGGCGCGCCAAACAAGAAAGCCGCGGCGTCAGAGCAGGTTGCTATGACGCTGAAACTAAGGGAGCCGTCGGCCAGGAAGTGAGCAGCGCGCGCCAGAGCGGGGAGCGTGGAAAAGGTAAGAGCTGCTAAAGTGGCCAGTACAGGGGCAGCTACCTCTCGGGGACCGGGGGAGAGAAGTGTTTACCAGCCGACCGACTGCATGAGGCAGCGGCAGCTGTAACACATGCTTGGGATAAATATAAGGATATCCTAATTTTTAAACTAAATTGAGGGTAAATAGGGTCTAGGATCAGTATAGTTTTAAATAAACAACTGGGCCGACTGGATGGGCTCTTATCTGCTGTCACTTTTTATGTTTCTATGGAGAGACATGATGGAGGAATACTGGGAGGCTGGGCACACATGATAGGGAATATTGGGTGTCTGGCAAAACATGATGGGGGATACTTGGAACTGAAGATACATAATGGGAATACTAGGGGGCTGGAGACACATGTTGGGGAATACTAAGGACTGAAGACACATGATGGTAACACTGGGGGACTGGAGACATATAATGGAAGATACTGGGGGACTGGAGACACATAATGGGGGCTGGAGACACATGATGGGAATACTGGGTGGCTGAAGACACATGATGGGAATAATGTGGGGGTGGAGACACATGATGGGGATATCGGGGGGCTGGAAACACATGATGAGGGATACTTGGAGCTGCAGCGAGATAATGGAATATAATAGGAGGCTGGAGAAACATGATGGGGGATACTGGAGGACTGGTGAAACATGATGGGAATAATAGTGGGCTGGGGACACATGATGGGCATACTGGGGAGGCTGAAGACACATGATGTGGAATACTTGGAGCTGGAGACACATGATGGGGAATACTGGAGGGCTGGAGAGACATTATGGGGATACTGGGGAATTGTAGGCACATAATGGGAAAAACTGGGGGGCTGGAGAAAAGACACATGATGGGAAACACATGACGGGCATATTTGGAACTGAAGACACATGATGGGAATACTGGGGGGCTGAAGACACATGATGGGAAATACTGAGGGGTGAAAACACATGATGAGGAATATTTGGAGCTGGAGAACATGATGAGGGAATAATGGGAGGATGTAGACACATGATAAGGAGTACTGGGGGGTCTGGAGACACATGAAAGGGATACTGGGGGGCTGGAGACACATCATGGGAATAATGGGGGTCTGGAGACACATGATGTGGAATATTCCGGACCTAGAGAAACATGATGTGGGATAAGTGGAGCTGGAAACACATGACTGGAATACTGGGGGGTTGGAGACACATGATGGTAATACTGTGGGGTTGTAGACACATGATGGGAATACTGGGAGCTAGAGATACATTATTGGGTATACTGGGAGCTGGAGATACATGATTGGAATACTGAGGAGCTGGAGACACATTATCGGTATAATAGGTGCTGGAGACATATGATTTGAAATACTGAGGGCTGGAGACACGTGATGGGAAAAACTGGGGTGCTGGAGACACATGATTATGAATACTGGGGGGCTAGAGACAAAAGATTGGAATTATGGGGGGCTGGAGAAACATGATGGTGAGACTTGTATCTGAAGACACATGATGGGAATACTGAGTGTCTGGAGACACATGATGGGGAATACTGAGGGGCTGGTGACCCATGATGTGGAATACTGAGGGACTGGATACACATAATAGGGGATGCTGGGGGGCTGGAGACACATAATGGGGGCTGGTGACACATAATAGGGATACTGGGCGGCTGGGGACAAACAATGGGAACAATAGGGGGCTAGAGACACATGATGGTGATACTTGGAGCTGCAGAAACATGTTGAAAAATAATGGGAGGCTGGAGACACATGATGGGAGTATTGGGGGGCTGGAGACACATGATGGGGATACTGAGGGAGCTGGTGAGAGATGATGGGGATAACAGGGGGCTGGAAACATGATGAGGAATACTGGAGGAATAATGAGTGACTAGAGACACATTATGGGGAATACTGGAGGGCTGGAGATGCATGATGAGGATTACTAGGTGCTGGAGAAATGCTGGGGAATACTGGGGAGGCTCGAGACACATGATGGTAATTACTGGGAGCTGGAGACACATACTGGGGAGGTTAAAGACACATGATGGAGAATACTGGCAGGCTGGATATACATTATGGGAAATACTGGGAAGCTGGAGAGACATAATGGGGAATTCTGGGGGTCTGGAGAGACATGATGGGGGATACTGGGAACTGGAGAGACATGATGGTGAATACTGAGAGCTGGAATGACATGAATAGGGAATTATTGGAGGTTAGAGACACATGATGGGGGATGCTGCAGAGAAATGAATGCTGAATATTTTTTCTCGTATTTATGACGGGCTTAAGACTAGTGTACTGTCAAATTGAGTAAGGTTCATATGCAAAATCTGGTAGTTATTTAGGGCCAGATCCAGGCTTGCATCCAGGACCCCAGTTACGCATGCAAAGTGCGTAAGTGGGGTGTTTTTACATGTGCCCTCCGAATGTTATGCTAGTGTTAAAAACATAATAGTAACGTACCTAGCAACATACGGAACTTAGTTTTGTACGATGCCATTTCAGTAGTAATAGGCTGTGCTTCCCCTCTAGCTTTCATTTATATATACACTTGCACACATTTCATATATTTGATTAGAAGTGCGACTTTGTGTTTTCTGGCTACTGTTACAAGTTTTACTTTGGTAGCCTGACCCATCCCCTTAATACAGACCTCCTGAGTACACATGTAGGAAATGGATAGGGACTCACCTACAGGTTGTACCTTGATGTTGGTTAGGTGAGCTTAACTAAACTTTATGTAGGTGTTGACACACAGGGCCCGATCCAATTAATTTAAAAGTGTTCGCCGGCATATTTTTAACACCAATATTGACCAAATAACGCCAGGAATTTTTTACTCCAATTCAATTGTTTTTTAGCGTTAAAAATAAGCCATTTTTTAATGCCATCTGTACTTTTAAATTTGCACCTATAAGAGGTGCTCATTTTTTACGATGTCAGTCTAAATTAAAGGTTTTCTGCCCCCTGTGTGTTTCCTTATATTAATTTTGCCCCTTTCTTGTGTGCCCATCCAGTCTTGTGTCCCCTCCGTGTCCATCAATTGTTTCTGCCCCTCCCCATCTTGTGTATCAAGCTTAGCCCCTTGGTATCCCCGTCATGTGTATCCAGCCACTAGTATCCCCATCTCCATGCCACCTAAGCACTCGTTATGGGGGGGAAGGATAGGGGACAATAAATAAACAAACCCGGCCTGACAGGGCATGCTTTCGCTTGGAGAACCACAAGCGTCAGCATGCACTACCAGCCATGGCCCGCTGTGCTGAATACATGCCCCCATCACATTAAAAAAATGTATATTACTTACCTGCTCTGGTGAGGTCCAAATCTTATACGTTTTTAATCCAGGGGGGTACCTTGGCAAAAAAAAAAAAACATTGTGGAACATTGCAACTCACGTCCTTCTAGCAGGACATGCCTGGCGCTAATGACAGGTTCACTGTCATTGAGGTATATTTATACCCTTTGGCTAGTGTCTGAAATATCGTTTTCACGATATTTCAGACACTGGCCAAAGGGTATAAATATACCCCAATGACAGTGAACCTGTCAAAAACTCCAAATGATCTCTTCTGTTACCATTAATAACCAACTGGACTAACAAATTAATCCATAAGAACACAGAGACAAGAAATTATTAATTGATATTTAATATCATTAGAAATCACAATGCTTATATACAAAAGGATAATAAAATGACATACAATATGCAAACAGTTTCTTATAACATAAGGATTAAAATGCAGAAATTTTACTTAAGCAAAGCTATTTCCTAGGCCTGGGACTAGCCAATATATATGGAGCACTTCCTTTAGGTAAAAAGCATCAGCATATAAAGCCAATATGCCACTCCTCAACAGCCCCCACTGGAGACTCGTGTATTGACAAGACTGAGGTTATCATCTGCACACTCTTGTATTGAGGACCTAACATCCTTCCATAAATCCTTTATTGACAGGTTAATGATGCACACACCACATTTCCTCTAGCTACAGCAAACATGTTCTGCACGAATAACTCCAGAACTAAGCCATAAAGAACAGATATCATGCCAAAAAAAGGTCACCTCATATTCTAATACTACTTCATATACAACATATTGACTCATATCATGACACTAAACCTGTGTTCATTTATCTTTTCACGTCACGAAAAGACCCCTATGCTTAACAGCAGGATCAAATCCAATTTAAACATACTACTGCTTGCTGCTTGGTCCTTTATTTCACATTATCCAAACAAATATTTGCTTTAATTTCCAAAACAAATGGAAGATACAGTTACACTGATTTATTGATTTAGTTTATAGCCATTTTATTTAGTATTTTAATAAGTAAAAACACTGTTTTTTCAAAAAGAACACCCCATTGTAAGCTATATTTTTTCCCATAAATATCAGAATAAAGAAGTTTAGTTTAAAATGCATTCTACAGGCCAGATAAAGCACAAAACAAACGGAGGAAACAACTGAAAGTGAAGTTGCAAGTTGCTGTGTCTCTATGTAACTCCATACACATCCTATTTACTGGCTTAATTAAACTGCCCTGTTAGCAGCAAAATACAGACAACTAAAGGAAAGGAACCACATGGTCTAGCACACACCAGATAAAAAATGTCAGATCATGCTGCACTGGTTCTACTTACTCACTTACAGTATATATGTGAGTGCAGTGTAGGTCTCAACCTAACATGTAACAAGTGACTCCAACCAATAAATTTCCTCCTTTAGGCAAGATAAGAATTAATAATAATTTAAGGGCAGATCTGTAAAACGTGTATTTTTAAAATAAAAGTAACTTTTATGTGCCGTTTCCCCCCTTTTATATGACATAGAGATGAAACCAGTCTAAGGACCAGAACCAGAATCATGAAGTAAGAGAAAATCAGATGGAACTGGTGCATGCGCTGAGAAAACTTATCTTCTGCTTGTTGCACACCGATATTGATAAGCTTTGCTTTTAAACTGTTTTTCTGTCGTGGGCTAGGAAACATCACCCTTACTATTTGGAATAGGTGAAATATTTTGCTCAGGTGTTATCTTGCACCTGTCTTTCTCTTATTTTTAAGAGTTTGGGTCTGATCCTATGTTCTACATTCCAGAAAAGTAAAGTTGCAGAGATTTTGCAAGCAAATAGAAAACATACTGTGTTGCAAAGATATAAAGCTCCAGTGATATAATTGGATCCACATTTGTTCTAATTCCATGGAATGTAACTCAACAATATCCCCTATTACCAAAATGTATAGTTCATGGATAGAGCTGATATGCAGTGTAGCACAAATGGGCTTACCAGGTAAACCTAAGGCAACATTTTGCTTATTAAATAAGAATTATTACAACTAAATTAAGATGAAGCCAAACCTTTTGTTGAACAGTTTGCAAACATGAACACACAATATCGGCATAACAATGGAAAGATATCATACTTTATGTCAAACTCTAAATAACTTCCATATTCCTTGGTTTTCATTTTTTGGTATGTACCAAACACAAGTACAATACTCAAAGATGCCTCTTAAAACCCCAATGACATGTTTGTCTTCCCTTATCACCAGTATCACTATCATAATATACTGCTATCACACATTTCCTGTCACTAGACTACAACACTGTCTCCCACTTTGTGACATCCCTCTTTATCTAAGATTAAATTATCAGTGAATTCATTAGTTGTCACAACATTTGTTTTGCAGAAAGCTCTACAAAAACAGCTGTTTCTTTTTAGGACATACACCTAAGTGATCCATAATATATAATGTAAAGGAATTAGTAAACACTACAAGTAAGACAAATTAAAGTACAAACTAACTCAGTATTAGATTAGGCTTGCCCACTTTAAATACTGTAGGTCATCACTACTGTCTATTTAGACTGCTTGATAATCTTTCTAAAAAAATGGCACCTTTAATTTAATAACAGTAAAGGGAAACAAGAAAAGTGTTAGTTTTAGTGTAATTTTCTTCTATATATAGCATAGAATTAAATTACACTAATTGCTACATTACTGCACTATTTTGCTTTATAGCAAAATGTTGTCATCATCACATTATACAGTATCAGTTGCTTTCCCTGTTGAAACGCACAATCTAAATTACTTACAAACATATAGAAACACATGCACACACAAGCTAGGGTCCAATTAACCTCCAGTATGTTCTGGTAGTGTGCCAGGAAACCTGTGCCCCTGGACCAAAACCACAAACCTTAGTAACTCTAAACATCAGGGTTACATATTATACCCAGGAAATCTACCGGTGGAAATATTTTCATTCTGCGGTTTTATAAATGACAAATGACTGAGAACCCAACCAACCCCCAACCCCTGACAGTCAATAAATCCAACACAATAAAGACGGTTAAAAAGGACTCCCAGTTTATTAATTAGTCTCTAATTAGAATTTGTGACTATGACTTTATTTGGCTGAAAGGTGGCAACAGAAGCAATGGCAAAATAATGAAATAAGGTCCTCGGCGAATTAAGAAGCCAATTCCCCAACCAACATCAATCAAACCAGAAGCAATGGGGCTATGCCTAGTCTAAGCCTAAATAAGCCATATAGAGAACAGGTGCCAAACAATGGTCACTCTATAGAAACTGCACCATTAATCCAAAGCCACTCCCCATTTACAATGATGGTGACTGCCACTATGACTCGGCCACCAAGGCCAACATCCAATCTGGAAGTCAAAAGCTCTCATGATCTTTCTACTGCTTTTGACACTTTGGCCACTCTCTACTCTTGCAAATGTTACAATCCCTGGGTATTCAGGAAATGGCTCTTTCATGGTTCACATACTATTTAACTAAACACTCTTTCAGTGATTGCTTTTCTTGATCAGTGTTCGCATTTCTGGATCTACCTCCCCTGCTCTTCCTCCTTCTGTTGGAGAAGCAAAAGGCTCAGTGTTAGGTCCATTGCTCTTCTCCATTTATACAACTTCCCTTATACAGATAAAAACGTCATTTGGATTTCAGTATCAACTCTATGCAGATGCTACACAAATCTACCTATATACCACCGATCTCTCACCATCTCTGTTGGCCCACAACTGAATGTCTGCCATTTCATCTTGGATGTCTTCCCACCATCTGAAACTTAATCTTTCAAAAACAGAACTAATAACATTTCAATCTGCCAATATAATTTACATGGTTTCTCTATTTCTGTTGTGAATATGGAGATAAACCATTCTCAAAAAGCTCGCTGCCTAGATGTTACTATTGACTATGAGCTGTCCTTTGCTGCTCAAATACTGTACAATCTGTTTTTTTTTAAATCCATACATACATCTAAAAAACATTAACAGAATACGCAAATATCTCATACAGGATACTGCAAAAACTCTTATTCCCGCATTAATCATTTGCCACATTGATTATTGCAATGCTCCTTATTGGACAACCACAATTTAAAATTACCCACCTATAGTCTATACTGCATGCAGCAACTAAACTGATATTCCTTGCAAAACACTCTGCCAGTATCTACATTGGTTGCCTGTATTTCACGTTATTCAATATAAAATCCTATTGCTAACCTACAAAGCCATTAATAAAACTGCATCTGCATACATATCCTCACTCATCTTAAGATATATTCCAACTCGCTCTCTCAGATCTGTACAGGACATACAGCTCTCCTCCACACTAAACAAATGCTCTGATTCCTGGTTACAGGACTTCTCCCTGGCTGCACTATGGAATAGCCTTCTTTTCCTATTAAAACTATCCTCTACTCTCTCCAAACTTTCAAGTGCTCCTTTAAAACTCATCTCTTCAGACAAGCTTACCAAATTCCTCAACCCACTTCTTAGCATTTGTCTACCATATTTACAACTAGTTTGTTATTAAGTTTCCTTTCTGCTACATGACTAACACAAACTTGAACACATTTTCTTTCCATACTAAATTTGCCCTAAGTTTAGCTGCTGGCACTGCTGTGTGACTGGTTCATACAGAGCACTGAGCACTTCTTACCATACAACCTTGGTTATCCATCTGTATGATACAGTATACATAGCACTTTCCCCTATGTATCAATCCCCCAATGTCCTTTATATTGTAAGTCTGTGAGCAGGGCCCTCTTACCTAACCAGTCTGTTTGTTACTACCCGGTCTTGTTACAATAATTGTTAAAATTGTAAAGTGCTACGAAATCTGATAACGCTATATAAAAACCTGTTAATAAATAAATAAATAAACTGGTGCATACCTTGTGACAGCATGATGCTACATAGTCCTTCCTTTCCCCATTACTGACGCAGCACTGTGCCCCCATTTGAAAGCAATCAACGAGTTAGGAAAAGAACATCCTAGCCAAATGATGAGGGAAAGAAGATAAAAGCACAGGAACCAAAATGGGCAAACATTCATTCCTCACCCCTTTTTTCCCTAAACATTAGAAAAAGGCAACTACCTAACATCCTAGAGGGATGGTCAGATCCCAGCCTGGTATTTATGCTCAATTGTACCTGTGTGGCCCTCGTTTGCCTATTTATTAATAGTCAACACTTTACAACTTGTAGGAAGTCAGCACAATATAACATTGCTGCAAGTTTTATTTAGTAGTGGAGTAAAATGCAGACAATATGAAAGTATAAATGGGAAGGAAAAACTGAGCATATTTGGATAAAAAGAATATGTAATGTCTGGCATTTTCCATGTTACAGGTTAAACAATGACTAAAACATTAATTGTATGAATTTAAAGTATGTAAGATAATAAAATGAAAAATAAATAAATAAATGTTTTTTGATCAATATAGAATACTGTTCTATTCCATAAGCAGTCATCTTCGAACCTCACTAACAAGCTCCATTGACACCAAAAGTGACCACGTTGCCATGATCACCTATATTTGTGTAAGTTATATGGAAACATTAAGTTACATTTAAATAAAATGTATTTCCATATATTGCTATCAGCCTTTTTATTTGTATTTCAACCAGTGATGTTATTTTGGCTAACCACAGAAAGATGGCATTCAAACAGGGCTGGTGTACAACAGGTATGGCTATACTTTTTCTTTACATCTCCGTACTGCTTTCATGGGCCCATTTATTTGTTTATTTATTTATTTAATTATTTAAATCCCTGAGAGCAATGGGGGACAGGATTTTCTCTGTGAAAAGATTGCCTCTCCCAGAAGATAAAGGTAAAAAGCATTATTCAACCCATGTGCCAATCAAATTTAAACATATATTAAATCAATCAATTAATCAGGTGTGTACTAACACATTCTTGCTGTGACGTTTAGTCCCACCCACTGTAGTAATAGCACTAATTCATAGAGATTTGTGTACATGCCAGTTCATTCAGCCTTCACCATTGCTTTGGCGAGATTTCCTTGAAAATTCCCTTTCCACAGGATTTTGGCATATTTGAGACTTAATTTGAGCACACATAAGAAGGAATAAATAACTTTATTATGGCATATCAAAGCTTTTACTTTTTATTCATCAGTGATTGTGCTCAATTTATCCCTATAATGTCCCCCTGAAACCCTTAAATGTAAAATGAAATGCAGTTATCAATATACACTGAAAATTACATTTGTGAATCTATAAGTCAAGAAATGTACCACAGACATTCTGTGTACTCCAGTTCTTTAAACCAGTGGAGTTTTTTTTACCAATTTGAATATGTAAAACATCACTAGACCCTAAATTTTCTGTGCTGCATATGGGTCACTAGAATGTTGTAAACTGTGTAATAGTTTTATTGAATATAATGTATAGTTTTTATAGTTTTAAAACTTTTCATATAAAAACTAAGTGGATTTCTTTAGCAGGAATAAATAATAGGAGTTAATTAAAACAAAATATTATTGGTACGATATATAATGAAAAAGTTGTGGGAGACATCCTCTTTAAATATAAAAAGGTAAACATAGTCCATAAAAGTGAAAATAAGTCATAAGTTTAAAAAAAAATGTAATTGGGCTAGATCCTGACGCCTGCATACTTTATGTGCGTGCGGAGGTCAGTAAGTATGCACGAGCCCTAATTTAAATGTCTATCTCCACCTCTATGGCGGAGATATGACAAGAGTGTATTAGCAGTCAGCCCCTTTTGTGTACCGCCATGCATATGTAACAAAGTTACATACGCCTGCTGGTACGCAAGTGTTACATGTGTGTACGCATGCGCACAGGGGACTTATGCATGCTGCATGAGTAAGTCCTGTGTCATAACTATGGGGTCTATTTACAAAGTTCATTTTCATGTGATAATGGCCATTTTTATGTGAAAATGGGCATTACCACATGAAAATGAACTGTTTCTTATTTAAAGACAATAGATCACCATGGAAAATAGTAGTTTCCTTGGCGATCCATGTTACTATCGGGGGTCTCCGCTGGCCCGTTCATTTCAGAGGGGGCCAGCGCTTCCTTATATTTACACTCTGCTCCAGACGTAAACCTAACGCCATCTCAGGCTGGCGTTAGGGGGTATCTCTCTAGCAATGTCCCCATATACCCCTCTTTTCCTCCCCCTAATAGCTGTTATTAGGAGGAGGAAAAGGGGGGTATGTATGGGGACATGCTGGAATACAGCTATATGTTAAAATGTAAAAAAAAAACATATATATATATTTTATATTTTTATGTAAAAATGTAATAAATACACCTAAAATATATAAAACTGTAAAAAAAATTTAAAAATAAAATAGCAAAACTTACCCGTCTCAATCCAAATATGAAGACACTGCGCATACGCAGTGTTTTTTCATATCTGGACCTGAAATTTTCTAAGTCAGGAAACAGAGTCTCTGCCCATGCGCAGGACTTCATTCATACTTCGTATGTCATCATGGGACCTCGCAGGTAGGGTGAGTAATAGTAAATTTAGTGAACGATGGTGCCAGGCTCGCTGCGAGGATATGCGAGCCTGGATCAGCATCGTTCAATAAAAAATGAAATCATAAGTAAATAGACCCCTAATTCTGGATCTGGCCCATTGTGAGGAAAAGTAGTGTTGGACTATACTGTTTTTTTCTGTGCGATATTTCCATGATGATATCACTGGTCACCATTTAATCAGTCTGCGTACACACATACGATTTAAGGTTGAGCTATCATTATCTAATGGCTTGTTCGGTAAAATTACATCTTTTAGAAGATGAAATTCAGTGATTTTTGGCGCTTTGTAATGATCAATGACTGATAGTTAATTTGTACCCTAAGTATTCACACCCATTTAATCATGTTTCTTGTATTTATGCCAAAAGCTTGAGACCTAATTTTAGTATTTAATGCTGAGTGTGTTTACTCAAAATGCATTTTAAATGCATTGAAATGTTTTCAACTGTATATAATTAATGTCTTATAAACAAATTAAGGCTCATAGTTTCATACTTACTTAAAAGTTATTATTGTGAAAGTTGTAAAAAAAAAAAAAATAGAACATGTTAACAAAATCTTTATTAAAACTAGCCTGATTTTTTTTTAAATCTTATATATTGATTAGAATAAAAATGTCTTTGTGCTAATGTAAACACTATAATGCACTTATTTGTAAATAAAAATATTTTAAGTAGAAAAGAATCTTTCTGATTTTCTGACAACTACATAGAAATTGCATTGAATTCATTTTAAAAAGAATACTAATCTGCCACCAGATGTCACTACACTGTTATTCCTAAATAAACACCTGTCAATTTTTACAAACTGATTTTTATTCTTTAAATTAAATTAGGTGTCTTTATTCATGTTATAAGCAATGTAAAACTCAGGATAAATACTACTACTACTACTACTACTACTACTACTACTACTACTACTACTAATAATAATAATAATAATAAACCAAATCCTGACATCGGCCCAGATCCTGGGCTACGGCCGCCAGGGGAATTACGCAGGCTGCGTGTGTAATTCCCCTGTCAGCTATGATGTGCGCATGCATGTGCACATCATAGCTACGCTAGCGTACTGGCTGGCATACGTCACTTTGTTATGTACGCCGGCCGATATGAAAAAGGGGCCGGCCAGCAGGTTACGTTGGCCGTATCTCCGTCATATTTTAAATTTAAATGAGGGAACGGGGCAGGGAAAGCTCCATTACGACAAGGTCGTAAATTTTAAGGTAGGAATCTGGACATGTAAGTGTCCAGATTTTACTATCTTGAGTGGGGAGTGCAGGGGGCGTGCACTCCCCCGCCACGCTACCGTACTTAATGACCTTGCACGCTCGTAAGACGTGCGTAGGTCAGGATCTAGCCCATCTACTGTTGCTGAGGGAGCAGCAGAGATTTAATGCTGGATCCCAGCAGCATCCTTAATATGAAATCAGGATTGTATGTAAGGGCTTAACCCAACCCTTTCTGTACAATTTAAATCCCAATTTGCCTCTTCCCACCCTGCAGAGAGAAAAAGTTTCCAGCACAGAAGTCTACATGCGCACTCATAAAATGTAGGCGTTTTCCACTCACAAAAAATAGAAAACGTATTAAGTTTGGATTTGGGCCAATATTTTAAGAGTTATGCCAAAGGAGGTTACACACTGGGCTTTTTCAGCAGATAATCTTTCCAATCACTCAATTAAGAGACCATCTCACCAGATATCTTACCAGTGTGTACTGTTCAAAGTTGCTCAAAAATCTTTTGAAACTGTCTGCGATTTTTTTATTTGATCTTTTGGAGCTCCTAATATGCCAGATCAATAATAGGAATATATCTTTGGTGTTTTGCAAGTGATTGCTGTGTCTATTAGGAGCTCTTTGAACAGTACACACTGATAAGATATCTGGTAAATTGGCCTTTTGATTGTGTGATTGGAAAGATTATCTGCTAAGCCCCAATGTGTGCCCTGCTTTAGTTTAAACACCGGATAAATGTTGTAGCAGATTACACTGCAACCATACATTTTTTGTTTCCAATTTCCACCCACTATCTGTCATACATTGTAACCACAATTCATAAAAAATGATGTTTACATTTGCTTTTATTTCAGCACCATAAAGAGTCTTGGCTTATGAAAATCAGTATACTTAAAGGTTGTCCATCAGCAATAATTTAGTGTGCTGAAATATGTGCTTGCATTTCTAAAAGTGCTGATCACATTGATAAAATTATTGCTAAATCTATACACAAAATGGAAATGTATCTATATAATCATAAACTGTTTACTTGTTTCTTGTTTTGGATATGTATATGGTATATGTACCATATTTCTATTTGACTAGTTTTTTTTCCAAAGTGGTACTTGACCTCTGCTATAGGGAATATTCTGGAAAACAGGTGACAGTGATAATGCATTGGTGAATTCATTTCCTCACAATGATAAATATTTATCAAGATTTTTGTTGGACTTCAGAAGAATAATATGTGATGGAACTTTGGTCATCTTCCTCTTCATACTCTTCATTACATTGAGTAAATAACACAAACTAGTAAAAAACCTTCAACACCTGTATTATCAAAAGCAATTTAAACATAAAGTATTAAATAACTTAATCAATAATCCAATATTAAACTTGTTAGTTTAAAAAATAAAAACATTTTGAGGTTACCCTCAGGTTTTATACACTGACAAGATATTCACTTTTATTATTAGATTGAGAATAAAACATTTTCTTTAAATGGTTGTATCTCCTCTTTTTTTCTCTTTTCTTTTTTCATCGTTGCTTAAGTAAGGGGCATTTGAAGGAAAAATAAAATGTCTTAACAGGGAAATGGTGATTAGATGGTTAATAAGTTTAACACTATTAACATGAATGACAGGTGTTCTGACAATTTTTTTATGGGAAAAAAAATCCATGACTGTCTTTCTTGGACACAATCCAACAACGTCCTTATTATGTTCAGTAAATAAAAATGAAAAACCCTTTAAGAGAGAGCTTTTTTAATAATTGCAGCTCAAAAGGTAAATGAAAGGATACACCACTACCTCAATAAAAATAAGTAACACAACATGGGCGATACTCACAACACTATAAAAACAAATAATGCCCTTCACCAGCACAAATATCTACATATGGGGGAAATAGAGTGTAAGCAATAAATCTTCAAATCATGGTACAATCCTTATCTTAAACAATTCATAGAGTTCTCAAATCCAAATATAGAAGATGTATTTTGACACCACACTCTTCAAAATCCTTTTCCTCTCATCCGTTTAGGCAATTCCCCATATACATAAAAAACAAGATAGAACACAGTCTGATCGTGTAGTATGTCAAAAAATAATTATATCAAATTGAACAGTATTCCACTCACATTATACTCCGTTTATTCTTTTGCATATCATGTAAACCCGACAAAATACACCACGACAAAATACACAAAACACTAAACAGACACAGCAGACAAGAGGGGACTGACGGGACAGACAGGTGTATGAGGCAGGGGCTGAGAGCAATATTGATAATCATGCTAGTGTGTCATGTCAGGGTGATTGGTTTGGAGGAATGGGACAGGCTGTGTCACATGTTAAAGGAGCTGATTCTGGGGAGGAACGTGTTAATAGCTGTGCATGTATTCCTGAATTGTGTCCACAGGTCCTCACAGGGGGAGAGGAAGTGCCCCTCCCATCTGAAGCTGTAACTACCAGGCAAATGGTTAAATCTAGGGACTTAACTCTTGAAGGAAGGGTGGGGGCGATGGCTGTAGTGAGTGACCACACTGACACCAGAGCTAACCCAATCCCCCCTCCTCTTTCTGATGCTGCAGATGATTACACTCATGAAGAGAAGGGGGTGAGGAGGCAGCAGGGATTAGTGCTGACCTAGAGACATGCACTGCTCCCCCTGAATCCACAAATTCTGATAGGCTGCAATCTACCCATGTTTCCTTTCAGATTCCAGGCAGTGCAGGAAAGTCAGAAGGCAGCATATCTGCTAGGGTGCTATGTGATGATGTGTATAGAATGCCTGTACCGTCTGTGCTATGTGATAATGTGAATGCAATGCCCTTACAGTCTGTGCTGAGTTCTAAGGGTGACAAAGCTAATTGGAATACATTGCCAAAGGCTGGGAGCAGTAGTGCTACTAATGCTAATGTGTTATGTAAGGATGACTTGTGTGGAGGGATTGTACAGCCCATGACAAATAGCACAGGTGCTGATTCTGGGGAGGATGGTGGCAATGCTGGTGGTGCCTGTATTCCTGAACTGTGTAATCTGGGAGGTGATAAGCTAAATGTGTGTTCCATTGTCATTGACACTGGTTTAGGCAAATTACCTTCCCCTACATCTGATCAAGTCATAATGTGTGGGGAACAGGAGAGAGAAAATGTTGGTTCAGTTGTGTTTGAGAGTAATATCGGCAAACTGCCCCAATCTGCGTTTAATCAGACAGAGAGATTTTGGAAAGGGATGGGCTGGGTCAAGAACCGGTTTGTTCTAGTGATGGTGTATGGGGTAACCTAGACCGTGACAGGGAAGAGGGATGTGCTTTTATCCCGGAGGTGTGTCTCACTGGACCGCCTCCTCCTGCGTCTGAGGTAGTCACCCTGTATGGGAAACAGGGAAGGGAAGATAGACGCCAAATTATTCCAGACACGTGTAACCCATCTGTACCCACTGAAGTGAGAGAGGTGATCCCTTCATCCGAGTGTGTACACACTAGGTCTGCACAATTACCCCCTGGGGAGGGGGAAAGGAGGCCTGCAATTAGCAGAACATCCCTGTGACATGGAACGTCCCCCTCTAGCCCCCCTTCCTCCAGCTTACTTACATGTGTCAGGAGACACCGCAAAGAGAAGTGTGGTTTGGGGACAGGAGAAATGGGATAGAGGGAGGAGAGGCACAGTATTACAGGAGACTGAGGGGACAAGACTGACTACTAACCTAAATGTCCTGATCGCCTCTGACTCAAGGGTAGGGTTCCCCAAGGGAGTGTGACTGAAGTGTCCCCCAAGGGAGTGTTAAGTGGTCAGGGTTCCCAGTTTGCACCCACCTTACAGAGTACATGTATCAATGCGATGATAACCTATGGGATACATGACTTAGAGAGACTGCAGTTTCTATGGGGTATGGGACAGAGCAGTCTGATGGCTATCATGACAAAACAAAAAAGGTGCCCTGATAGCGATACTAGAGGGAGTACATGGGAAGCAGACCCCTTAGTAGAATTATCAGATGTGGCTACAGATGAGGGGTCCCTAAAGGACATTCCTGATGGAGAGGAATTAGCGCAGGTGCAACTGGCTTCTGGGATATTGAGGCCCTTTCAAGGTAGTTCTACATCTCTGGCCCAAAATCCAGTGTGGCCAGCCTCTAATGGTAAAGGAGAATGCATGGTTCTTACAGGTGTCTTCAACTGGGGACTGAGAGCTGAGCCCAATCAGGTAAATTACCAGGGGGAAGAATGCCTTGTTATGCTCCTAAGCATAACATTGCTCCCCAAAGAAGTGGCTCATGACAGGGTAGAGAGTGTGTGTTTGCCCATTGTCTGTGCACTGCAGAAACGCCAGCCATACCTATAAGAGAGTTTTCAGTGATCATAGGCTACAACCCCCTCAGTTGGTTGCTGGGAACAGTGGTAAGCTGCTCAGCTGGAGTCTGGCCCTCCAGCAGTATACTTTCACTGTACAGCACAAAAAGGGCTCTGATCACAGCAATGCTGATGGTTTATCCAGAAGGGGCTATGCTGATGAGTAAGGTGAGCAGGATAAACAGTCATGCAGGTGACTTGTTCTCCTGTCACCAATTTAAGAAGGGAAGATGTCAGGATATAATCAAATATTATGTGTACAAATTAAATATCTGTATATAGCGTGACCTCTGTTTGGTCAGGGTCTGGGGATTCATGGAAATACCTTGAATGTAGTGGGGCAGAACAAGGTGGTCAGGTTAGGACCCTGTTGTAAAGGGATCAGTTTATTAGGGGGGTCATAAAAGCTAGATTTCTGAAGATCCTCGCCAGACCCCAAACTGTCACGTGTCACACAGGTGGGGGCTGTCTGGAGAGGAGCAGGTTTTGGTCTTTAAAAGTGTGTATGATAAATACACGGTGTTCACTTCATGGGACTTCCAAACGGAAGAGGTGACCCTGATCTCTGGTCTGTCCCGACCCAGACGGATCTTGTGTGTAAGTCTTTCTGTGTTTTCACCCTTTTGATTTATAAGAAACTGTTTTGCATATTGTATGTCTATTTTGTTTTTCTCTGTAACTAAGCATTGTTATTATTATCATATTAAATATAAATGAATAAGTTCATGTCTTTTACGGATTCACGTGTCAGACCAGCTCGGTTATTAGACGCTACTGAATGGTAACAGAAGAGGTCATTCTGAGATGATGATAATTCTTATAAAGTATAACTGTGCTTGATTTGGGTAAAGCAGAACCAAAGGCCTCCTGTGAATAGCCTTGGTGGTGGCAGTTCATTGGTAATAAGTCATATTTGGGGTGGGAGAAGGGGCCCTAGTCATTGGAGAACAGACAAGGTGGCTGTTGTGATTAACCCCTTGAGCCCCAGATAAGTCACGAAAGCCTCAGGTGAGGTCAAGGTCGTGACACATGGGCTTGCTGTGCCTTATAGTACTACATGCGACTGCATGCTAAAGCTTATTTGTATGTTGTGCTATACATTTTTAATGTAGATACGTTTTTTTAATTAAATAATTTTTTTTTTACAACAGGAGGGACAGTGTGTGTGGCGATTTTTACAGTTAAATCGCTGTGATTATAAAGCGATTTAGCCTGTAAAAAATTGACACACATCGCTGACGATTATAAATCGCCAGCCAAAAGCTATTTACTATTCTGCAATTTTTTTTAACAAAATCGCGACAATGGCTGACGAATCATAATCGCTGAAAAAAAAACGCCTTTTGTAAATGAGGCCCTATGAACTTTTAAAGATAAGGATGGTACCGTGATTTGAAGATTTATTGCTTACACTCTATTTCCTTATTGTGTTGTTTAACAACAAAACAATCATCATTGTTGTTATAGTATTATGGCAGATGCACAATTATATCCTTCCAGTGCAAATCAAACTTCCAAAATGTCACCAATCATGATTTTACAAATAGTTAAAACTCTGGATCTGAACCCTCTGACTCATGGGGCCTGATCCTGAGCTACGATGTTACACTGAGCGCTGTAGCGCTCAGCGTAACATCGCTGCTCTGGCCCGAAACTCCCCCTGTGCGGGCGTATGGCCCCTTCCTTACGCCGGCTGAAGGCTACCCTAACTTCTCTTAGCACGCCCCCCCAGCCTCATTTACTTACCTCCCCCCGCCCACCAGCAGTAACGTGAGCGTAGGGACGCTGGAGGACGTCCCCTCCAGCGTCCCTACGGCGCTATTATGGACGCCCGATTTACGAACAGGCGTTTCCATAGTGATGCCGGGCAACATCTGCCCGGCGCATGCGCAGTACGGCTACGGCCGCCATACTAGCGACGGCTGCCGTAGCTCAGGATCGGGCCCATGAACACCATTTCAACATTCTGATTATTCTGGAGCTGATTCACAGTTGTGCATATGCCTGTTTTTTAGACAGAAGTGCAGTGGGAAACCGCACTGCGCATGCGCAAACTGCATGCTTGCAATGCATTGACTGCATTTTCTGTGCTTACGACCACTCCGTGTGCAAATAGTGGGTGGTATGGTATATGCTAATATATTTTTTGGGGTGTTACAGTCATCGTCCATGTGCATTTCAATTGCAAAATAGCATCCTAATGCACCTTTTCCTTGTGCCAACCTTACACATGGTGTAAGTGCAATAATAAAGGGCTGAATTTAGCCTACACAATTAGCTCTATGTCAACACCAATGAGAAACCTAATTGCACGGCAGAACATCTATTTGCAAAATTTAAATGGTAGAAATGCGTAATGTGGACGTCGTGTGTAACGCACTAATTGCGACAGAGGACCAGGGAACGAGTGCATTGCATATGTGTAAGCCTCGTTTGGATGTGTGTTACTGAGGTGTGCAGGCTCTTCTGGCTACCACTTCATATAACCATGGACACTTTGCAGATCAATACCACTGCTTGAAAATTTGTTGGTGGTGTTACGGTTTTTTTCGCCTGGGACTTTCAGACCCATATGGGGGCTACATCAGGAATGTACAAGTCCTCCGTTTGCCTGGTGCTTAAGGTGGTCATATGGGCATTTCTGAATGAATGAATGATAAAATGAATGATAAAGTTCTTGTCCGTAGAAAGCAAGCTTTTTACACCATTGCTAGCTTTACGCACGACAAAGGTTATAGTGGATGGAACATATATTCCCAATGTTACAAGAGCCAGAAAAAGCCATATATTCATAAATAAAAATGACAGTCCATTAATGCCCTGGTGATATGTGATTCCTCCCTCCTTTTCCCTGTTGTTTCTATGTTTTACAGGTTGGTTGTGCAAAGAGTGATTGGCATCTGTAAAGGGAGATGGAGGTGCGTGGACTGATCTGGAAGAGCCCTAAGGTATGCACCAGATATTGGGGTAGATCCAGAACTACATGTGCAATACGTATCCACGCGTAACGTATTTTCGCACGCGTATGTTCTATACACTCCCCTAGGCACACCCCTTGAATGTACGTATTTCACCGAGTTCGCTTCCCAAAACCTACCTTAACTTTTTTGCGCGTGACAGCGTACGTCCGCTAACAGACGTATAGACTACGTGAACGTACGCCGCTTAGCACGTCCATACTGTACACTTTAAATACAAACCTCCACCTACTTCAGGTAAATCGAACGTAATGTTGTTTTTTGTATTTTGGTTTACAAAGTTTGTCATCACAGAAGAAGAGAGGCATCAGCGCCATATGGCGTACCTTGTAATGGCCAGAAACGCAATAGGAAATAGAGAATGGACTGGAGGGAGTCAAAAAAAATTTTGATTTATTAGAGCATTATATTTAAAAATTATTATTTTCCATGTATTTATTAATGTTTTTATAAAAATTGTGTTAATAAATTTTATGGGCCAGATTTACTGAAGGCGATTTTGATTAAAATCGCCACTTTTGGCAAATTTAGCGGCGATTTATTGATCACCACATTTACTAAAGGAAAAACTGCTGCTATTTGTCCTTTAGAGAAATCGTCATGAGGTTAATTGCCATAGCGATTTTTGCAATGATTGCCATAGCAATCGCCGTATTTACTAAGCGTCGCTTAATTAAACTCACCACTTCAATCCCCGGTCAGCGCTGGTCCACGTGAAGCTCTTCCAACAAGGCCGGACACCAGGACAGGGACTCACTCCGACATCCAGTCTGATCCTGTCAGTCACTGATATCCAAGTTGTTCACCGGCACCGGGGTTTCTCTTGTCACCAGGTCTCCTAATGCAGTGACAGCTGCCTCCTGTGTACCCAGCATGGCTGCCCAGGAAGAAAATAAACAATAAACAGATATAACAGTTAAAAACACAGTCTAAATAGAAAAGTGTAACCAACAAAACAGCACTTGAATGAGTTAAAAGAAAGGATAATCTCATAATAGCTTTATAGGCCAACAACATTCAAAGATCAACCCACCTACATGTGGACGAGTACCTAAAGGTAGTGACATAATAGCCTATGTTAACGCAAAAACTATGTTGGTGGGATATATATAGAGAGTGCAGTAGTTCCTTTGTGAGATAACCACAATAAATAAAATAAAATTCATGTTTTTTTGTGCATTTTCTCAGTATACATTTTCAACAAATTATTTAAAATCTAAGCGAACAAACTGATAAACTTTTTCATTATCCAGCAGTATATCAGGAAAATCGCATCATTATAGACATTAAATATGCTATAATGAAGACTATGCTTATGGTTTCATGCATCATGATGCTGAATCAGTTCTGAGAACATAACAATAGACTTTCCAAACCAGCTTTATTAATGCAGAGAAATACCATCACAATGAGGAGTTAACACTTCACAAATCACCTTGCCATGGGATGTGTTCAGTGAATTAATGTACTCACTAAATAATGAACTTACATAAGATCGGTAGCTGGAAATAAGCCAGTAATGAACAAGTTTTGATATTATCTCATGGTTCAGTGGTCATATGTTAGTTATGATGTTATTCATGTTTTAGTATATTCACTATTTGTTATAGTTGTCTTCTGTTTATAATTTAATAGCCTTATCTCACTTGCATCTATGAGGAAAAATTAGATTAGGAAAACAAATTGTATCTACCTTAAGCAGATTGTTAAAACTCCCTTTCATGGTATAGAATACATTAATACATTAAAATTGACATGAGTTATCATTAACCAAGATTCAAATCTAAATATAACACCTGGCAAAATAAAGAGAAAAAAATAATAATTTCATGTTTCCCAGACTTAAATTATTACAGAAATCTGATGCTCCTCGGGGAGGGTAAGTTTGAAAGGTTAAATCATCCATGCATCATTAAACATAGGCATACCAGTGGATCAGCTGCCAGCAGTGATACAACTGACACACTGCAAGTCAGTGGCTCCTATGCTATGGTCCTTCATTGGAGACATTCTCTTTGATGAAGAATTTTAAAGAGTTACAAAATAAGAAACTATAACAAGCCTGTGCATTTTTAGAAACCGTTTATGAGAGACAATTGTCATTCTCAACTAAACCAAAATGTTGTCACTAATGTGTGGGTATATACTGCTTAAAGCACTGTAAATTAAAGAGAATTTTAGTAATACAGTATTCATTATTTTTTTCTGCATTAAGAAAATACATATATTCTTAGTAGAGTTGCTATTTTAGGAAGATTTATTTGATTTTGATATTATTTAATTAGCTACAATAATTGAATATAATAAATGTATATATATAACTCCTTGATTTAAACATGTTAAGAGATTTGGGTATAAATAAAATACTATTACATTAAATTACTAATAAATAGTAAACACTACATAGTAAACGTTTACCCTCTAAGATGTAACCCAGTTGTATAATGTCCTATTTTCCTCAATTTTCCCCTAGTGGCAATCACTTTGTTTTTAGAGGACCTATTGTCATATTAAGAGTCAGTCACGGTAAACATGGCAATTGTCAAAACAATAACAATGGTATAGTCAATAATATGAAGTCAACTGTATCATTAGTCAAAAGTTATTAAAAAAACAAGTATTATGTCAACAGGGATTCTGGACCTGATTTACAGTTAAGAAGAAATTAGGAACAAAAGGATTCACAATTTTAAGCATGGCAACTCCCCTCACACACCCACATTTTTTTTTTCCATAACTGACTTAAGAAGACCAAAGGCAGCCTTATCTACCTGTGTGTGTCTCTTAAGTTGCTAAAGTATGCATGTGCTTAGCAAACAGCGCCCTGTCTGCCCCATTAAAATGCCTCCCCACACCCACTGTTCTTAATTTCTTAACTTGGCCTGGCACGCCCCTTCTTACTTACTTAACTCATTATGAATGGCTTTGTAAATTGCTCTTAAATGATCACCGTTCTTAAATCCTTGGTAGATTGTGTAAATATCGGGTACTACGCATGCACAGTTCTTAAAAATATGCATGCAAATAGCAGCAGCTTCTAGACTGTGAATCAGGTCCTCTATGCAGCTTGTACCTCTTGATTATTACCAAACATAAATAAAATCAACAACGGATATAAAAATAAATAAATTTTCATCTAGTCCCTGCTCCTGTGTCTGTACCCGCTGCTCTCCTCTTTCTGACTCTCTACTCTGTCCTGCTCCTGCTACCTTATCTCTCCCCACTGCTCTCCTCTGGGTCCCTCTCTTCTGTCTTCCCCACACCCTTCACTGTTTGTTCTCCACTTTTTTGCCATCCACTCTTCCTCTGCTCTGTCATGTCCACTCCTTTCATTGTCATCTTCTCTCCCATCCTATCCCTTCATCCACACTTGCTCTGCTCTGTCCTGTCTGGTCCCTCCACTCTTGTCTTTTCTTCTATGTCCTGCTCTCACAGCTGCTGATGGAACATTTTCTGCCTGTTCCCTGCTGATGACTGATCTGTGCAGAGATACTTGGCTTAATAAAAAAAAATGTCATCCCTCCCCAAACATGATTTATTTTTATCTAATCAAACAATCTAATCAAACCACTTTATGTCATCAATAGTTAGTGTTACAGTATTTAATATTTGAAACACAGACCCACCCTGCTCATTATTTGCCTTATCCCTTGGCATGGTAGCTACTAATAAAAACAATGCAGAGGTAAAAGAGATGAAGTTGTTGTCACTGTTGCCAGGCAAAAGACTTTTTTTTAAAATAGAAAATGTAATTCCTGTATGGGATTATGTGTGATAATAATTCAAATAATTTCACAAATTACATGCTAATGGGTTATCCTACTTTGCTTGCACTGTTAAATGAGAGGCAAGATACTAAGCATCGGAAAACCACCTTATCTAAGCAAAAGCAACTTTAAGGACCAGATGTACTAAGCTGCGGAAATGGAAAAGTGGAGATGTTGCCCATAGCAACCAATCAGTTTTAAGCTGAAATTTTCTAGTATGTAATAGGAAAGTGAGAGCAAGAATCTGATTGGTTGCTATGGGCAACATCTCCACTTTTCCTTACCCGCAGTTTAGTAAATCTGGCCCTTGGGATTATTTCACTTTGCCTTAATATGCTGTCATATCAGCACAGGCATTTGGACTCATCATTCCAGAAATAATAAAAACAATTTTTTATGCTCTCCAAAAGGAATATATGAAAATTATTTAAAACCCTGTTTAATGTTTATTACACATTTCACATTTTAAAAGGTATTATTCATACTTAAATGTTCAATGCAGGGTTTGAAGTAAGGGGGTATATGGGGGTATGCCACACCATCACATCTCCCACTGATTTAAATGAAAAGCTATAAATCTCCATCTATTATTTCTATATTTTCATACCGCCATTTCTAACTATCTATACCACCACTTCTAAATTTCCACTTCAACCACAGGTTTATTATATTTGTTCTGTGTAATTGCTACACTATTAAGTACATAATACAGTACACATACCAGTAAAACACAATCACATTTTACAAAACAAACACAGTGTGTAATAAAGTATTCAAAACTTTTTATTCATGTTTAAATTAAAAAGTGTAATAGGTTTAAATAAACTACAAATTTATAGTCTGTCATAAAAAGTAGGTTGTAATGTTGAACGACTTTCCACAGAATAGATATTACTACTAGCAATATAGTATCATTTCTAAGGAGATGAGGTTTGTTAACTAGAGGACTAGTTAGTTGTTCACACAAATGCCATTGTTAGTCATATGTTACATAGTTACATAGTTGATGAGGTTGAAAAAAGACAACAGTCCATCAAGTTCAACCTATTTTGGATCTCCTGCGATCCCTATCTTTATATTGGAAGTTAATCCATATAAAGCAACCTCAAAACTGTTGCAATCCTAAGATAAATAAATACATACATTTCTACCTTGCTCCACTACTGTCCTTTATTTAAATCAGCGATAGTTACATATGAGGTTGAAAAAAGACAACAGTCCATCAAGTTCAACCTATTTTGGATCTCCTGCGATCCCTATCTTTATATTGGAAGTTAATCCATATAAAGCAACCTTAAAACTGTTGCAATCCTAAGATAAATAAAATAAATATTGTATCTAATCTTAAACATATCCAGTGTATCTGCCATCACAACCTTTTTCTGGCAGTGAATTCCACATCCTGACTGCCCTTACTGTGAAGAACCCTTTCCTTTGCTGGTTGTGAAACTTCACTTCTTTTAACCTTAGAGTTGCTGTAGTAGTTTATTGTTGATGCCCTAAATATCGAACTTGCATATCACACTCAGCTGCACAATTCTCTAAAGGCAACAAGTAGGATTTTGACTAAACGCTCAAATAATACAGATATCGGTGTGAATAAAATGCAAATCAAGGTTTTCTGTCGCCTGATGTGATCATCCCAGAGTGAGAAAAGGCCTGTCTTTGCATTCCAAATTGCAGTCAAAAAATCTTCAGTGTCTCTCTGCATGAAAAATATAACAATTATTAAGTTGCACTCCTCACATAAAAAAAAAAGTCTGTACAATAAATTTAAGTAGCAGGTATTACAATTCTAGTAAAACATTTCACTCGGGTTTAAGATGTTAAATTCTTTTTCTCTCCTAAAATGCACAGCTCAAGTTAAACTTAGTTTTGCAGGCAATTATAGGTTCTTGTTCTATTAAATCACCTTAGATAAACTTCCAACAGGAGCTTATTGATTCCTAATTTATATTCTGCTAAAATAAGACTCTGGCTTGGAGAGACACGTTTGGAATATACTATTGTGAGATGAAACGCTGATGGATTTAATGAGAGCAAGAAAATGAAATGGTACTGGAAATTGCAAGGCTTAATCAACCAATGAAATTGGCATATTTAAGTCTGTATCTTGTTTATGTAACTTTTTTAAATAAGGTTATATATGGTAAGAATGTTCAGAAAAGGCATCACAAATAATGGATTAACTTTTTTCTTTGTTTTAAAATGAGGCAATCTATAGGTGCAATTTAAGCTTCAGTGTTTTATTCAATGTATGTGCATTTTAGTATGTGGCCTTTTCTCCATACTGAATGCTCAACGTTATCTGTGAAAGTTGATTGTAATGCATACTTCTTTCTCTTCAGACATATTCTGTCAAAGGATGTGTTGAGTGGAATTGCCTCTTATTTTAATTCATCATTCGTAGCTTTGTATGTATGTTTATATGTATGTGTGCAACTCTGGATGTTGTGCTGTAAGGTAAGGGGGATTTACACAAATACAAAAAAGACACCCAAGCACTCTTGCAATTACCCAGCAACAAACCATACCTTTCTATCTTTAAAATAAGTCGGAGAATTTGTTACATAAATCTGCAGATACATGATAAGCCACCAGCCACTTACAAGGCTTCTCTGTTTTGGTGGTCCTAACTCTAAAACTGCCCGAGTCCCAACTTTGGGTCATATATCATGTATTTTTAAATCTTGTCTGGGATAGCAGCTGACAGGTGGTGCTGTTTCAGAGTGATTGTTTTGGAGACTTGACGACCTCTGTCGGGGGTGAGCTCTCAATTTAAAAATAAATGATATATGACCCAAAGTTGGGACTGACAGTTTTAGAGTTAGGACTAGCAACCAATCAGATTCTAGTTCTCAGTTTCTCTAGTGTTACACACTAGAGAATGTCTGCTAGAATCTTATTGGTTGCTATGGGCAACATCTCCACTTTTCCTTTTCCATCAAGTAAATCTAGCCCCTAGAGTTGTTTGGATCACCATCATTAAATATTTTATTTTTTAATACATATACCAGGAATATTCACGTTTTGAAAATAGATGCACCTAAAACAGGAGTCCTTGTGTCCGTGCTTTAGCATAGATAAAAATAAAATGAACCAGTATAATCACAACACTATTTTGTAAGAAAACTGCATGTTATGGTTTTTTTATAAATTGATTTTGAGGTTTTTTCCTATATACCAGTTTTTTTTTTTTTAGCCAAATATATTTTATGTCCTCTGCTATATCCTATTGTGTTAATATTTCAACAACTGGACTTAATTTGGCTTAATGTAGTGAGTGCAACGGACCTTCCTCTTCTCTGGACCCCGTAGCAGCCGCACCCCTTGCTCACACGGTACTGCTATCAACATACTGTTCGAAATAATAATCCCAATCCCTACCCTAATGATAACTATGATTACTTACGTTGACTTTATGGGTGGAACCGTGTTGACCATGTAGCGGCGGACCTGGAATCCTTGCCAATTTTATTTAATAATACAGGAAATACAATCAAGAGCACGAAAAAGATCTCTAGGTGTATTTTCAACAGGGGCAGAACTACTCTTGGTGCAGCAGCACAGGGGTCTATGCAGATACAAGGGCACCCAGTCGTCTTCACCGCATCGCCGAAGCTCCCCACCTGGTTACCTGGTATATCATCAGGGCCAAAGCATATTTTTTGCACCTGGGTCCACAACTCGCTAGTTCTGCCTCTGATCTCCAGTTTCTATACAAGGTGTTAAAACACAGTCTCAGGGATGATGCTATACACTGTTATAAAATGTAAAAAGCAGAAAAGTATATTGACTTCTAATTATGAATGATTCATGATCATTAGAAAACTTTGGTAATGGTTGTGCTGATGTAGTACAGGTATAAACAGGTTTTTCTGAAAGCCTGTCTTCCTTGGAACTGGCAATGGTAAATATAATTTTTTTTCTGTTTATTACAGTTTATTTTGGGCTCTTAATGATCTGAATAAAAATGAAATCTGTATATTTACTGTTGGTAAACCATCAAAGTGCTTTCATAAAGTGCTATTTATTTAACATGATTGTTGGAATGATCCAAACAGACAAGAATTAGTTATATAATAACTACTCATCCTATGGCTTGTATGAGCCATAGAACATTTCAGCATTTCTGGACACTAGTCATATCATCTATTATTAAAGAAGTGATGCTTGGAAAGTGCATTGATAAACCTCTGCTATAGACACTACAGCTTTTATGGAGCAACGTTATAGAGAGAAATTTGTCTTCACAAGGTTACAATGTTTTGAACATTTCCTTCTAGAATCCAGCTATATGTTTCTACTATCTCATTGCGTATTATTGATGTTTTTTCATCAAATGCTTTTTTTTATTCACATCCAGAGTTGTTTCACTGAGATATTAAATGTCTTGCTGTAAGCATTTGTTTACATGAGATATTAGTCATATATATATAAGTTTGTTGCACCTGTTGCATTATTGTTATAGTGCTATTTTTATAGCTTGGTGTTGAAGGTGAAATGTTGTGATATTGGTATTATTTAACAAATATGAAATCCAAAAATAATAATAATACATTTTTAAACTATTTAAATTAAAATGTATGTTTTAATAATATTAACAAACAAACTCATGCTCCCAATACGAGAATTTTCTTAAGGACACCCCATCTCCCTCTAACCCTGTCATTGGTACCAACATGCACCAAGACCGCTGGGTCATTCCCAGCCGCTCCCAACAATCTGTCCACACGATCCGCGATATGTCAAACTCGAGCACCAGGAAGACAGCTCACTGTTCGGCATGCATGGTCCCTGTAGCATATTGTCCTATCTACCTTCCTAATAATTGAATCCCCTACTACCACAATCTCCCTAGGTCTCTGATTACTGTTGATCCCCTCTAAGTCTGAGAGACTATTCCCCTGGCTGCTAGAGCAAACCGTCTCACTCAGCCCTGCCGCTACTGAACAGCCATCCACAGTATCTTCATCCAGTCTGGCGAACCTACTGGGATTGCTCAGCTCAGAACTGGCCTGCCTCTTCCTTCCCCTGCCACCCCTTCTAACTGTTACCCAGCTGCCTACCTGTGCATTCTCTTCTGTCTCTGCTCCACCCGGCTCAGCTAAAGCATCAACAGTAAGCTGTAGACTCTGCTCAAGATTTGCAATCTCTCTCAATGTTGCAATGGTCTGCTTTAGATCAGTTACCTGGGCTTCCAAAGAGACCAAGTGCTGACATTTCTCACAGAGGAATGTACCTTGGAAGACTTTCTCCAAGTGTGCATACATATGACAAGACATGCATTGAGTTAGATTTTCAATCCTGCTCCCACTCATCTTATTATGTGTAACTTATCCTCCTTGACCCACTGTGTATTTAAAACTACTAACCTTAGCTAGCCCGGTCCTGCTATAAACTCCTTTCTTGTTTAAACTCCTTCCTAGTTTTAACTCTGCACTTATAAAAAAAATGCACTTGAATAAAAATGCAATCGCAAGCTCAATGTATGTCATTGGTGTAAGAGTTGTGGGGTGTATAGTCTAAAAGTATTCTTATCTATGCAATCCAGGCCATGTCAATGTAGTAGTTTTATCTATTTTGCCATTTTTACTTATATATAGCACTTCATTAGCCAACCTCTCAACACCCTACCTAATCCCCTCATTAATTTTATACATTTGTTGCCCATGCCATTATATTTCATATACTACTTCATATACGTATACAAGAGATTGTCTGTTGTTGTTTCAATGTGATATACTGGTAAAAAAAATTGTAATTTAAAAAACTGAAAAAAAACCCTAAACATAATTCTATTTTTTTGCCCCCACCCAGCACTACCATCATATGCCACCATCCCCCTCTCACCAGTACTCCCATCATGTGCCACCAGCCACCCAGCACTCCCATCATGTGCCACCAGTGCCCCCCAGTATGCTCATCATGTGCCACCAGCCCCCTCCGCCAGGGCTCCCATCATCTGTCACCAGCAGATATAAGAGCCTGCTAGTCTCCAGAGTCAGGGGGGGTGTCTGCGCAGTGACTGCCTGGTAAGCACTACGGGCCAGATCCTGAGCTACATTTCCATTACATTACAAGGCGTGGTGTATTTACGCTAGCATAATTACTATGCACTCCCCCGGTCGTACGTACTTTGGCCATTTTACGCTTGCCAAACCCTACCTTAAATTTTCTTGAGATGGCGTTATTTTATCCTTCGGAGTGGAATGATAATCTCTGCTCCGGGGGTTAGTAAATTTAATTTAGAGCCGGCCTGCATTAAGAAGAACCGATTGGCGAAGAGAAATGATGTCTCAGGCCATCGTCATGGAAACAACAGATTTCCATGGCGATGGCATTTTTGTGATAATATCCGTTTTACAGTGAAAACAGGCATTATCACCTAAAAATTAAGGGCCAGATCCAGAACAACGCTTGTGAGCGAATTTACGCGTGGCGGAGATGTAAAATCGCCTTTTGGTAAGTACTGCGCATACGTCTGAAATATATTAAGTAGGCGGGAGTTTGTATTTAAAGTGTACAGTATGGGCGTGCTTAACTGCGTAAATTCATGTTGGCCATATGTACGTGTGCGGATCACTGCGGTTTTGTAACATGTATAGAATATACGCACACGAAAATACGCTATGCGAATAAACGAACGGCAAACGTAGTTCTGGATCTACCCCTAAGTTTGTAAATAGACCCCATAGTGTGAAAAGAGGAGAGGAAATGTGGAGTTATATCTAAAAGAACAGCATGGTGCAGAGATAGGAATTGGAAGTGAAAACAAAGGGGAGAGTAGACTAATGCTGGCCATAAACTGGAGCAATTGTCAGCCCGATCATCCACTCATCGGGTAGGTAATCAGGCAAATAAGCACTCTAGTAAGTGGACAAGATCAATTTTTAGTGCGCCAGATAAACACACCAGAAACACTCTAGCACGATTATTTTGTCTTTTCACTCGTATTATTAAGCTTGATAACTTAAGCGAGCCAATCAGGTTACTGAATGGCTCTCTTTTCTTTAAGTGCCTCCCTTTTAGGATTATCAGTCCCAGCAGGAAAGGTGTATGGTGTTGATTACTGGACATTTCCCTTGTGGGAAATTGTCACGTTTATCGGGACATCCTCTGCTGGGATCAATAATTGGCCTAGTGTATGGCCAGCTTAAGATTGGAGACAGCAGAGCAGATGAGAGAGACAATAGCAATGGGGATAGAGTAGCACAAAGTGGAGGTAAATATGTGATTGACAAGCAAAGCATAAATTGAGATCAGGTTTGTGACTTTGATAAAGTCCCAGCACGGGACGAAACGCTTAAGCGGGAGTTTTAAATTTCCACGTGCAAGTTCCAGCTGTACACAGAAGCTATACAAGCACAAGCGGTCTTCGGTTTGTGGGACACGTGAACGGCGTGTGGCCTCTGACTCGTTCCTTGCTTTCTTATACCCACGGAGGATTTATTCCAGCTCCCTGGACCGCACAACATTATCAGAGGGCAGTGAGTATTGCCGATCTTTACCACAATAAGACTGAATATTGGCTTCCTATTTAAGCATCTGATGGGGCTTATCAGGAGAGACTCTGCTGGGGATTTCCCCACGTTATATATCAACCTAAGCTTTACAAGTCGGGGGAGAGATTACCCCTAACCACCAACGTGGTAATCTGACTGCAATCACATTAGGCTTTGCTATAGCCTGACATAAGGATACATATCTCCTATTCCGCATCCCGTTATAATTATCACGGAGCCTCTACAGTCTATGTGGACTACACTGCCCATTGCATATATCTGTGCTTATAACAACTGTGATATTACAGCTGTGCACCATTTTATTGTCATATTTTGTGTTTTTTGTTTTATGGTTTTTAGATATTAACAATATTAAATTGATTAAAAAATAGAATTTTACCACTGCTCTGTAATTTAGGTTTTTTTTGTCAAAACTGGTGAATTACATTTATAGCCAATTATTGGGCTTAGTGCTGTGGTATTCTTTTCTTCCTGTTTGTTTTCTAGGGAGAATAGGTAGGATTCTCCCCACCAACAGCAGCTAATATAATATCAGTACCAACCTAGGTGACTGTGTTCACCATATAATTTGAGATCAGGATAAGGCAAATTAGAAGAGAGATCAAGAGCAGGAATACAGAAGTGTGGTGGAGAGAGCCAGAAGCAGAGGGAACAGAGCAGCATGAAGCAGAGGTAAGAATGGAAGGGACAAGTAGAGTGGATGAGGAATGAGGAGTAGGCAGGGACGAAGAGAGACCAGGGGACGGATTTTGTAAGGACAATTTTCCCAGTGATTTTGCAATCACCAGATTTTACTAAAGGGAAAAAAACGCCACAAAAACGCAAAAAATGCTGCCTCTTCTAAATCACCTTTTTTTACAATCGCCATGGCAATTTAGAAAAGGCAGACCATACAAATCGCTGTATTTACTATACAGCGATTTGTAAACTCACTTAGTTATCAAAAACGGGCGACAGAAAAGAGGTGGGTGTGAGTGTCGATTTTGTTCAAATCAACACCCACTTAGAGAAAAAAGAACCTGAAAAAAATTATCTTTAAATAAAACTAATGATAAAAAGATATCTTTGACATAAAAAAAGCAGCATGCTACTAACACTTAGCATGCTGTACTAGAAGGCACAGCCTGCCCATGTGTTGCAAGGCATGCTGTGCCTTTTAGTACCATAGGTGTCAGTATGCTAAATGTTAATGGCCTGCCGCCATATACATAATGTCCCCGCATTCATCTTTACTAAACATGGTGCTTAATAAATCTTTTGTTTTAATGTTGTCCCATCAATAGTTTTAACAAATGTGACCCCTTTCTTATTTAAACCTAATGTGCTCCAGTACCTATATTAATCTAATGTGCTCCAGTAAACCAATAGAAAAAAAAGGTGCTCCTGGCGCCAACCAAGTGTGGTGTATAAAGAATAAAAAATATAGAAAATAGATAAAACAATAAAACAATTAATAATTCTATGTCTTAGACAGACATCAACATAGGTGCTTGGGTATGGAGCAGCTGCACTAAGGGTAGCTAATCTGAGTAGAGTAAACAAAAAGAAATATAGTGCTGCGCTGATATCCAAAACACCTTTAACATTTTATAAAAATTAAATGGAAATAAACACTGTACAATTAATGATGAGTATTTATTATCTAAAACCAGACAATTGCTACCATATAATAAAAATTAAAAACACACATTTATCCTAAGAGAAATAATCAGCTATATAAAGACAAATAATTGTAATACAACTAAAGTTGATGGAATATAGGTGACTGGTCACTACAAATAGATTTTAGACGTCAAAAGGGTATAGCTGTAACACCAAGGAAAAAATGTAAAATGAAAAATAATATAAAAAAATATTGGTAAAACAAGCTGGGGACTTACCTGCTGGCTCTGCGTGTCCGCAGAGATCCAGCCGGGAAAATAGTAGTAAAACAGGAGAGTCCACGGTGAGGATCAGCAATTAAGCACTGCCATATAGGCAATCATGTAAAGCAGCAATTCAGATGTAAGGCTAGCCACGCACCACTATGGGTGATCCACGTATAGGTCAGATACACAGTCTCAATGCAAATAGGATAGATGGAAAATCTTCCGTTCATCAAATAAGGGCTGTATCTAGCTGGTTTTAAAAGTGCAGATTCTCCTGCTGTCGAGTATCGTCCATACACGGCTCAAGTGTATTTAGTACAGACAATCCCAGTTACGGTGGTGTGGATAAAAGTTCTTTTGTAGATGCAATATTAGGACTGTGTAAAATAGATTATGAGAGTGCACGTACTTCTGCTGTGGAGCACCGCACACACACAACTCGGTGTGTTATTCAAATGTTTTTCTCCCGTTCTAAAGATCCATAGGAGAAGTAGCTGTCCTCACTTGGTAAGAAATAGCGAGACCCAGCGGGATAAGGCTTTCTATGTCGGGCCAAATTAGGCTATAGGTCCCAGCAAGTATAAAGTAAAAAAGGTCTGGAGCAAAAATCAAAACCTCAAAACCCTTTTTGTTCCAGACCTTTTTTACTTTATACTTGCTGGGACCTATAGCCTAATTTGGCCCGACATAGAAAGCCTTATCCCGCCGGTTCTCGCTATTTCTTACCAAGTGAGGGGATGGCTCGTCCTGTAATGTAATGTAATCTCCTAGCGTATGTTACATTGTAGCATAGGCTACAGTTAGGCTTACTTACACAAGAGAGTTGAATAAATAGCCTAACGTACGGGGGTCTGGATTCAGCCTAATATTACTACTTGTGATACCTGTAATAATAGTAGTTCTAATATACCAAATCAAGTCTTTCAGAAAACTAGTATAAAGCTGCTTCACAAATCTATAGCCTTTATGCTTTAATAATGACATATGCAAGCAACTGACTGTATAGATAATTTTAATATACCAATAGATTGTTTTTGAAAATAAAAAGCTTATATTCTGAGGTTTCCTGTGCACCAACAAACACATTTTTATACTTCCACAAATACAAAGGATTTTGCCATTCCTTTATAAAGGATTTGAACACCCTGAGTGTGATCCAGTCACGAATGCAGAAATGAACACATTCTGCTTTCCATAAAACCCCACACAACTTAGGGCTTAGGTGCAGCAAGAACGACAGATTGCGTCCAGACATTGTACTGCAGCTACATTCCCAAATGCAAAACCTTTTTTAAGTTGATCCAAATGCAAGTGCAGGGTACTACATTGTTTTACACAGTGCAAATTGTGTGAATGTAGCAAAACTAGAGCATTAAATTAACTTACAAATGAATATATTTTTTTATACCCACACACAGCACAATGTACAAGCAGCATTCCCATACCTTTAGCATTGTATTAGAAAGGCTTAATGCTACCACATTAGTTCGATATAGGAGGTGGAGGTTCAGCCATCAGCACCTTCCTGGATTAAAACATGCCCTGTGGCTGGTACAAATGTTCTGCTGTAAACTATATGTACTTACGCCTGCATTCAGGTTTGTATTGGGTTCAAAAGCACGAGCATGTCCTTACTGTACATTCACCCCTTCCCCCCCATGAAAAACTCTTTTAAGCACAAATCATAGCAGTATTGACTTGCATTTGGGTCTTAATCTCTTTTACTTGCATACCTATTTGTTCTAGGCATGCTCAGTGTAAAGGAAAGCAGAGACACGCTAGGCCACCAAGCACATATTCAGCTTTGGATCAGGCCTCCTATGTTCAAGGGTGCTGTTTACAATTAATTCTGTATAGTAATTTACTTTGGGTTGTGAACTCATCCTTATATCATGACTTATCAACTAAAGAGGATGATGAGACAACACAAATGGCTGTTTAACCTGCTAATTTGCAAATTGTGCGACAGTTATTTTAGTAACACAAACAGACAACATTGATCAAGCGATATAAGCACAAATTTTTAAACAAGAACTATTTGGGCGCACCATCCATCGCACTGACACCCCAAAACACTAAACAGTACTGTAGTACTAAAGTGTACTATACTAAATTTTCTCCCGTCTGTAACTTCTAAAAAAAAACCTGTTTATTTTGCCCTAAATAAAACAAAGCATTGTCCTTTCAGATCACATCGCGAAGAACATTCCTTGTCTTAGACTTAAAAAAGCTGTCAGCATTTAAGTAAAGCTCTTCTGAATAAAATATACAAATGGCTCTTTGCCTTGTAAATGGCACATTTTACAAAGGATGGCCGCCGTGTTAACTTGTCATTATTTGTTTGGAAGAATGAACTTGTATGAAGATGGAAACAGACAATGTTTCCTCAGCAAACAATTTGTCAGATTGCCTTTACGTTTTAGTAGCCCGCAGAGATATCCTACAACTAAGTAGGAAAAGGAAAGTGAATGATTACAGGGAAAGCTTCAGGCAACTAAAACATAGTTTTAGTAGCCTGTCAAAAAAATCTGTGGCCTTAGGCACTAGGATTACTTTTATTTCCAAGTCAGTTATTGATTTTCGTATGAAGAAAACAATTTGGTATTGTTGCTTAAGGTGTTACTTGGGAAAAAATTAGCCACATGTGACATTTACTACCAGTCCTTAGCTTTATGTTAGCTTTTCATTATGGCATAGCTTGGGCAACTGGGAGGAAGCATTTACTACTTAAAAGGTACTACTTTCTTTATGAAACATGGCACACTAATCGAAAACACAAGTATGCTGAAAATTAAATTTAAAAGCCAATAATTTAGTATCTTCCTTGCCAAGAATGATGGCTTTCATTTACGAAGGAGATCTAGAGCTGTTCAGGGTCAGTATGCTGTATGCCATTTTGCAGGCCTATTGCGAAGGCTGATGGAGTTGATTAATTTCTTGGAACCAGGATTTCTCTTCTCCAGCTCACTGAACAACTTCATTTCAGCTGATGAGTTCAAACAGGGGTCAGAACAATGCTTATTTCTGACAATCCAACAAAATGTGAATTAATTTTATGAGTTGGTACTACTACATTTAAAACTAACCTGGATATCATCATTTAAAGTAATACAGAATGACTAAGGTGCTTTTAAGCTTCAGTGGCCTGAGAATTGCTGAGCTTTAAAAAAGTCTTTACCATAAAATATGTTTATATGTTAGTCAAAATAAAGTTACACAATTGTTTCTATGGAATATCAGGCATTAAACTACCTGATGTGCATCTTGATGTTCAAATTGTATGACATCAATATTAACCACTATATCCAGTATCTTCTAAGGGATACAACTTCTGTCCTTGTTTGTCTGACCCGCTCTCATTACCTTCCTTTACTAAAAATATTATTAATACTAAATCACAAATTATCATGAAGTTGTCTTATATATTTCTCACACTCATAAAACTGGTCATAGACCTAACATATAACATAGCACATAGCAAAATATTCTACTAATTCCTCAATATTTATTTCATCCATACATGCAGTGCTGTTTCTAGACCTAGTAGAGCCCAGGACACAAAAAAAAATTCAGAAAAAACGGGACATGCACTCCCTGCTACGATGACGGTCGTAAAGACCTCAGGCCGCCATAAGGCCCTATACGTGGCCTACCAACATTTGTTCCCCTTATATGTGTGGCGATGCTAATTTTGCCACTTATATGTGTCCAGCCTCCTTTTGTACCCCTTATACGTGTCCAGCCTCCTTTTGTGCCCCTTATATGTGGCCAGCCACCATTTGTGCCCATTATATGTGTGCAGATGCTTTTTTGCCACTAATATGTTTCCTGCCTCCTCTTGTGGTCCTTATACGTATCCAGACTCCTTTTGTGCCCCTTATATGTTTCCAGCCTCCTTTTGTGCCCTTTAAACCTGTCCAAACACCTTTTGTGTACATTATGGGCATGATCCAGGCCTACGGCCGCCCTGGGAATTACGGCTGCCGCGGCCGTAATTTCCCTGTTATGAAAGTTTAGAATAAACCTATTCTAAACTCACTTATCTTTACCTGCTCCCTCTTGCTCCTTCCTCTGTGGCACAGTGCTTGACTGATGCTGACGCATCAATCACCTAAACAGTACTGAATATGCAGGGCTTCTATGGGATCCCTGTAGGATCAAATCTATTCCCATGAATAACGCTGCCTCATAGTGTTATTCAATGAAAAAGATTTGGTACTACAGGCCTTTCATATGAGCTCTGTATATCCAGTATATTCAGTTCAGCTGAATGATGCCGGCTGCATCTGTTATGTGAGGCGGCCTGTGGGAGGGCAGCGTGACCCAAAGGGGGGCTGCCCTACTGGATGCCCCCCTTTAAGTCATTTAGAGGTGTGCTCCATGTAATAGCAACAACCTAGAAACGGCCCTGCATGTCCCTAATTTGGACTGAATTGAAAGCCCCAATGCTTATTTTCACCTTATATTGGTATACAACTTATAGAATCACCAATAGAATAGATATTAGTAAAGATTTTAGATGTTAGCTTTTATCCAATCTTTTCCTATGTTAGTTATTAATTAACAGTTTTTTAAATAAGGCTATCAGATTATGTAGTGCTTTACAGAGAATATTTCACATTCAAATCATTATAAGGTCTCTAACACAGACATAAACACACACATTACAGTTAATTTATTTAGCAGTCAATTAACCTACCAGCATGTTTTCTTTTTGGTGTGCGGGAGGAAACCAGAGCACCCAGAGGAAACCCACACAGAAATGGAGAGAACATTCAAACTCCACACAGATAAGGTCTAGTCTGGGAATGTAACTCATGACCTCAGCATTGTGAGACACACTGAACCAACGTGCTGCCCCTATGTTAAATCTTGTATCATTATTCTGTTTTGGTTTTTTATGAGTTGAATAGTAACATAGTAACATAGGGCCAGATCCAGACCTACGCAACAAATACGCCCTTGTGTGTAGCGTATTTACGCCATCATACCTACGAAGCACTCTCCTAGGCACTCCCCTCAGTGGTCCGTATTTATGTCGTCTTATGCCAAACCCCAACCTAACTTTTCTGAGTGTAACCGTGGGCGTCCGTAGCATGCATGCGTAGTGACGACGCTTAGCACGCCCATATTCTATGATTAACATGCCTCACCCCACCTCCGAAGCGTAATTACGGGTGTTGTATGTCTGGCACACCCTTTATTCATAATTACACTGATGATCGTATGCTTATAAGTATGTTCAGTTTCTGGTCGTAACATCTTCCTCGCGCATGCGCAGAGCATGGAAAACAGAGTTTTTATGACTACACCGAGCGAGGTCCATAGTAACACAGTTCATGAGGTTAAAAAAAGACACCAGTCCATCAAGATCAACCTATTATGGATCTCCTGCAATCCCTATCTTTATAATTGAATTTGATCCGGATGAAGCAACCTCCAAAAATCCCTGCCGATCAAAGATGACAGTCCTATTTTCCTAGCTCCACTATTGTCCTTCATTTTAATAAACGGTCCTGGTAACCCTGGATTCCCTTTTCTGCATAAAAATTGTGTAACCCTTTCTTAAATGTATCAAGTGAATTTGTTATCATAACCTGGTAATGAATTCCATATCTTGGAGACTTTAAGGGGTGTCTCCTAGGTAAATTGGCTCTCAATTTATAAACATATATATGGGACCCAACATTGGGACTCTCAATTTTAGAGTTAGGACCACCATATACAGAAAGGCCTTGACGGTGGCTGGTGGCTTATCCCATATTTGATCAAATATGTGTAACGAACATTTCTGTGTTTTATTTTACAGATAGAACAGTAGAGTTTGTTACTGGTTTATGGCAGTGTGCTGGGGCTTTTCTTTCCTTTTGTTTCTGTGGCAAGCAGATTAACCCCCTGCCTTTCACGCACCTGTTTAACATATACTTATAAATTGATTGAGCAACTTCCATTCTGTTTTTATTCTGTTTGTGGGCATGTCTGGGAGCAGTTGCTGAGAGGGAGAGCTGTTTCACAGCAGCCATTTTGGAGACTTTAAGGGGTGTCTCCTAGGTAAGTTGGCTCTCAATTTATAAACATATATATGGGACCCAACATTGGGACTCTCAATTTTAGAGTTAGGACCACCATATACAAAAAGGCCTTGACCAGAAAGGCCTTTACGGTGGCTGGTGGCTTATCCCATATTTGATCAAATATGTATAATGAACATTTCTGTGTTTTATTTTAAAGATAGAACAGTAGTGTTTGTTACTGGTTTATGGCAGTGTGCTGGGGCTTTTCTTTCCTTTTGTTTCTGTTGCAATCAGATTACCCCCTGCCTTTCACGCACCTGTTTAACATATACTTATAAATTGATTGAGCAACTTCCATTCTGTTTTTAATTCCATATCTTGACTGCCCTTACTGTAAATAATTATTTCCTTTGCTGGTTGTGAAACTTCCTCTCCTCTAACCTTAGTCGGTGAACCTGTGTCCTGAGTACAATCCTTGGCGTAAAAAGTTCCCATGAAAGTTCTCGGTATTGACCCTTGATATATTTGTATATAGTAATCATATCTCCTCTTAGATGTTTTTTTTCTAAAGTAAACATGCCTAAACTGGCTAGCCTTAATGACTCCATACCCTTTATCAATTTTGTTACCCTTCTCTGTACACTTTCTAGTTCCAAAATGTCTTTTTTATGGAGTGGTGCTAAGATATTAATCTATGTATTTGAGATGAGGCCTTGCTTGTTTTTGATCCCTAAATGCATAATCCTACATTTATCTATTTTAAACCTCATCTTCCATTTGGCCGCCCAATCCTCCAGTCCCTCTGTAGAGAAGCTACATCTTGCTCTGATTTTATTACCTTACATAGTTTAGGGGTCTATTTACAGAGATCATTTTAGTGTGATAGGGCCAGTTTTCAGTTCAAAACTGGCCCTATCGCATTAAAATGAAGTTTCACATATTTACAGAACATCGGAGCGGAGTTTTACACTCTACTCCCGGCGTCAGGCTAACAACAGCTCAGGCTGGCGTTAGTGACAATTATTCTGGCGATGTCCCCATATACCCCTCTTTTCCTCCCCCTAATAGCTGTTATTAGGGGGAGGAAAAGGAGGGCATGTATGGGGAGACTGTCGGAATACATCCCAATCGAGCCCCAGTTAAAAAAACAAAACAAAAAAAAACAAAAACATTTTTTTTATAAGTGTTTCTCATGTCAGGACTTGGAAAAATTTCAAAGTGCCTAAACAGAAGCACTGCGCATGTGCAGTGTTTCTCATGTCGTGTACATGTGCAGTGTTTCTCATGTCATGACTGATTGAGAGATACTGCGCATGTGCAGTACTTCATTCATGGATCGCGGGAAGGTTAAGCACAGCACCGATCCGTACGGCGGGTCAGGACCTCGGAGGAGGGTTGAGTATTAGTAAATCATGTGAAGGAAGCTGCCAGGCTCGCTGCGATGATAAGCGAGCCTGATGCAGCTTCCTTCACAGGGAACAAGGAAGGTAAGTATATAGACCCCTTAGTGTCATCTGCAAAAGTGGAAACTTTGTTCTCTAAGCCATCACCAAGCTCATTAATAAATATATTGAAAAGTAGTGGTCCCAGCACATAATCCTTAAGGTATACCACCAAACTTTTGACAAATTAGAAAATGTTTCAATTATCACAACTTTCCGTTCTCTATTCTGCAACCAGTTTTTGACTCAAGTAAAAAATGTTGTATCCTAGACCAAGTTCCCCTTATTTTGTGGACCAACCTCTTGTGTGGCACAATATCAAAGGCTTTTGCAAAATCTAAGTAGGCCACATCTGTTGCACTACCCTGGTCTATGTTCAAACTAACTTTCTTATAGAAGCTAAATAGTTTATTTTGACATGACCTGTCCTTCCCAAATCCATGCTAATTTCCACTAATAATCTTATTGCACACCAAGTAATCCTAAATATTATCCCTTGGTATAACTTTAGCAGTTTTTCAACTATTGATGTGAGACTTACAGGTCTATAATTACCCAGTGATCTCAATCCCTTTTAAATAACGGCACTACATCTGCTATACAGAACCCGATTAAATGAAATCTATGAAAATTAAGTATAACATTTAATAAGTTTATAGATTTGTTTTTTGTTCCATATGTCCTTTTCAGTAGGATTCCATTTAGAGTTCTAAGATTGGCAGGCTAGTGATGACATCACACACTTATTTTTCTTCTCACATATGACTTGCCTTTGTTGAGTTAACGTTACTGACTGGTTGGGTGAGTGGTTCACAATTTTTTTTATTTTATATGTAGAGCCACACTCAGATTTAAAAGGGTGAGGGGGGTTTTCATAAATGCATGCTCTACATCATAAGAAAAACGTATTTTACATTTATATTTTTTTCATAGTGGTTTCCGGGAAAAAAGCTGCAAATATTTTCTTAGTGAACACTGCACATTCTGCAAGGTATGATATGTGTTGCGATTATTTAAATATATGTAATTTTTTTTCTTTTGCATCAGGTAAGATATATTTTGTCAACATCAAATAATTCTGTACAAATTATACATATATATTTAAATAGTAAATTCACAAATGGTACTTAAGTTAATCAGTCTACTTGCACTTCAGTTTGTTATGAAGCCATTGATAACATTTCAGCTATAATTATGTCAGCTGGGGGGTGTAAGTCATACTAATATTGCCAGAGTAGAGTGTGATTTACAGATCAGTAACATGTAAAATTACTCTTTATCTGCAGTGAGGTGCTAAGGGAAGTGTGTGATATGAACTATTCACAGTTAATGTGACAGTGATGGATGGGAGAAATCATAAAAGTGTCAATTAAATATTTTACCATTCACTTAAATTCATTGTACGAATCACTGGCGATGTTCTATTGACATATTGTGTCCTCATTTTCCATTTATTAGTTTGAAGTCAAAAACATGGGAGTCATAATTATGAAACACTAGATGATTTGAGCCATGTTCATTGAATATTAATTTCATATGCTGGAGCTGATTTAGACAGACAGAACTAATATATATATATATGAGGTCTATTTTATCAAATGTCTTCAGTTCAGTATGATAGTACCTTAGGCACTAATGTAAGTTTTCAACTGCTTCATTCACCCAACTCTACAAGTTAATTTTACTATTTGCGTCAAAGAAAAGTGGGATGCCTAAGAACATATATTAATTGAACACAACATTAAATTACATTTAAGCCATTAGCTCATTCCTGACTGCAGTCTCTATTTAGACATTGTATATGTCCAAACATTATACCCACTCAGCCAGGAGCAGAGCTTGCCATCTCTGGGCCCCAATATATGTTTTGAAGGTAACTTAGCAAAGATACTATACCCCGCTGAATCTTACTAGAACAGATCATGGAGGGGTACTGTATTGTGCATGAACCATTATATGCACCTGTGCCACTGGGCTAGTTGTAGCACCCCTATAGAGTCATTTTGCCATTGCATTCAGTATTTAGTAATGCAACCATGATGCGGAAATACCACACTTTTTCTGCCATTTTTTGTTTTGTGCCCATAAAGCAATAATACTTGACTACAGATTTAAAATACACAGAAAATTATTTTGTTATCTTTTACTCAATATATTCAATAAATTAAATCAATTGTGCTTTGTGATAGCAATGAATCACCTACCACATGTCCTTGAACAGTAGGAGGGGGTATAGAAATAAATAAATGTCTTTTAAAATACAAATGAGACAAAAAAAAATGTAACACTTTGAAAAAGAGCTAGCAGTGATGAGCACTGGAGCTTCACATTTTCTACTTTACTCCATAATCATGATCTCCAGTCCTGACAACATCATCCAGCAAAAGGATGCCCACAGATCCCAAGCTGTGGGCTCCAACAGCAGGACATTGCAATGTCACATAGAGACATTGTATGGGAAAGGGGAGACTGGTTGGGAGGTGGTTTTATTGTTTATTGTCTAATGCAGGGCTTGAAGTGAGGGCAGGGCTGGCCCTACCTATAGGCAATATAGGCGAGTTGCTTAGGGTGGCAACTCACCAGGGGGGCAACATAAAGCCTGGGTTGTTGTCTATCAATAAAATGTGTACGCTACAGACTTACTATGGAGGCGAGCAGCGAGTGTCAGGCAGAAGGAAAGTAGCACCGGCAGTACTAACTTAAAGGCTGAGATCATCTCTCCCCATGTGGTGCCTGATTAGGTCATTCTCAGTCAGAGTGACTCAGAAAGATTAGGTCACTGTGGCTCAGCATGAGCTATCAAGATGCTGCAGGGGAAGAGACAGACACTGAACTTCCTTCCTGCTTGCCGATTGGCTCTGACTCACTGTCAGTCAAGGCAGTGAGTCATAGTGGATGACGTCAGACACACAGTCATCTCAAGAGCTGCAGCCTTGGAGGAACAAGCAGACAGTTGATTTCAATCCAGAAAACTGCTGGTGTGTGGACACTGGACAGTGGACAGAACTTGCCAACTTAGCCTTCAGTGGGAAAAAGAAAATAATCAGCAGGTTTGACACTTAATAATATGCAGTTGCACTGTGCTTGTTTTTATTGGAGATTGTGGACCGTATTCAGACCTCCGGCCGCATTGCATATGCGGCCAGAGTTTACCGATATGAACTACTGCGCATGCGCAGTAATTTCGTTACGCTATCTAAGTCATGGTTGCCTACTTTGAAAAAGTCATTTCAGGGAGAAAAGTAAAAAGCATAGGGGCGGTCCCTGCGTCGCCGGGGGAGGTTCCTATGTCGCTGGGGGAGGTTCCTGTGTTGCCGGGGGGGGTCGCTACATCGCCGGGGAACTTACCTTTCCGCTTTCCTTCCTCCTCTGCGGCGCTCTTCTGACTTCTCACTTGCCGACTTTCTTAGCTCTGCAATGGCTGGCGTCTTCTGGCAGGCACATCGTGAACAGCGCGTCGGTTCGGTG
>WWET01000623.1:513056-526549 GCA_011038615.1 Limnodynastes dumerilii
GAGAGAGAGAGAGGATATATATATATATATATATAAATCCAAGGAGACGGCACTCCATAAGTAAATACAGCAGAATGCTGAGGTGCACTGCAGGAAAATGCAAAATAAGAAATGAAGAAATGAGGCACTCTCAGACTTTAAAGTTGTTTGAAAAATGAGCGGTGGTTTTAATCCAACGTTTCAGGGGACTTCTTCCCCTATCATCAGGGACAAACATAAGGTAACCAGTGCAGGACAACAAATAAATACAGATGTGCATAATAACTCACCCAATCGCAAGTAAACACGCGGACAGGGACCCCGGAGCTCACCCGACACTTAAAAAATCTCTCTGAATATACAGATATTGTGATCCGTTCGGCAGACAAAGGTGGAGGGATTGTCATCCAAAACATCGTGGACTACAAACAAGAGATTTTGAGACAACTCGATGACAGTACCACTTACAAGTTGCTTTCTAAGGATCCAACTGCATCTTTCAAAAAAGAATTAGATACCATTTTACAAGAAGCTTCCCAACAGAAATGGCTACCACCTCCAACAGTGGAATATTTGACTACTAAAGCGCCTATTATACCAATCATATATACCTTGCCCAAGGTCCATAAGGACCCCATCCATCCCCCTGGTAGGCCTATCATCTCGGCCAGGGGCTCAATGTGTCATCCCATTGCGACATTCCTTGACTCTTTCCTCCAACCGTGCATTCAATCTTTACCCACCTTTTTGAAAGACACCGGTCACCTTCTTCAAAAACTCTCAGAACTTGATTTACAATCCCAACAATTTGTGTTCTGCACGGTTGACGTTGTGTCATTATACACAAGTATTCCCCACACGGAGGGTATTAAGTCAGTGAAAACTTTGATCACTGACAATCCTCACTATGTTGGTCCCCCGGTGGATTTGTTCATACGTTTTTTACGCTTCATTCTGACACGGAACTTTTTCATGTTTGATGGAAAGTTTTTTCTACAGGTGTACGGATGTGCCATGGGATCGCCTGTGGCCCCCTCATTGGCAAATTCTTTCATGTACAAAGTTGAAACAGACCTCTTTTTGCTGAACCCGCTATGTAGGGACAAGCTTGCATTTTACACAAGATATATCGATGATCTGTTGATTTTATGGAAAGGGTCCATCGAGGAATTCTCCTCAACAATGGAAATTATTAATTCAATGAATGACCACATTAAATTTACGTTTACATGTGACACAAAGTCCATCAATTATCTGGATGTCAAGATCTCTGTGAAAGGGGGCACTATTGCCACTGAACTTTATGAAAAGGTCACAGACAGAAATAATCTCCTTTTGGCATCAAGCCATCATCCGCCAGCCCTCAAAAGAGGTCTCCCCTTTTCACAGTTTCTGAGGGTATGCAGGGTCAATAGTGACCTCATCCAAAGGGATATCCAGCTTGAGGCTATGTTCCACAAATTCAGACAAAGAGGATACCCATTGAACCTATTGAGACAAGCACATTCGAAAGCAGTCTCAATCCCTAGAGCTAACCTCCTGAGGCAACAGGTGCGGAAAACTAAAAATGACTATGTACCTTGGGTCAACTTGTTCACTCGAGCAAGTCCCTTTATTAATCAGGCAACCAGAGCTTTGTGGCCTATTGTCAAACTGATAAATCCTTACCCTCCTTAAACCAACTCAGAGTGATGCCATGCTACAATAGGGGAAGAAATCTCAAAGACATGCTTGTCAAAACCGACATGGATCACTTCAAAACCAGGAAGACTTTTTTTCCTATGCCCTTACTACTGATCCACCGGCCATGGTGACAATAACATCAATTTTTTGACTGATTGTGAATTACGTGAATTTGTCCACCTATCAGTGTGGCATTATTGTTGTCTTATTGTTTTGTTTACCCACTGTCTTTATGGGATTATTTTTCCCTGTCTCCCTTCTGGGTTCACCCGCCGTGGTGACATCTGTTCAATATGTCTAGGTTTATGTCTATCTTAAGTCTTTTTGCTCTTTGTCCTCATATTATGAGGGCATTATCATCTCTTTTGTTAGTTTCCAGTCCTTTTGAGTCTGAATGGACATACAGACTGCTTGACATTAGCATTATGTGTTTCCGTCTTATTGTCAATTTTGATTAGGCTTACCTGGCGAGGCTAGTTCTACTACCTGTTTTTGGGGGTCCCCCAGTTGATTGGGGTCTAGACATTTCCAGTGTCTTATTTAGCCTGGTTGCCCCTTGCAGGAGCTATTTATTCAATTTCTTATTATGATGGTGGGGATTGTCACTAGTTGTTTCCTGCTATATTACGTTTGTCTGATGGTTGAGCCCCTTCCATTGGATATGACACTGGCATCCTTTAGTCACAGTGTCTGTTGCCCCTCTGTTGTTTTTTTCCTCTTTTTTCCCCTTTTTGGTCTCCCTTCCCCTTGTTATAATTTGGGCCAGTAGGTCTGGTTGCTTATACAGCCAACGCGCTGCATCTGTACTGCAGTGCTCATTACGTTTGCAGACTTTTTGTTTTTGTTTTAGTATGTTTTGTAAAGGTTTTGGTTCATTGTCCTTTATCAAATTGTCTGTTTTACATGCATATATCTGTATGTTTTTTAACTGTCACTTTGTGTTTCATTTGCGCAGACATTGGTGGGCAGTGGTTCCCGTCGGGAGCCCCGTCGTCATGGATACCGCCATCACATCCGGTTTCCGTCATGCGTTCCACGCTGGCCCGCACCAGGAAGTCCAGGGGATTCCCATGGTCGCGTCCAGCGGTGAGTTCCGGGTGACGCACAGATGGGAGGCGTGTCCACGTGTCGGGTGAGCTCCGGGGTCCCTGTCTGCGTGTTTACCTGCGATTGGGTGAGTTATTATGCACATCTGTATTTATATGTTGTCCTGCACTGGTTACCTTATGTTTGTCCCTGATGATAGGGGAAGAAATCCCCTGAAACGTTGGATTAAAACCACCGCTTTTCTTTAAACTACTTTAAAGTCTGAGAGTGCCTCAATTCTTTGTTTCTTATTTTGCATTTTTCCTGCAGTGCACCTCAGCACTCTGCTGCATCTATTTATGGAGTGCCGTCTCCTTGTATTTATATTATAGGATACTTCTTGTGGACATAGAGGTTTCCCTCCTTCTGGCACCCTTTGATTCATATTTTCTTTATCCCTGTGGTTCACACATTTTTCTGCATTTGCTGCATGACTTTCTCATTTTGGACAATTTACTATTAATCGTTTTCTTTTAATATGTCTGCTCCAGTTGATTCTGGTTTTGGCCTTGCACAGATCTCGCTGCCCATTGGGGAAATCCTGTCATTTTCTGACACTGATGCAGTGCAATCTATCCTGTATCAAGATGTATCTATGTTATCCTCAGCTTCATCTAATGTTGATCTATACCATGAAATTTTGAGGCTTAAAAAACGGGAGATTGAATTTTATCTCCATGGGGCTACTTTATCGGATTATTTCCGTAAGAAAATGATCCCACGGGGATTCAGAGTTAAACAGATTCCCACTATTGGGAGATTTAACCAAGAGCTTTGTCGGCGATGGGTCGCTATTTTAAATCTTTGTTATTTATACTGTCGGTGTATGTCTGGTGCATTTGGCCGTTTTTTCGTTGGCGGGGGGTTTATGAGCGCATATAAACACTAAGTTGATTATCTGCTAGGGGGCACCAGCCAAAATCTTGCCTAGTGCACCAAATTGGCTAGGGCCGGCCCTGAGTGAGATGGTATACCATACCGTCACTTCTCCCACAGATTTAATTGCAAAGTTTTAAATATCCATTCACTTCTATTATCTCTATATTTTCATACTGCCACTTTCAAATTTCCGCTTCGACCACTGGTCTTATGTATGACTGTTTTAGGTGTTTTATATGTATGTAACTAAATTTATCATGTATGTACGGTTTCTACAGATTCTATTTTCTTTTCTCCCTACATGCTGAATAATAGGAGAAAGGCTGGATGTTTAAATTTCGGATCTTAAACTTTTGGGTCTTAAATATATATTGACTTTAATGATGTTTAGTCACCACTATCATCTGAATCTATAATTGTAATACTTAGATATGTATTTATCATACAGATAGAAAAATGTATCTGTTCAGTTAAAATTTTTATTTTATCCATAGATCACCAATAAACTAGTGGTACTAAAATTTTACCTAGTAATCTTTTAAATGTAGTGTTTATTTGTAACAAAAGGACATATTGGATTACTAGTGTGTTTGATATTACCTCTGGATACAGATGAACTCATTCTAAGAAATACTGTTATTTTTTCATAAACCTTATCACCGCTGGGTTGTCCATCATGGCTTTCCCTACTAAATATTTAACACTACAGGGATGATAGTTCCCCTTTGGATGTAACATTTTGCTGCTGTTATATAATAGAAAAAAATTAAGAATGTGCTAATGGTTAAAGACACACCGATAATTAAAGAAATAAAAAATGTAAGATTTCTATGTATGCAAACTGCCCACTCTGAATCGGGATCTCAGGAGTAAAGCTCCACTTATTGGAGGAATCATGAGGATCTGGACATTTATAATACTTATTATATTATAGCATCAGTGTTTTCTACTCATGGGTCTATAGTATATAATCAAGAGCCCAGTAATCGCTATTGAACTTGGTGGATTCAAACTATACTCTGCATTGTTGGGTTGTACTGGCTTCGTTTTTATTGATCCAATCGAGTAACTTCACTATCTATTAGTGTAACCGTTGCATACAGGATATTCCTTGACAGATATTATTGGATATAGAAAAGGGGATATCTCGGGCACTAAGCCTAAATAATGCAGGTCTAGTTATAGGGCAAAATACACAATATTTAATGTAACCATAAATAGTATCCACAAAAACATAAGACATGAAATGCAGTAAGCAATGTGCATAAACCACAAAAAACACTCTAGTTTCACAAATAGGAGCATGTATAATCTAGTATCGCAATACCAAGTAAGCGCATATGAACACTCTAACGTCACAGTTCAAATATAAGGTGCTCCTTGTGCGAATAGTATGAGCCCAAGACACACTCTACTTCTACACAATGTAGAATTAAGTAGCCCAGCTAAAGAGTTCCTTGGTTCAGGAAAATAAGGCAAAAAGGCAGGGGGATCACTCCGTATAGGAACGTACTCACAGTCACTCCTGAAGCTCCTTTTAGCAGTCACTGGGATCACCAATGTGAGTCCAAAGAGATAAGTGCTGTAGAATTTTCCACTGCTCAAAGACACAACGGGTCTCCCTGTTCTGATCTCCACGGACGCTGGCACCTTCCACGGTGTAGGGATGAAGGGCTCTGTTTTCCAGCTTCATGGATCGCGGTGTCCTAGTTGCCACGGACCCTGAAACCTTGTGCAATGCAGAGATATCCTCGGCACCGACGCTGTGTGCACTACAGCCGCGCCTGAGGTAATAATGCAGGATACAGGATGCAAAGTTATGGTAGAGAGCTCTCTCCAATATTTCTACGCGTTTCACCTTATAGAAAGGCTTCTTCAGGGACACAGCTTCTGGCGGCAACTTAAAGGGAGATTGACAGCTATCTGCTGTAAATCAAAGGTCCCATACTAGATACTGCAATGAGCAATGACAGGTATGGGCTGAAAACGGGCTAAAACATTTGGATGTGTGGGCTGGAATCTGCAATATAGATCTGCAATATAGATATGACACTGGAATGATTAAGGAAAAAAGATGAATTATGACACTCATGAATGCAAAAATAACAAAGACATATATAGAATTGAAACTGCAACCTAGAGTAAAAAAAAGAGAGAGAGAGAGAGAGAGAGAGAGAGAGAGAAGGGTTTATGCACATTACTTACTGCATTTCATGTCTTATGCTTTTGTGTTTTTTTTGGATACATTTTATGGTTGCATTAAATATTGTGTATTTTGCCCTATAACTAGACCTGCATTATTTAGGTTTTGCACCCGGGATGTCCCCTTTTCTATATTCTTTTTTCCAGGGTTATTTGGGAATTCCCTGTTTACTCCCAGTGGCAGATTTCCTCATTTTTGAGACAGCGCGGCCCCTACACTCATTACATTCTCTTAGATATTATTTGATACAATTATTATATTGGATTATAATACACGGGGACTACTATTCAGTATAGTAGTCCCTTGAAATTTATTCTGGCACATTTTACCATTCTACATTGAGTTATAGCTCCTTGAGTTATAGAGCAAATATGTATATCTATATGATGTATTAAGGTTTTTGTGCAATCTGTGGTTTTATTGTTTATGAATGTTTTATATTCGTGTTCACTTGAATAAATATTTTATTAATTATCGGTGTCTTTAACCCTTAGCGTATTCTTAATTTCTTTCTATTTCACAATCTTTCTGGTTTATGCAGATACCGGTATAAGAATTGCGGTCTAGATGTTAATAGGTTTATAACACCAATATAGAGCGCCACAGTGAATGTATATCTTTATATGTTATCGAATAGTGCTGGAAATCTCTTCATTTTATTTGATCTTACATGTAGAAATAAAGGACCTGATTCACGCTTAAGAAAGCATTAGGTTCTTAAATATATGCAACTAGCAGCAAGGCGACTCCCTCGGAAAGCCCCCAGTTTTCACGTTCTTAAGCGACTTAAGAATGCCATAGGGCTACCTTATCTTTAGGTTCTTAATTGTGTGAGTATGGTGGCTAATTAAGAATGTTACTGCGTAATCGCGCCCAGATTTTCTCATTTAAATGCCTCCCTCCATCTGCTAATCTTTATACTTAATTTTTCCAGACACACCCCTTCTTAAGTGTGAATCAGGTCCTAGGTTCGTAATGGCGGTTCACAGCAGTCCCGTTCCTAAGTCCAATGTAGATTGCGTATATAAGTTACTACGCATGCACAGTACATCCCTTCTTAAAATATGCATCTAAAAACCCACAGATTCTTAAGTGTGAATCAGGTCCAATGATAACAGCATACCCTGGCAATCTCCATCCCTGACCGCCAACCCATTCTTAAAAATGTGGTCTGACAGGAAAACACTGCACATGTGAATTGTTTTTTCTGTTGTGGCTTAGAAAGTCCATAAAATACCACTCTGCACATGCTGTCTCGCAGCTCATTGTGGGACTTTGCTGGAAGGGTATTAGTTCATATCAATTTTATTCTATCAAGGCTTGCTACAAGGAGAAGTTAGTCTGGCTTTACTGCTAGATTACTGCTACCATCAATATTAATAGTAAGTAGAGTCCTTTGTTTCTAGTCTCTTCTCAGACTTTGTATATGCAGATCATGGTGAAAGCAATTTCTGATGTAAGATACAGTGGTCAGCGCAGTGAAAGTTTCAACTCATTCTCCTCTTACTCAATTGAAAAATTTAGTAAAACTCCTTTGGGTGCCCCTACAACACTTTCTTTCTGGAGACATCTTGTTTTGCCGCTTTACTGTTGGGTTATGGTTTGCCGCAAATCAGCTGTTCTAAGTGGCAAACTACAACCCATAAAATGGGGCATAGATTCAAGGGAAGATAGTGTAATTTTTCCACTATATAAATTGTTGGTAAGGCCTCATCCTGAATACAGAGTACAGTTCTGGGCACCACTTACCGCAGGAGCCGTGCCTGCTCTGCATACTAAAGTCAAGTCTGTCCAAGTCCTGTTCCAGTCCCGGTCCACTCCAGGTCAATTCAAGTCTGTTCAAGTCCTGTTCCAGTCCTGGTTCAGTCCAGGTCAAATCAAGTCTGTCCAAGTCCTGTTCTAGTCCTGGTTCAGTCCAGGTTAAGTCAAGTTTGTCCATTCCAATTCTGGTCCAGTCCAGGTCAAGTCAAGAATGTCCAGTCCAGTCCTGGTCCAGTGCAGGTTAAGTCAAGTCTGTTCAGTCCAGCTTGTGAATTCCAGATCAGTCTGGTGCAGCCCAGTTCAAGCCCAGCTTGTTTTCGTTCTGTCTTTACCCATCAATTACAGCTTCATAGCTCATGAGCAGATCGTATATAAAGCCCTCCAGCTTTTACTATTCCACTGAACCACTTTTATGTCCCCGGGAACCCAGAGCGGATACCCAAACCCATCAGTCCATGATACTATATACAAACACATCAAGGGTTAATACAGAGAACTTTCATGGCAACTTTTTACCCCAAGGACTGTACATAGGACATCCACTAAGGATAGAGGAGGGAAAGTTTCACAACCAGCAAAGGAGAAGTTCTTGCCAGAAAGGTCAATAAATGAAATTCACTGTCAGGAAAGCTTGTGATGTAAGATTCAACTGATATGTTTAAGAAAGGGTTATTTATTAGCAAAAAACGAGTATCCAGGGTTACGACCATTTAAAATTAAGGATAGTAGTGGATTAGATGTAATTTTAACAAAATTACAAGCGCCTGCAGGAGCATCGGTGTCCTGAACATTGACTCCTTTTATCACCTCAATAGAGATGATCACTTTCATACTTTCTTTATAGGGATGGTAAAACACCGCTTTACGTGGTCCACCCCCAGTTTTCCTTGCTTTCAAGACGCATTTTGTTTTTGACCTGGATCTTAATGTCTGAAAATCGTCGACGACAATTTTGCGCGGACCTTTAATAGGGGCCCACTGCATTTACCGCATCAACGGCTTGCTGCCACAGAATATGTTTGCGTGAATATGTTGGCAGCTCGCTGTAGTTTGGCAGCACCGCTTCAACAAGTGTGCAGTTCTCTGCGTGCGAGAAACTAATGTTCTGCCCGCTTTTTGTTTTGGCAGGAGGTACTCCAGCATCATCTGAGGCAGACGCAGGATACTGAGAGGGGCCTGGGTTCGACATGCTACAACAAAGAATGGAAACAAGGACTCCAAATTACTATTTGTTTATAACATATGTGAAATGCACAAATTTCTGCTTTTTTTTTTCAAAAATTAACCCAAAAAAATAATTATATTGACTTAAGTAAAGAGGCATTTACTGTTTACAATGAATAAAATCTCAACACTGAAAAAGCCTGTCAAGTCTGCCTTATTCACTACATCAAGCAGGTTAACGTGTGGACATGAATCTTGAACATGTAGGCCTTTCTTATATACCACATTTATTGGAGGACATAACACAAGGAGACCTATGTGAAATCAAAAAACACAATGTATATCGTGATCTTTGCAATAAATACTGACATAAACTTACATGTTGCTGGCACTAAAATGTCCCTCAAAAAAAGATTCCACAAGGAGGATCCAAACTTCCTCAGAAAGTTTTCCAGAAACAATCCACAAGTTTAAAACCAGCAAATGCTCTGAACTAAAATGGAGGTCAAACAGGGTTTATATAAACTCCAGAATCACACATCTCGCGGGACATAGTAAAATCACGGCGATTATGCTGCAAATCACGCGATTTACACGTCCAACCTGAAAGCCTATACTTTAACATTAGCAGGTAGGAACTCACGACGCCTCTGACTGGAAAAGCACCGCGAATAATGGGGAAGCAAATCGTCGCATCTAGCGGGAATTTCAAAAAATCGCTGAGAAATTGCAGCTTAGTGAATTTGGTGAATTCACTCTGAAAAGCGCCTGTAAATCGCGGCAAGACCCAACAAATTGAAATCGCTGGAGAAATTTGCCTTTAGTAAATATACCCCCAAGAGTCGCTTCAACACTGCTTTCTAAAATGCAGACTTCCATCAGTTGTCAGCAGTCTCCATTCAGCTGTAATACATTGGTCTTACAAAATGAAGACCATTGTACCACAGAACCATACTCGTAGGAAATCTAAGGAGAAATAGGACCTTGGGTCAGGAAGGACTTTTCCATACTGAAACAGATTGGCAGTTGCTTCATCTGGATCAATTTCAATTATAAGATAGGGATTGCAGGAGATCCATATTAGGTTGAACTTGATGGACTGGAGTCCTTTTTAAACATAATGAACTATGGACCTGATTCACAACTACGTGTATTGGTAAGTTACATGCCGATTTCTAAGTGCTGCACACATAGTAAATATTTTACGCTATTTACGTAGCGTTCCATTACGTAGATTGCGTACATGCAGTCATCAAATTTTTAAAAACTACAAACAGTCAATCAAACAAATACAAACAAAGCGAAACGGAAAGTGAGGGAAAGGTACCACAACACACAGTAGACCATAAGCCCCCTTTAGGTGTACGAACATGCTCAAATTTAGAGCAAAGCCAACCCGCAGAGAGGGACAGGGCAAAAGGGGCAAAATCAAATTGGAAGAAGCAAACTTTGTTTTCAATCTATCATCAAAGAAACTGACATCTGCGGAAGTAAGTCTACTAAATAAAAGTCTCTCATTTGTTCCCGCCATCGAATATGAAGCATTTGAGTGGAAAATTGACATTTAACAGGCAACTTAAATTACTGGGATTTTTTCAAGAAAAGACCACAGCTGTCAAATAAGACCACAATTACATTCGGACCTTGGAAAATTGTCTTGAGTACAATAGGCACAATGGGCCTGATCCAGACCTACGCCAATGCGCTGTGCTTACTAAAGCACAGTGTATCGGCATTCACTTTCCCCGACACTCCCCCTGTGCGGGCGTATGGCCCCTTCCTTACGCCGGCTGAAGGCTACCCTAACTTCACCCGGCGTAAGGAAGGGGCCATACGCTCACACAGGACCGTATGGCCGCCTAGCCCGCGCACCCACCCTCATTAAACTAGCTCCCCCCACCAACCTACACTAACTTGAACGTAGGGACTCTGGGGGACGTCCCCTCCAACGTCCCGACGGTGCTGCTACGGACGCCCAATCCACGATTGGGCATTGCCGTAGCGACCCTTTTCAGCCGATCTTACGCTTACGCCCGCCGTCCTAGCTTTACAATGAACCAACTTGAATACACAGGAAATACAAGCACTGAAAATTTTGAGACATCAGAGCAGCCCCCTGTATAAAGATTTTTGAAGGAAGAATCTATAAGAACTATATGAATGACGGACTAGGTTGGGACTGTTAAGATCCTGATTTTTAGATTTCCTATATAGGGAACAGCACTGATTTAAGGCAAAATAGTGGTTAAATTAAAGTTTTTTATTAGCCCAGGCACAAACCGCACTGGCCTATACCAAAAACAAAGTTACACAAAATGGTGCTTGCTCAAATCAGTTTATAGGTTAATATAGACAGGTGCAAAAACATTGGAGTGTATAGGAGAGTCCCTTTATACGGTCATTAACCATCAACAAGGACTAGAAAACTAACTATTCAAAAAATCCTAAAAAAAAAAACACTGTCATGTACTTTAAAAAACTTTAAAAAAATTAGTCTCTAGGTAACTTGATAGGTGACAGACCAGACCATCTTTAAAAATTGTAAAAGTTAATCAAAAATCATAATAAACCACAAGTAAGAATTAAATTACTAGAAACAGATAAAGGATTTTTTCAATGAGGGAAATGTTTTAACTGTAGCGCGTCAGGATACCACCATACTAAAGCCACATGCTAATCTGTTTCAAAGACCACAGGGCAAACATACCGGATTAACGATACCATAACATGCCACACAAAAAATTTAATATATCTCCTAGGGTGCCCATACGGCATTCAATATTTTGGGAGAATAATAAGACTGCTCAAAATATGCATAACTTAAAATATTTGCAACATAAAAATGGGTACCTACTACATAGCACTTCACAATAATTTAAATCAGCACATAATAATGATCCGATAGGTCTGGGTTATGTAGGCATACAAAGGGTTAAAAAGGACTTGAGAGGAGATTAAACAAAAAATTAAGTATAAATTTAAATGGATATTTCTTCTCAAAACTCTAACACCCAATGGCTTAAACATTGATCTGCAAATACAGAAGCTATTGGGAAACCAAATAAAGGTTCTATTGATTATCGTGAAGCACTTTGATAAACAGAAACAATAATAGCCACCAGCAGTAGCATCATCATATACTATCAGTGCCTTTCAGGGCCAGATTTACTAAACTGCGGGTTTGGAAAAGTGGAGATGTTGCCAATAGTAACCAATCAAATTCTAGATTACATTCTTTAGTATGTAAAAAGAAAGTGAGAGCTAGAATCTGATTGGCTGCTATAGCAACATCTCCACTTTTCCAAACCCACAGCTTAGTAAATCTGGCCCTCAATCTGGACATATATCACAATACTGAGTGCTACCACCCAGTATACTATATATCTTAGGTAATTGGGACAGTTGGGTCACTAATGGGGATGAGCTGCTCCCACTGGAACACCTCCCCATTTAGGGGGCATGTGAGCTAAATATTAATGAAATGGTATAAGACAAGGGAGTATCTTAATGACCCACCCATGGCATTGTGAAACACATCTTAATACTTAGAGTTTTAAAACAGGTCAAATGGGGGTAGATTTGTCTTATCGGCACCATACACCTCTTCTGCTAGGACCAATAATCCTAGCAGAAGAGGGGGGGCAAGGCCAGTGCCAGTGCAGTAAATCTATGTATTATGCAGCTTTGACACCTTTAAAGTATACTTCAAAGGTGTCAGAGCAGCATAATACATAGATCTGCAGGAGCAGCCAGTGTAGGGAGCAGTAGAGACAGGGATCAGCCAAAGCCGCTCTCCATAGAGCGAGGCTTCAGCTGATCCCTGTCTCAACTACTCCCAGGACTGGCTGCTGCTGTAGATCTATGTGTTATGCTGTTCTAAAACCTTTGAAGCATATTTAAGGTGTCATAGCAGCATAATATATAGATCTTCTGCAATGTGGAGGGAGGAAATAGGAAGCCATTCAGTAAGCTGATTGGCTCCCTTAAATTATCGGGTGCTAGTGCCCGAATTAAATAAAGCAGGTTAAAAGATCCAATAATTGTACCAGAGGATTTCTGGTTTGTTTATTGGACATTTTAAAAATTGTTCCTGGGCCACTTACTAGAGCAATTTTTGGCCCGATCCACGATAATTGAAGGATCGGGACAATAATCACTCTAGTGTATGGCCAGATTAAGTATTATTTATAAGTTGATTGTAAAGGATACCACTATATTACACGCTCCAATAAAATGTTTATATAAATGAATTTGTTGTTTGAATACATTGCTATTTATTAATAATAAAAAGTGAATCAGAATATAGTTTCTCTTTTTTTTGTTATTTAAATAATATATTCTTCTGGACTCTAGCAATTACTAATTATCTAAGATTTATTTTAGTGTGTTATAGCTTATAACACTTGTGTAGAATGTTGCTGTCTAACAGTGTAGATTCTCCCTAAAATCCACCAGCACTTACAAGTACAAGTACAGTTCTTGAATTTTTTTTTTAACGTTTCTAAAGCAATGATATATAATGATATAATTATTACCATTCAATCATAATATGTATGCACAGTAATCTTGAAAATATCTTTAGGCAAGATCAATATTTATACAGAATTGCAATAAATAGTTTTTTTTTCTACATTATTTTTTGTAGGGGACACACATGGGGCCTGATCCTGAACTACGCCGATGCGCTGTGCTTACTAAAGCACAGCATATCGGCGTTCACTTACCCCGTCGCTCACCC
>WWET01000623.1:545511-558912 GCA_011038615.1 Limnodynastes dumerilii
ATTTTATTTATTTTGTATTTATATATTTATTTTAATTTATTTTATTTTGAATTTATTTTATTTTTTAATTATCATACATCATATTGATTTAGTTATTGTCCTCACCTGTAGTCGTGTATATATGAAGTAATTTACTCCAATGATAGAACATTTACACAAATCTATACTTATCTGGCTATAAAGATAAAAACTGTCAGATGTTACTATATAGGGAATGATTATAAATAATAAACAAATAACAATTATATAAAATACAGTAAGTTGTAGTTCTTTATCTTATAATATTTACTATATACATCTGTAATCATTTTCTTTTTCTCTTTACACTTATAACTGAATCCTTCTACATTTTCTTATGATAAATTGTCTATATATGCGGTACCTCTATACAGTATTTGATATAAAAAATTGTCAATTGAACTAACACATTCTGTCTTTTAATTATAGAGAATGCGCATTTAAAAGTTATGATTGTGTTTTATTTTGGTTATATCATTTAAAGTAGATATATAGTTTAGCAGTGGATATGGTAATACACATTTAAATATGCCTATTAAATGATTTATATATTTTTATTATGCCCCCGATATTTTATAAATGTAAATACACCGCAAATAGTTTCTTATTCATTTTGAGACTGTGCATTTAATGGAGAGAAACTTTGTGACAATTTTTTTATTAACTCCATTGATTACCTTCAAGCTGTGCACTCTAGATTTAAGGGATACCGACACATGAGCTGATACTCCGCTTTGAAAAAGTCTTAAGCATAAGACGAAACACGTCAGAAAGAATGCTTAATTGTGCACTGTGATACTGACTTACCCTAACTCTGCATTGCCTGGAGCCTGTAATGTGATCTTTGGTCCTTAGGTCCAAGGACCTCGGGTGGCTTCTGACGTGTCCATAATCATCTGCCCTTTGGAAAGTTCACACTGTGTGTGACTGCTCACAATTCTAAATCACCTGGCAGTGTTCAGAGTTATAACGATTGATGCACTTTACTTATTATCCCTCTACCGGATGATCTGCAACACACTAAAAGTAATACCTTATTTGCAGGAACTAAATACTGATTGCTAAAACCTTTATGTTATATGGGACTGTGAATTCCTTATTCAGCACTGGATCCAAAACACGGTATTGTTATTAGTAGTGATTTGCTACACATTGTTCAAACTTCTCTTCTATACAGGCAGTTGCAGCTCATAGTACAGACCCCACTCTATATAGTCAGCTCTCACCACATTGTAACTTTTCAATCTTTTATTGCTAGTTAAATTGTTTATGTGTGGTCATTGTGATTAATAAATATTTTTGCTTTTATTCACTCCTCGGTTTATCTTTCAAAACCGGTGAATACTATATCTTATATAAGTGCTGTGTTATTTGTGTGTTGCAGTCCCTGTTCTGTCGCAATGTCTGACTCCCAAACTATCTTTGCTATTCCGGGAGCCGCCATCAGGGTTCACAACCTGCTGGATGCCTGCTGCACTAGTCTATCCCCAACATTAGGGGCCCTAACCAACTTCATATACAAAATACATGCACAAGGAACACCATTAATGATTCCAGTGGGCAAAAAAAAAAAAACAGAATTGAACCTCACCTGGTCACTGTGGATGACTATATCTGAATATTACTAACACCCCACAGGAACAAACTGAGTATGTGCAATGTTTTTCCTGTCAGGGCTTAGAAATATTCTAAACAAAGAGCCATTGTGCACCCACAGCCCAGTGGCTGAAGATCGCCAGGACTTTGAAAACCGGTAAAAGTTTCTGAAGTTTGCAGCTCTTTGTGACACCTCGCTGTAAAGGTGAGTATTAGTATTAGTAAATGTAAATTTAATGCTTTCCAGGTATGCCACAAGGAAAAGTGAAACTGGCTAGCATAATAGCAAAATTAACACTAGAAGCGTTAATTTTAGTAAATGAAGCCATTGGTGCTTTTATTATTCTTTATTCTATTAAATATCATACTCTTTGACATTTTCATACCTCTACTTCTAAATTGTCATTTCGAATAATCTGTGTTCTCATTTTAAATGAGCTTTAAAGCAACTTAGGACCGCTGCAGACCCCTGCAAACTTTCCGTGCGTGCGGGGGTCTGAAATTATGCAAGGGGAGTGCACACCTCCTGTCACTCCCCCTGTCATGCAGGCTTTATGGCAGCATAAGCCTACCTTAACTGCGGTGTGTGGATCAGCGGTCCGTACGACCGCTGATCCTCTACAGTGTGGGAGCCCCCTCCCAGACTGTACACTTACCATGCTTTAGCGGGCGGAAGGGAAGCACAGCCCATTTCCTCGGAAATGGGCTCGGACGGAACTAAGTACTATAGTAACCCTAGCTTAACATCTGGAGGGCTCATGTGCCCTCCATTGAAGGCAGGACACTTACGCACCTTGCGTGCGTAAGTGACCTGCCGTTATTAGATCTGAATACAGCCCATAATGCTTAACGGCATAAGTTCAAGAACATGCTGGAATGGTTCCAGATACATACTAGGTAATCTACATACAGTGCTCTGTCGGTTAGCAAATTATGTCCCAATTTCTAGAAGAGGTATTGAAGAGAAGTATACTTTTGCACATAGAACATATTTTGTATTTTACTGAGGCTATGTCCTGAAGTTTTCTGACTTCTCTTTAGGCAATTTAAGCAAGCTGCTAATATGTAAAAATAAAAAAGCACTATTCCACAAATACCAAAAGGCACATAAGACATGAGACATGTCCCTAGGAGTGCCGCATACTGGCTTATAACTTTTTTTTAGTAGGGTCTTCGACCCACCTTATAAAGAGCTTTGAAGCTGCACTTGCATTCGGCATCCATACAACAGAGTGGTTTGCCTCCACTTGAAGTTCCTTCGGCCTGCCAAAGGGGAAGAAAAAGCCCATTTGAATTTCTGGCTTACTGCTGCATTTATTAGCTGACAAATCCCAATGGAATGCTAGCACGGGGCATTCCACAACACCTCCTGTGCATTTTACCGCTTATCCAGGACTTCCATGCATTACCGCGGTACTGCACATGTGCAATATGAATGGAACAGGAGTCTTATGCATCCAGCATGCATAAATCATCTGTCCTATTTAGTTGAGGATCTGATCCTAGATTATTAAAATAGCAAACAGCATTTAGCAGAAATATTGATTATGATGTGCAGCAATATGAAAGGCAATTTCAGGTCTTCCACAACAAGAATATACTACAAGCTTCAAAAAGGATTATAACTGCAGAGTGTCGTAGGCTTCACATTCTATCCTGGAGTTCAAAAAAAGCAAATTAATGTTAATATATACAGTATTCATGTATTACCATTTAGTCACATTGATTTCTTATTCAATCCATTTTGTGCACTTGCTCAAACAGCGTAACTGCTGACTTTAGATATGTATATATTACAATGTTTGCTAATGTTGTATTACTGATTGTGTTGTACTGTAAATTATCTTTTGCAATCCATATTCTGAGTACAAATCGTTTAGATAATAATACATTACTGACTAAATTAATGCATATATTATCTTTTTTAGGAATGAGGACAGTAATGCCAATGACAAAAATAAATTCTGAGCCTTGCCTTCTGAAGCAGCTTATTTCTATACGTCTAGGAAAGTGAAACACTCATTCACACTTCTCACATTAGGGACCTGACCCAGGGGCTGATTCAGAGTTACACAGCCACCTTTTCTAGGTTGAAGTGTACAGCTCAGCTAAACCATTTTTCAAAGTAAGGTGTGTTGCTTAATTTAAAAAAAATTGCATGCATGGATAATTCTTTACTTTTACACATATAACTAAAATACTGCATTAGCTTTATGATTATTCTATAAAAGAGAGTTGAGCTAAGAAACTTCACCTCCTAATTTTAATTCTGGTTTTCCAATATAAATCTGCCTCCCCTTGCAGCTCAGCATGGTATTGCTCAGGTCTACACTTGCACCTAAAAAAAGGTGGAAGTGCAACTCTGAATCAGCCCCCCAGAGTTTTTGAGCAGCGAATGCGCAAATCTGCTACTTAAACTGCATGTGTCCTATCTAGAGTTCTGACATTTGCAACTCTGGATAGGATGTACAGAAAAAGTGCATGTATTTGAAACATGCAAATGGAGGCCAAGAGGTGTGATGCAGCAGCCTTTACTAGTTTTCATGTAAAAAAAGTTTTTCACTTAAAAATTTTACCTAAGTAGAATGTGCGTCACTACACTGCAATTCAGACTTTCATAAAATCACTATCATTGTAATGTATGATGTAAAATGTGTTTTAAAAGTTAATTGATGTTTAAATTTAACCAACTAATATTTTTAACATGTGAGAGAAAGAGTATTTAATACAAAAATGTATATATTTTTTTTTATATAATTTGTTTTTATTGGTGAACAAACAATAACATGCATGGCACCACATAGCAGGTACAATATACAGAGGTACGACCAAAACAACTCTAAAGGCAAGTATCAAGTACAGAACAATATATCAGACCAGACGTGATGTAGAACAATATCTGGCCGGGAAGAGTATCAATGTTAGCAAGAGCTTATCCGTGCGGTACGCCGTCGGCGTGACTGTGGGCCATGTTGTTGACATCACTTTATTTCCTGTTTATTTATTTTATTATATTAATTTAGCTATTTATTTTTTATTTTTTTATTTTTTTGGGCTATTTGTAAATCTTCCTGTTTGCTAAATTTTTAAACATTGTGTTACTTAATTAAAGAGCATTTGCATAACAAAAACTGAATACTAGACTATACATACAAATACCTCGCTTAGATGATGGGGGGAGGGAAACTGGGAGGGGGGGTGAGTCAGCTGAAACTGGAATTTGCGGAAAGATTGCCCTACTTATGAGTCTAGAGAAAACACTGTCAGCATGGAGGAGAATCGCTGAGAAAATGGTCAGAGAAAGAGACTCCCAAATCCCGGGGCTGTCAAAGATACCTGTGGAGTGTGTCGGAGGGAGAACCAGGGGGACCAAACGCTAATAAAGATGTGCGTCCTGTTATGTAGGTAGGCAGACATCTTCTCTATTGTAGCTAAGTGCCATATCTTATTAATTAGTTGGGGGGAGGAGGGGGGCTCAGGGTGTTTCCAATGATTAGCAATTAAACAGCGGGCACAAAAATGTATATTTAATGCTTTAAAATAATCTCCATTTACCCCTTGCACCTGAGTTTGTGTAAAGTTTTAGTACTGGTTTGCTACTTTGCTCGCAACAGTACTAAACTGCCCATTTTCTAATTTAAATATAGTGGAAAACCCACTAACACAGAGCACACGGGCAGATGAGTAGCTCTGCATCCATCTTTCTATACTCATTCCTGTTCTGCATTAGCATGTAGTGGTATCCCTCTGGTTTCCAACTAAAAAATATCATATCAGCCATATCAGCAGCACTTTCCAGGTAATCTTTAAACTTTTCTCTAGAATCCTCCAAACTTGTAAGTGCTGTTTTAAGGTAGTTCACCGCTGAGGTAAGTTCTTCCATAGGAGACTGGAGTAATTTTGAAACACAGTTGATTAACTCCAATATATTGGCTAGAATAACAAAAGACAAATTCAATTTTTTTTATTATTGTTCTTAAAGACTTTGCTTACTGTACTTCATCCTTCTTGTTACTAAGCAATATAATTTGTGAAAGGCTCTTCATTATGTCTATGTATCTGTAATGAATGGCTATTATATAGAGTCATATCTTGATGATCATCTTATTGTGCACAATCTTTTCAGTGTCATTTTTAAGCCTAATGTAGCTGATGAGATGATTTGCCATCATTTGCTTACCCTGAAGAAGGTGTATATGCTTTCAGCAGTAGAAAAGAACTGTGTTATACTGGGAACTGCTGACATTGCATAATTTAAGATGAGGTTCAGGTTGTATGATGCACAGTGTACATATATGGCTTTGCTTTGTTTAGACAGTATTCTAGCTTGCACTCGAGAATAGACACCTCTCATGTTTGCTGCTCCATCATAACCCTGGCCATGAAGTTTCGATATATGTCCAACTTGTTGCTGTGGATGCATTCTACTATTGTTTCTTCCAGAGCAGCAGCAGACTGGTCTTTAATTGCAATGAATCCAAGGAAAGACTCCTTAATCTTGAGACTTTTGGGATTTTGATTGTCAATAACTGACACATAGCGCACCACTTGACTTAGCTGATCAATCTTTGCAATGTCTTGAGTGGTGTCTAAAATTATAGGGAAAAATGGAGACTTGTTGACATCACAAATAATATCTTCTTTCACATGATCTGCCAAGATGTGAATTGTTTCATTTTAAATTCCTGCACTCAAATATTTCACATGACCTTTCCCTTTTGGTAAAGCCATAAGCTTTTCAAGAACTGGATCATATTTTGCAAGAACAGAGATTATTGAGAGAAAATTCCCTTTATTTTCCGAACCTAAGCTTTCTCTGTGACCACGGAATGGTAAGTTTGACATAGCTAATGTTAAAGAAACATTGATATTGCTTCTCATCTTGTTGCTTTTGTATTTTCATCTGTGACCATTTTATGGAGGTAACAATGATCTAGTACCTTACAAAAGCACATATGCAAATCTGAGTTTTCATGTCTTTCGATTTGCTGAGAAAGGTGAGTGCAATTATTTGTGCCATTTACCCATAGAGATCTGTCATTAACAGTAAATAACCAGCGTTCTTAAAAATACTCTTTATCTAGTGCTGGAGAATATCAAAGTCATGCACGCCTCAATGCAACACCAAAACGGCCTTTTAGTTGACATGGCCCATATGACACTATCAAACATTTTTCTTCAGTGGTAATAGGTTCTGGATAATGAACTTTGTCTGAAGGAAACTGCTGTTGCTTCAGTTGTTCACTTCTAATAGTAGTTACTGTTACCATTATACCAGAAACCCCTGTTAATCGGTCATCTTCTATGGTTCTTTCTAGTGCTTGTATTTCTGAACTTATTCCTTCCTATACAATATCTTGGACAGATAAAAATGTCACTAGTGCCTTACTAAATTTCTGCAGTACTGCATGAGTCTGTTCGTGCATCATTTAATTGACTTGGTTTTGTTAAAAATGTATCAATTTTGCGCAAGCGTTTTATGGACTTATGTTTAATTGCTTTTCGTTTGGCAGTTCCACTTAAATGTTTTTTTGGAGAACATTTTTTGTATGAACTTAAATTTTAGAAAATGTATTGACTGTATGGCCTTTGTGGGCCCCAATATTGCGATACTGTTTCGTAATGCAAAACAAGCAAACATGATTTAGCAAGCTAATGTAATGTCTCATTAGTAGTTGATTTTCTATGAATAGATCAAAGGTGTGCAGAAAAGGTGTGCACAATAATTAAAGAAAATAGAGGACATTTCTCTGTTGTCTATATGTCTATATTTATTTTAACAAGGAATCAGAAAAAAGAAAAAAAATGGGGATCAACATTGGATGCACTCCTTCCAGATACTTCCCAAGGATATATAACAATAACATTTCAAACTTTATTAAGTATACATTAAAATTGCAAAATATTAAGAAATGGGAAAGTGAAGGGAATATAAGGAAGTATAATAAAAAAATAGAACAAATTAACTGCTCTATCCTAAATAATTAAATAAAGCCAATTACTTAGCAGTTGTTCCACTACAATAATATAAAAAAAGAAATACATATATCTTTCAAGTTCAGAGTAGTGAAAAAAGCTTCACCAATAGTAACATGATTACTTAGTAGTAATCATATTAAAGAGTTACAATTAAAATTTAATAAATGAAATGTTAATATATGGTAGTAGTAAGGATAATGATTTTACATAGAATCTTGACTCTAATCTTAGTAGAGCTAAATATCATTTCATATAGGTATGCAACAAATGTGCTATAAATTGTGCAGCAGCAATAGCACCTTTGGAAGCAATTACGGCCTCAAGTCTTTTTGAATATGATTCCACAAGGTTGGCACACTTATCTTTGGGCAGTTTCACCTATTTGTCTTTGCAGCATCTCTCAAACTCCATCAGATTGTTTGGGAAGCGTTGGTGCACACCTATTTTCAGATCTCTCCAGAGATGATCAATTGGATTTAAGTCTGGGCTCTGGCTGGGCCACTCAAGGACATTCACATAGTTGTCCTGAAGTCACTCCTTTGATATATTGATTGTGTGCTTAGGGTCATTGGGCCTGATCCAGAACTATGCCCGCCGTACTAACTACGGCGGGCGTAAGCATAAGATCAGCTGTAAAGCCCATCTGCGCATGAGCCTGGCAGATGTTGCCCAGTGTAGCTTTGGCAATGCCCGATCAACAATCTACGTCCAAAGGAACAGCGTAGTGACGCTGGAGGGGGCGTCCCCCAGCATTACTACGTTAAGGTTAGTGAAGGTGGGCGGGGGGAGTTAGTTTAATGAGGGAGGGAGGGAGGGAGGAAGGGCTTAGCTTACTAACGCTCCTGTGCGAGCGTATTTTCCAGTGCTTAGGCCGGCTGAAGTTAGGGTAGGCTCAGCCAGCGTAAGCAAGGGAAAATACGCCTGCACAGGGGGAGTGTCGGGCAGAGTGCACGCCAATATGCTGTGCTTTAGTAAGCACAGTGCATCGGCGTAGTTCTGGATCAGGCCCATTGTCTTGCTGAAAGATGAACCGTTGCCCTACTCAAGAGTGCTCTGGAGCAGGTTTTTATCCAGGATGTCTCTGTACATTGCTGCATTCATCTTTCCTTCTATCCTGACTAGTCTTCCAGATCCTGCCACTGAAAAACAACAAATAGTTTGTAGGAACAGCGTAGGGATGCTGGAGGGGGTGTCCCCCTAGTGTCCCTACATTAAGGTTAGTGAAGTTAAGCGGGGGGAGGTAATATAATGAGGGGGGGAGGTAATATAATGAGGGAGGGAGGGCTTAGCGGTAGTACGCTCGTGTGCGAAGTTAGGGTAGCCTTCAGCCGGCATAAGCAATGGGAAATACGCCCACACAGGGGGAGTGTCGGGGAGAGTAGACGCCGATACGCTATGCTTTAGTAAGCACAGCGCATCGGCGTAGGTCTGGATCAGGCCCATTGTGTATAGAATTTTGAGGGGAAAAATTTACTTATTCCATTTTGGACTAAGACTGTAACATAACAAAATGTGGAAAAAGTGAAGCGCTGTGAATACTTTCCAGATGCAGATATATATATATAAAAGACAAGGCATTGCCTGGCACTCTAGCCATTACTCAGTAACTAAATATGAATTTCTATCTTTAAAATAAAAATCAGAGAATTAGTTACAAAAATCTGCAGAAATTTGATAAGCTGCTCCGCCAACATCAAGGCTTCTCTGTGGGAGCAGTCCTAACTCTAATATTAACTCTAAATAGAGCCCTAACTTTAGGTCAAATATCCAATTTCTTTCCAAACTGAGAGCATACCTCATGGAGTCTCCCCAGTTCTCCAAATGCTCCTCTGAGACCACACTCCCTCACAGCTGTGATCTCAGAGAGACTTTAAAACACAAAATCCAAAGAGAGGCTGCTACTTACAAATCAGTTTGTAAAGTAGTATACACGGCAGGTGCACTAGGCTGGCGATTCATAATCGCTGTCGATGTTAAACGATTTTTCCATGGATAAATCGTCATGCTTTTATGTTTAAAAGCACGGCGATTTTTCCAAGGACAATCGCCGTGCTTTTAAACATAAAAGCACGACGATTTATCCATGGAAATTTTTTTTTTTTTTCCCCTAAAATGACAAGCGCATCATGCTTGTAATCCTTAGCATGCATGCGCTGCTAGTACTAGAAGGTACAGCATGGCTGTGCGTTTTAGTACTATAAGCATCAACATGGCAATGGTTAAAAGCATGTTGTGTAATGTGTGGAAAAACAATGCATGTTGCCAAAGAAATAAATAGTATCAACAGTAAGACACATTACATTACAAAACATACATGTCAGGTAAATAATGTATCCCCCTTATAACTAATGTAATGTGGCCACTCTGTCACTTTCAGTGAAAGCGACACACAGCAGGTGCTTGAAAAAAGCGCCATTTAAAAGCAAGTCGCCGGACATTTTACTAAGCGACATTTAGTAAATGCGGTAATTTTTATGTTTGACACTCAAAAAACCGCCATGGCGATATTTGCCATGGCAATTTTTTTTAAAGGCAAAAGTCCCGGGACTTTGCCTTTAGTGAATGCGGCGACTGCATAATCGCTGCCAAAGTCCCAGGATTTTGGTCGATTTGGGCCAAAGCCCAAAGTAAATCCTTAGTCCTTAGTCTCAACTTTGGGTCATGTATTTTTAAATTGAGAGCTCACCCCCGGCAGATAGATAGATAGATAGATAGATAGATAGATAGATAGACAGACATACAGACAGACAGACAGACAGACAGACAGACAGACAGATATTCCGTCACATGATTTACACATACAGACATCATCTGGATCCAATTTCAGTCACAATTGCGTAAGTCAGGTGTCTGGAGGGAAGAGAGAATTGGCACTTCAGATGTTTCATGAAATTCAGTTCCGTACCATAGGAGATCTCTCAGACGGGGCAGGACTTAACTTTCGCATTCCAAAACTACGTAGAGATTTAAATTGCACAATAGTGGTTGGATTTAGGGGTTATGTGCAGATCAGTGGTCATAAAATTGTAAAGCACTACATAATCTGATGGCTCTATCTAAAACCTGTTAATAAATAATAATAAAAAATGAAATGGATAGATAGATAGATAGATAGATAGATAGATAGATAGATAGATAGATAGATGTGTGTATAGGGTGATGGGGGTGGTTGAAATGGCTTTCCTTAATGAATCCTCTTGGTCAAATTGATTATTGATTTAATATTGGATTGTATTTTAGTTTATTTATTACTTGCTCAGTGTTCTAGAAAGTGACTCTAACTATAACCCTCATCATCCCAATATGTGGATAAACAGCAAGTGAATTTCAAATATAATCAGGTAGCAAATGGTCTTACAGAAAAGAGACCTTCTACTAATTGTTTCATATGTATTAGAATATTCAGGATATATGTATCTCTTCACTCCTCACTTCACTCTGTTTTTTGAGGTGGCACCATAAATAGTGGTTTACACAGCCTTGCAAATGTATTTGATAGACGGTTAGAAGAAGGTATTGCTACCAGCAAAACAAAAGAATAATCAGAGTAATCATTAACTGCAGTATAAAGTTAAAGCATGCTCTTGCTAAACTCGCAAATACTTGCTACTCAACTGAAAAGTGAATTTCAACACTGTTAATGCAAGTTGTGGAACTGTCATGGATGTAAACACACTAATTAAGCTTTGACATGTGCACAGTCTTGACTTTCTTTTCACATTGCTTTTTTTTTTTTTTCTAAAAAATTTTTTTATGCCACTTTCAAATTGCAACCAAATACCTGAGTTTTTTGCCCGGGTCTAATGACCCAGCATTCAGACCTGGGAAAAAAGATTTTCCCAGGTTTTACACATTATTTTTCAACAGTAATTTTGGCAAGTTGCTGATAAAGGAAATTGAATGCAAAATAAAAACAAAAATACAAATAAGGTAAAAAAAAAAAAAAAACAGTGACAGTTTTGATCTACTTAAATCTTCACCTTCACAAAGACACCTGATTGGACAGATTTCCTTACTATTGCTATGGCAATAGTAAAGAACCCTGTAGCTAGGAGCCACGCTAAGGGAAAGGAGACAGACGGCATTACCACAAAATGCTGCATGTTTCCTTTCAGGTCCTCTTTTGTAGAAGTCTGTAGATTGTTAAAAAATTGAAGTCCCCTTTATTTTTTCAGCCAATAAGAGCTCTTCTTTGGCTGATTGACAGTTGCTTGCCAGGGCAGACACAGGAAATTCATGGCACATGTGAAAGGATTTCCAGGAATTTCATGGGTAATAGGTAGATTGTTTTTTTTTTTACACAATTCTCCTGGGATAAACCCGGGTCTTTCATGGGTGGTGATGTGAAAGCGGTATAAAAGAGACAAATTACTTCCTTTCTCCATATCAGTTCCCTCCAAACACTAACTCTACAGGTTGTATAGACACACTGGTATTAACAATAGATAGACACCTTAGTATTAGTTTCTACAGCTGTCAACTTTTTTATCTTCATCATTTCTCGTGGCAAAACCACATCTAATAGGGAATGAGGACAGGGGATTTGCCTTGTGAGATTTCTTCAAGCTACCTACCTTCACAATAATGTTGGCAAGTTGCTGAAAAAGGAAAATTAATGCATAATGTTAGTGGGCCGTATGCAGAGCTCCGGCCGCAAATGCGGTCTTTAAGACCGCATATACGCAATATACGTTGCAAGAAGTAACGTAGATTACGTTACAAAATTACCGCGCATGCGCAGTAGCACTTTTCTGAAAACTCTGGCCGCAAATGCAATAAGGTACCTTATCGGCATGTCTTGGCCTTGAATGTCTGGTTCTACACAGTATTAATAACACTTTTGCATAAAAGCACATTAAAAATGGAGAACAGCAGCCATCTTAGGCTGCCTGGATACAGCGTGGCAACAGGAGCACAAGTTTGAATACCTCCATCACTACTATTGTAATTTACCTTGGGGATGTTTTATATTTGTTATTGATCTACAGAGGGTTAAATATCCCTCAAAATAATTAAACAGACTTGATGATAATAAAAAATGACGAAAACTCAACATCTATGGTTTACTTCTATTAAAGTTAGTTAGCAGTCTGAGCAATAAAATGATTCACAATCAGAACAACGGCTATATTATGTTTATGTGTTTTGTGTTAGATGTGGTTTCCCTGCTGTACACCCTGTAAGAGTTATAACTTTGTACAGTATAGGAAGCATTAATTCTTGATTTTCTTAATATCTTATTGATTTTTTTTTACCCACAGAGGCCAGGGGTTAAAATACTCCATAAAAATGTCCATGCAATTTATTGCCACTACTTAAAAACATTACAGTAGCCTTAAAGCTATTTCCTTCTTTTCCCGATGTCTTCTTTATTTAAGGTTGTAGTCCAGGATGACAAATTTAGTTTTGATATGAACTTTAAGTGAACTTGATTAAGCCATAGTGAAACAACAAATAAATAGTCAAATGTCCATGGTAGCTATTATTTCAGCTTGTAGGCATGAGGAGCTATTACAAGAAGAATAGGACAAGACACTAAATAGATAATATTGGTTTACACATCTTGGCACTCACTACAGAAAATAGATACTTTGAGAAAGAGCCTCATTACGTTACAGAAATCCTGAGTTACAGATGTTGCTACAACACTGACTGCTACTTAAGGATGTAAGTAAAATATAAAGGAAAGATGGCTAGACAGAGTACAGAAATAACCTGTTAAATATATCTCTTAAAGTGTTGTAGCTATACAAAGTGATGAATGAAATAAAATGAAATGAATAAAATTTGCAAGATTTTATATATATA
>WWET01000623.1:562460-580566 GCA_011038615.1 Limnodynastes dumerilii
GGGAAAGAGGGGCCGGACGCTGCAACAACAAGAAGACCTAGTCTTCAATTTGTCATCTAGGGAATTATCCATTCATGAATGACAACTCTTAAATAAAGGCTTAAATTTCATACCGACGACCCACACATCATGAATTTGACTGGCGGGTAGAGACATACAAATTACATAGACAGTTAAAACTGAAAAAATACTTTCAGAATACTCACTCTACCACTGAGATACCGGCTCTTAGAAAAAAGTCTGTTTGCGATCCACCGTCTAATAATAATCTTGAAAAATGTACCGATAAAATCAACACCACCAGATTAATTCCTAATTTATCCAAGAATGAAATCAAAGCCCTACAATTCTGGTAAATAGAAATCTTTGAGGAGAATGCTCTAATTTTCTCATATATATCCATGAACATAAATTAGATGCTGCTGCAAATGATGTTGGCCCAAATTAACTTAAGTCATTACCACTAAATTACATAAAATTTGCTATAATCTTTTCCATGTTGCCAACACAAAAATGTTTCTTCAGAAGGACAATCCTTATATAAAAGCACTTAATTGTCCCTCATGACTCTCAGCAGCCTTCTTCTCATGCTTTGGGCTGAGGTTTTGGCAGCATTGTTAGCAGCTAATAAACTCTCCCAATTTATTGCCGTTAGCTGTATCCTCATTGCTGGTCATAGCACCTAGTTTGTCAAGTGTTATCCCGCTTACGTTCATGTTTGGACTTCCTCATTTCCGAATGTCGATTTTGAGCAGCAATATGTCAGCCAGCACCGACAGCGTTGCGTGCTGGACGCTGGTCTCAGGCTCCATCCTCCTATACTCACCCCTGCAGCGCCTCCCTCCTTGCCATCAGTCTCTTCTCCAGTCCTGGCGTCCGTCCCTCTCCTCAGGCGCGCGGTCTCTGGCTCTCCACGGTCTACCGGCGCTGTGCGTCTGACGTTGCCAAGGCAACGCAGACGCTCTTTCTTTTTTCCTGTCGGCTCCACTCTGAAGGCGTCCTTGTTGCCGCAGCAACACCAGTACCTTCCGTTGGCGCGCTCTCTGCATTTTCTCATTGGCCAGCTCTCATTTAAATAGCCTCCAGCACCTGCAGCAGGTGCTGGTTATAGTTTCTGTCTGCAGTTACTGTGCCCGCTATCTTTATTTCTCTCTCTCTTGCCTTGTGCTTTATTCTCTGATTACTGAGTGTCCCATCGTTGCCCCTGCCTTGTACCTTGCTCCCTTAACCCTCTGTGTTCTATTGCCTTCTCTCCCACCTTATTGTGCTGCCCAGTTTGTGTTGTACCTGGCCTCTCCTGTGCGATAGTGTTTGTTTACCCCTTCGGGGGTTCCCGCTGTTTGACTGAGTGTGTGATCGCCCCAGTTATTCTAGTTTGTTTTGTTTGTTTGTTCCGTCACTCCCCAATTATCTGCTAGTCATTGTTTTTTATTATCTGTTGTTCGTTACAGGCCAGACTCTGCTGGCTTGCCTATTCCCATTTCCTCCCATCTGTTCTACTTTCTCATCTCCCGGGGGTGGCCACGGAGGCCACGACCTGTGGGTAAATCAGCAGCGCCAGACTATCCTCACCTTCAGAGGCTCCAGTAAAGAACACGATCCCACTAGACTCCGCACCTCAGTTGGTTTCACTCGCTACGCTCCCAAGCTCCCAAGCTTCATCCCGGTCCTGTTGCCTGCATCGTCTGGGACAACCTGCAGTACTTCCGTACCCAAGTCTACTCACCAGTACCTGCTTCTGCTCCTATGACTAGTTCGTACGGTACCATAACATTATAACCAGCCACAAAATTGCTTTGGAAATCCTGCCTTCAGTGCAAGATGGATCCCGCCATCAAAACACTAATCACCCAAATGTCGCACCTGGGTCAGATGGTCCAGAATTTGACCACCAAGATGGAGAACCAGGATCAGGTGATCGCAGCTCTTCATGCTAACACGGTCCAGGCTGAACCCCCTGCTCCTGTCCAGGATATCAAAGCTCCTCTGCCGGATCGCTTTTCTGGAGACCGTTCCTCCTATCGTCTTTTCAAGAACAGTTGTCTCCTCTATTTCCAGCTACGACCCAATGCGCCAGGCTCTGAAATCCAAAGGGTGGGACTGATCATCTCCCTTCTTCAAGGAGAACCCCAATCCTGGGCATTTTCTTTGGATCCTGTTCATCTAGCCTGACAGTCAGTTGACAGTTTCTTTGCAGCCATTGGAGTAATTTATGACGATCCGGATCAGGAAGCATCCGCTGAAGCTAAGATCCGTTCAATCCGTCAAGGCCACAGATCAGTTGAAGAATTCGCTGGGGAATTCCGTACCTGGGCAACTCGCTGTCAATGGAATGATCCAGCTCTGCGTTCACAGTTCCGTCTTGGATTGGCCGAACATGTCAAGGATGCTTTGGTCCAGTATCCAGCCCCAGCGTCCTTGGAAGATCTGATGAAATTGTCAATCAAGATAGATCGTCACTTCAAAGAACGCAAGCTTGAAAAGACTTTTGTCGTTCTCTCTGCCACCACTTCTCCACCTCGTGTCTCTCTTCCAGATGATGAGCCTATGCAAATTGGTTCATTCCAACTTTCCAGGATGGAGAAAGAACGACGACGTAATCTTGGACTCTGCTTGTATTGTGGGGGGAAGGCCCACAAGGCAGATAATTGCCCCAAAAAAGCGAAGCCGTCGGGAAACGACCAAACCAGGTGAATATGGAGGAGATCCATCTGGGCCAAAATCTAATTTCCTCCAAAAATTCATTATTATTATCAGATCTGATTAAAATCAATGATTTGTCCATCAAGGTTCAAATGTTCGTGGACAGCGGGGCATCTGGGAACTTCCTGGACATAGATTCGGCAAGAAAATGGGGAATCCGCATTTTTCCCCTATCGCCTCCTATTGTTGCATGAAGCCTCAATGGGGAACCTCTGCCTGGAGGACCTATTTCTGCTATATCTAAACCTGTTCAGCTCTGGATAGGGGCTTGCTATTCAGAAGTCATCCAGTTCTACATATTCTCCTCTCCTGCTGCCAAGGTGGTACTGGGCCATCCCTGGTTATTTCAACATAATCCCATCATTGACTGGACTAAAGGGGAGATAATTCGGTGGAATGACTCCTGTAAACCATGTCTTTAATTTCCCATTCGCCAGACCTCTCTGGATGTGAGTTCCCTTCCATCTCACTACACCGATTTTATTGACGTTTTCTCCAAGAAGGAAGCTGACAAACTTCCCCCTCATTGTCCATATGATTGTGGAATAGATTTAATTCCTGATTCTCCATATCCCAAGGGCCGTCTCTTCTCACTGTCTATACCAGAAACTAAAGCCATGAACGACTATATCGAAGAAAATCTTCAAAAAGGATTCATCCGTCCTTCCCGCACTCCCATGGGAGCAGGTTTCTTTTTTGTCTCTAAGAAAGATGGCTTGCTCCGTCCTTGCATCGATTCGATTCAGAGCTCTGAACAAAATTACTGTCAAGAACAAGTACCCTTTACCCCTCATCTCGGATCTATTTGACAGACTAAAAGATGCGGTTGTTTATACAAAATCGATTTACGAGGAGCCTACAATCTTATCCGAATCCGCAAAGGGGACGAGTGGAAGACGGCCTTCAATACTCAGTCAGGGCACTATGAGTATCTAGTGATGCCCTTCGGCCTCTGTAACGCTCCCGCTGTATTTCAGGACCTAATTAATGATGTCTTGAGGGACTTCTTGGACACCTTCGTGATTGTATACTTAGATGACATCCTAATCTACTCACAATCTATACAGGAACATCGTCTACAGGTACGACAAGTTCTTCAGAAACTTTACGCTAAATTGGAAAAATGCGAGTTTGAAGTCACGGAAGTACTGTTCTTGGGTTACCACATCTCGCCTCAAGGTTTCGCTATGGACCGTGCCAAAATCCGTGCCATTCTGGAATGGGCACAACCGCCAGATCTTCAAGCCATCCAAAGATTTCTCGGCTTTGCAAATTTTTATAGAAGATTTGTACGTTCCTTCTTGGTGTCGGTAACTCTCATCTCTGATCTCACTAAAAAAGGAGCAGATACTTGCAACTGGCCTGCCAAGGCTGTGGATTCTTTCAAGGCCCTGAAAATTGCCTTCACCACTGCTCCGATTCTCCGTCACCATAATCCTGATCGACCCTTTGTTGTGGAAGTAGACGCTTCTGATGTGGGTGCAGGGGCAGTTCTTTCCCAGCTCAATCCTACTGATAACCGTGTGTACCCCTGTGCATATACGTAAAAAAAAAATTCTCTTCTGCAGAAAGGAACTATGACATTGGAAATCGAGAGTTACTGGGCATCAAATTGGCCTTTTAAGAATGGAGGCACTGGTTAGAAGGAGACAAACATAACATCTCAGTTATCACTGATCACAAAAATCTGGCCTTCATCGAGTCCGCCAAGAGACTTAATCCTCGACAAGCCCGCTGAGCATTATTCTTTACCAGGTTTTCCTTCACAATTACATATCGTCCGGGATCTTTGAACCGATGCTCTCTCATGGTCTTTCTTGTCTGAAAGCAACTCTTCAGTCTCTCAATTGCCCTTCATTCCATCTACCTCGATTATTGCAGATCTCACGCAAGATCTTTATACTCAACTTCTTTGTGTTCAACATCTGAGCCCTAAACAAAAACCATTGAATAGCTTGTTTGTCCCTGTCTCCCTCAGAAAGATCGTTCTCCAAGACTGTCACGCTTCCAAATCTGCAGGTCATTTCGGGATTCAAAGGACTCTGTCGCTGCTGTCTAGAACTGTGTGGTGGCCGGTCATGTTTACAGATGTTGAAGATTTCGTTAATGCCTGTATCATCTGTGCTCAGAACAAGTCCCCCAGATGTTCCCAGATTGGTCCCCTTCACCCCTTGTCTGTCCCCAAGCGTCCCTGGACACACTTTTCCATGGACTTTATCACGGACCTTCCCAACTCCTTAGGTTTCACCACCATCTGGGTAGTCATTGACAGATTCAGTAAAATGGCTCATTTTATTCCATTGTCTGGATTACCATCCACTAAATTGCTAGCTGACCTTTTCCTAAAACACATCTTCAGATTACATGGCCTGCCTTAAGATATCGTCTCTGATCAGGGCCCGCAGTTCGTAGCCAAATACAGGAGAGCCTTCTGCAATCTACTACACATCAAACTCAGTCTCTCCTCGGGGTATCATCCCCATTCCAATGGACAAACCGAACAGTCAACCAGGTGCTGGAACAATATCTACGATGTTTCTCATCTTCATCTCAGAGGAATTGGGCCAGTAATATTCCTTTTGCAGAGTTTGCATATAATAACTCCACTCACTCGGCCACCAGAGTTTCTCCGTTTTTTTGTCTTTCAGGCCACCATCCTCGTGCCACCTCGTTATATACACCTGAACACTCATCTGATCTGGATGTGTCACACTTTACTGCCCGTATTAGAACTGTCTGGAAAAAAGTCAATTGAGCCCTGGTCAAAGCAGCTCTAGTCTCCAAGACCAGAATTGATCAACATCGCTCTCCCTCCTTCTTTAAAGTCGGGGATAAAGTGCGGCTTTCTACCAAGAATATTTGTCTTCTCCAGGCATGCCAAAAATTGGGACCCCGCTTTATTGGACCCTTCGTTATAATTCGGAAAATTAATCCGGTGGCTTTCTGTCTCAAGTTTTCTGCATCCATGCGTATCCCTAATACCTTTCACATATCCCTGTTGAAACCCTTTAAGAAATCTAGCAAATTTTCATCCAAAGTTTTGACCAGACCGGCACCGACATTGATTGATGGTAATGAAGAATTCCTTGTACAAGATATTTTGGATTCCAAAAGCATCCGAGGAAAAGTTTATTATTTAGTACATTGGAAAGGATACGGTCCAGAAGAAAGAGAATCGGTTGCTGCTGAAAACTTACATGCTGACAAGATCCTAAAAAAATTCCATACCAATTCCTTAACCCCTCATCAAGGGGGGGTAATGTCAGCCAGCACCGACAGCGTCGCGTGCTGACCGCTGGTCTCAGGCTTCTTCCTCCTATACTCACTCCTGCAGCGCCTCCCTCCTTGCCATCAGTCTCTTCTCCAGTCCTGGCGTCCGTCCCCTTCCTCAGGTGCGCGGTCTCTGGCTCTCCACGGTCTTCCGGCGCTGTGCGTCTGACGTTGCCAAGGCAACGCAGACGCTCTTTCTCTTTTCCTGTCGGCTCCACTCTGCAGGCGTCCTGGTTGCCGCAGCAACACCAGTACTTTCCATTGGCGCGCTCACTGCATTTTCTCATTGGCCAGCTCTCATTTAAATAGCCTCCAGCACCTGCAGCAGGTGCTGGTTATAGTTTCTGTCTGCAGTTACTATCTTTATCTCTCTCTCTCTTGCCTTGTGCTTTATTCTCTGATTACTGAGTGTCCCATCTTTGCCCCTGCCTTGTACCTTGCTCCCTTAACCCTCTGTGTTCTATTGCCTTCTCTCCCACCTTATTGTGCTGCCCAGTTTTTGTTGTACCTGGCCTCTCCTGTGCGATAGTGTTTGTTTACCCCTTCGGGGGTTCCCGCTGTTTGACTGAGTGTGTGATCGCCCCAGTTAGTCTAGTTTGTTTTGTTTGTTTCATCACTCCCCAATTGTCTGCTAGTCATTGTTTTTTGTTATCTGTTGTTTGTTACAGGCCAGACTCTGCTGGCTTGTCTATTCCCTTTCCCCCCCATCTGTTCTACTTTCTCTTCTCCTGGGTGTTGCCACGGAGGCCGCGACCTGTGAGTAAATCGGCAGCGCCAGACTATCCTCACCTTCAGAGGCTCTAGTGAAGAACACGATCCCACTAGACTCCGCGCCTCGGTTGGTTCCACTCGCTATGCTCCCAAGCGTCATCCCGGTCCTGTTGCCTGCATCGTCTGGGACAACCTGCAGTACTTCCTTACCCAAGACTACTCACCAGTACCTGCTTCTGCTCCTCTGACTATCGGGTTCGTACGGTACCATAAAACAATAATGAATCGCTGTGATTTTGCAGCAATTTTTTTCCAAAAATCGCGGCATTTACTATGCCTGGATTTTTGGGAGCGATTCATAATCGTCATCGATGTTGATAGATTTTAAAATGGACAAATCGCAATTTTTTTCTATTGAAAAGCATGGCAATTGTCCATTTCAAAATCGGCATGCATTATTCTATCACTTATCCTGCCGACGCATACACTACTATAAGGAAATGCATGGTCATGTGTTTGTGGCCATGTTAATCCTTATAGTAGTGAAAGCGTCAGCCTGACAAGTGATAAAATGCTACAATGTAATGTGTAATGTGTCCCTAATAAAAAAAAAAAACATTTTCCCAATAACTATTACAACAATACATTACCTAACCATACATTGGTAAACATGAATAAAATGTAACAAAAGTGTCCCTTATTGTTTATGTAGACTATAATGTAAGACTGCACTAGAGGCAATTTATTAAAAATCGCTTTTATCCATCGTTTTATATCCTCTGCATTACAAAAGTTGGGATTGCGATGGTACAGCGATATAGGTTGAGTTGATTTAGAAAAAACCCAAAGTCCAGGAACTTTGGCTTTAGTGAATACGATGATGGGACAAAAGCAGCTAAAGTCACGAGACTTTGGACGATTTGGCCAACATCGACCTTAGTAAATTAGGTCATATGACTCTGAGTGTGCTCCCTTACATTCCTGCCTTCTATCTCCTTGCCTGTTACCCATTCTTCTGCTGCCCATACTCTATTCCTGTTGTGTGTGTGTAAGTGCGTGTGTTGTCGGTCTTATCTCCTGTTGGTATGCCTCTGGAGGTTTCCGCAACCCACTGGGTGTCTGCAGCTCAAGTCTATCACCACCATCAGGGACTTTAGTGAATACCAAGCCTCAATTTAGACTCCAGGCCCTGGTGACTTGCTGGTTAAGATTCATAACACATGGGGTCCCCACTACTGACCTTTTACTAAAGCTTAGCTTTTCCCATTATAATTTATAGTAGCATATCATTATATACAAATTAGCAGCCTTTTTATCCACATAAAAAATTTTTGGTCAGTAAAATGGCCACAGACTTGGTGGCTTGGATCTTAATGGAGTAGGTCGCATTGCACCTAGCTCTCCTTCACCACCCGTTAAAACATCCGTTGGTGCCCCTGCATTCACCCAGTCTTCTCTTCCCTGACTCCCTCATCCTTGCTCTTTTCCCTCTGGTGCTGCCCGACGAGGTCCCCCGCCGGACTGAGGCTTCAGTGTCCTGTCGGCCCTGGTGAGACTACGGAGGTCCGGCCTTCCCTGTGTGCTGGTGCCGGGCAGCGTTGCAGGGGCAGCTGTGGTGGGGAGGAACTGACGTGCTGGAAGCCAGATGAAGCCTGCATTACTCCCCGGGGTTCCAACGCCCAGAAACAGGTACGGCGGTGAGTGGCAGTTCACAGCCCCGCTTCCTCTGGCTGCAAGTGATTGGCGCGAATAGGCGCCATTTTAAAACCAGGTGGTGATCCCAGGTGCCATTAGCAGGGGAAGTAGCCGCAGCTGGAGCAGTTTCCACGGAGCTGGGACTGACTGATTGCCTCTTAGCCCTCCTCTCAGTGCCTGCCTGCCAAATAGAGGAATTCACGGTCCTGTGGATGTTGTTTCCTGCTTTGCAATTCCCTAAGCACAACTGTGAGCTGCACCAGCCAATATTGCAGGCTCCTTCTACCACAGTATATACTTGGCCTATTCTCTCAACACTCAGCTACTAAAAATAATAAAAAAATAAATAAAAATAAAAATAAATAAATGGGGAGCTGGCATTTGTGAAGCCCCATACATAGGTGGCTCTGAACTGTCTTTCCTACACTTACTCAGTTGTCATTAAGTGTGCTCACCACCTGCAGCAACAGGCTCCCATTATAAAGTACCAGACCATTGCAGCACACTGTTACTGTCAGCACTGTACCCTAACTTATACCTTGTCTCAGATTAACAATGGGGAAACACACACAGGCATCGTCGGCGGCCGCTCGCCTAAAAAGATTTAGCAGGCAATCTACAGCTTCCTCCCAACCTCCCCCAGAGCCGTCGCCACCAACTCCGGAGCCGGTGGTGCAAGATACATTATCACCTGCGGCTGAACAACCAACATTACAACAAGTTCTCCTTGCCATTACCACGTCTGAGCAGCGGCTGACCACTCAGATAGGAAAAGTGCAAAGCGATATATCCCTGCTGCGTCAAGACCTACAGCTTACCAGGGAGAGAGTGGGGGAGGCGGAACACAGAATTTCGGCCTTAGAGGACACTGTTGCCCCAATTAAACGTGATGTGGCGGATCTTCAGGCACAATTCCAGATGCATAAATCTAAGATGACTGACCTGGTGGGACGACTTAGAAGAAACAATTTGCGTTTTGTTGGCCTTCCAGAGCGAGCAGAGGGTTCACAGCCCGAGGCCTATCTGGAGAACCTACTACTCAAAGAATTTGGGAGAGAGGCCTTTTCGTCACACTTTGCTGTTGAGCGAGCACACAGGATCCCACCTCAGATTCCTGCACCTGGCGCAGCTCCGCGTACGTTCATCGCAAAGTGCCTGCACTACAAAGATAGGGATGCCATCCTCCGTCTCCTGCGACAAAATGGTCCTATTAAAATTGACAGCTCTTCAGTTTCTGCCTTCCCAGACTATGCCCTGGAAGTACAGAAAAACAGGGCGCAATTTACACAGATCCGTCGCAAGCTGAGAGAAGGGGATCTAAATAGGTTTCATAGTAGTCGCAGCCTGTTGGCTGTATAATAAACGCTACTGATTACTTTTTGGTTAGGAAAAAGGGGTGTTATTGTTTAACAGTTAGGAGGGGAGGGGGGTTTTTCAGGGGGACAAGGTATACCTAGTTTAAGGGGTATATGGGGTGGGGGATGGTTGGGAAATTGTATTGGTTGGTAGATGACCAAATATTAGGGTTTTATTTTCGGGTTTCAGAACAACGGAGTCAACAATATGCTGTCGAGTTTTTGTCTAGATTTCACAACATACTAATGTATGCATCTTATGTACCTTTCTGTCACTCATTGTTTATTTTCATTTTACTGGTGATGTCACTGTGGTTGAGGTTTGGTTGGTGCCACGCCGGGCTGTCTTCACTCCCACGAGAGCTATCCAAGGTTTACTGGCACAGGGCCTCCCCCGCAACATTTGTGAGTAGCCATATTAACTATGTCTGAGCGCAGGGCTAAGAATGTATCACTCCTGACATGGAATGTTAGGGGGCTTAATGACAAGATTAAAAGATCTCTGGTGTTGAACTAACTCAGAAAACAGGGATCTGACATCATTTGTTTATTAGAGACTCACCTAACGGGAGGGAAGGTACTTTCGCTGAAACGACAATGGGTGGGGTGGGCTTACCACTCCACTTTTTCCACGCACTCCCGGGGGGGAAGGTTTCTATCTTAGTTCGTAAACACCTTAATTTTGTGGTGGAAGACGTTCAAATAGACCCCGGAGGTAGATATGTTTTTTCCACGCACTCCCGGGGGTGGGGGTTTCTATCTTAGTTCGTAAACACCTTAATTTTGTGGTGGAAGACGTTCAAATAGACCCCGGAGGTAGATATGTTTTTATCAAAGCCTCCCTTGACACATTCCCTCTCCTTTTGATGGCACTATACATTCCCCCTCCCTATTCAGGCAACCTTCTGAAACCGGTACTGAAGTATATGGCTAAATTCCCCTCCTCTCAGGTTATACTTGTGGGCGACTTTAACAATGTGCTGAATACCAATCTTGATAGATGGAGGGAGTTGGGCTCTCCACCGACGCAGACCTCCTCTCCTTTTTCTAGACTGGTTTCGGAAATGGGGCTGGTGGATGCATGGCGGCATCGTAACCCCGACAAGGTCATTTTCTCCTGTCATTTGTCCACTCACCACGCCTTCTCGAGAATAGATATGGCGCTGCTCTCCCCGGGTCTCCTGCCTTTGGTGTTGGAATCGGAATATCTCCCGAGAGGGATATCAGACCACTCCCCTCTGCTCCTTGCCCTTCAAACTTCGTGCCCTGTGGGTATCCGCTTCTGGAAATTGAATCCATATTGGCTAGAACTGATTGATCAGGGGGAGAATGTGGTAACCACATGGGAGGGCTTCTTTGCTAATAACCCTATGGGTAGTGGTTTATCCATCACCTGGGATGTCTTAAAGGCATATGTGAAGGGTTCTTTCATCGGGGAGATTTCAAAAATTAAAAAAAAGAGTAGACACTCAGAGCAGCTCTTAGAACAGCAGTGTAGGGACTTGGAGATTAGATACCTTGCATCACACTCCCTCACAGACAGGATAGGTTGGCTTAAGGCTCAAACAGAGTGGGTCCGCCTTCTCACTGATAAAACAAAGTCCAAGCTATTGTTCTCCAGACATAACCAATTCCTAAATGCTGATGCCTGTGGAAGTTATCTGGCTAGACTAGCGAGAGATGAGTCATTAACTAGAACCATAGCGGCCATTTTAGACTACACCAATACCTTGCAATACGGGGGGCCTGCCATAGCAGGGGTATTTTACAATTATTTTCAAGATTGTTACAAATCACAGGTACACTACACGGCCGACGCCCTAATCTCTTATTTGGAGGGGATCCATCTGCCACAATTTGACCCCAAAGCATGTAGTCTCCTTAACGCACCTATCACGGAGTTGGAGATAGAGACAGCTATAGCATCTATTCCGAATCACAAGGCCCCGGGCTCTGATGGTATCCCAGGTGAAGTGTACCAAAAATATCGGGACTTCTTGGTACCTAAATTGCTGGAAGCTTTTAATTTGATTTTTGACTCTGGTCAACTCCCCCCCTTCTATGTCAGAGGCTCTGGTCATCCTGATTATAAAACCTGGAAAAGACCCACTCAGACCTGAGTCGTATAGACCCATTTCACTTCTCCCCACAGATGTGAAAATCCAAGGTAAAATCTTGGCCACTAACATGGTTATTGGGGGGGTCATTCATCCGGATCAAACGGCCTTCATGCCGGGAAGAACAACGGCTACTAACTTGAGACGTCTATTTATGAGATTGCAGGTGGAGAAGGGTGAGGAGAGCGAGGCTGTGATTGCGCCTTTGGACGTGGCCAAAGCGTTTGATTCGGTTGAATGGCCCTACCTATGGGAGGTACTTCACCCCTTTAATATGGGGGACAAATTATCAAATGGGTACAGATTTTGTATTCAACCCCAACTGCACGCATATGTGTGAATGGTTATACTAGTGAGTCGTTTTCACTTGGTCGGGGTACGAGACGGGTGCCCACTGTCGCCCACACTCTTTGCCTTGGCAGTGGAGCAGCTGGCTTGCTTAATCCGCGGGAGGGAGGACATTAGAGGGCTCCCTACTGGGTGGTCCCCTGATAAAATTGCATTATATGCAGATGATATGCTCCTCTTTCTCGCGGATGCTGGTGACTCCCTGACAAATCTGCTCTCTGTGATGGAGGATTACACATTAATTGGAACAAATCTAACTTGGTTGCTCTTGGCCGGGGTGCCCGAGGGGTGGAGGGAGGGAGCCATCGACTAGTCTGGACTAAAGAATTTACATATTTGGGAATCCGTATCACATCTGATCCCCTTGAGTATGTTACCCTTAACTTGGATCCCATTACAAAATATTTAAAAAACAAAACTAAAGTATGGCAGAAGCTCCCTCTCTCCATGATGGGAAGGGTCAACCTGGTTAAGATGATTATGCTGCCAAAATATCTGTACCCACTGCAGCATTCCCCCCTATACCTCCCTAAACACGTATTTCAATCTATACACGGCTATATTTCCTCATTGGTCTGGGCGGGGGGGTAGGGCGAGGGTTAGTCTATGCACGTTACAGAGAGGTAAGGAGGAGGCAGGCAGGCCTGGCATTGCCCAACTTGCGACTCTACTACCTAGCGGCGCAGTTAACACAGTTGATTGGATGGGTGAAGGAGAGCCTTGATGACACTACCAGTTTCTTTTTGCAGTGTTGGGGGGTTCCGATTGGTCTGCAACTCAAAACCTCTTGGCGGGTGGCACTGGCAGGAGCAGAGCACAACTTTTGCGCCAGGCTAGGTTGGTGTGGAAGGCTGTGCATGGTTTGATGGGTGGTGGGGGTTTGGACCCAGAAACTCCGTTGTGGAATAGCCCGGCTCTACGGGAGTTGTCTGGTTTGCAGGGCAGGGGAGTGTGGGGGACGTATGGTGTGTGAATGCTGGGCAACTTATATCTGGGAGATACCCTCAAATCATTTGCTCAGATACAGGAGGACTTCCACTTATCCCCCACTAGGTTTTATAGATATCTTCAACTCCGCCATGCCTTACAGGTGCAATTTTAGAATGGAAGTCCCCGTATGGTCCCCTCCCCTGTTAGGCAGTTAACTTCAAGCTTGCCACTTAAAGGTGCAATATTGGGAATCTACTCAGCTTTGAGGGCGGTTCAGTCAGATAATCAGCAGTGGTTAAAATCTAGATGGGAGGAGGATTTATGGGTGTTGGAGGAGGAGGATTGGGAGGAGGTACTGGCATCCACCAAAGATGCCACTTCATCTCTACGGTTTAGGCAGGTTCACTACTATCTACTACATAGAGTTTACCTCACTCCTCAGCGCATGGTTTGGCTGGGAAGGTCTACAGATGATAGTTGCCCACGGTGTGGCCTTTCCCCCTGCAACTTCTGGCATATGATATGGTCCTGTCGTAGAGTCTTTGGGTTCTGGAGGTCAGTCTGGGACTGCTCCTTGGGTACTCTGTCTATCTTGTTACCAATTAATCCTAGGATCTGCCTATTTCGTCTATCTCTGACGGACGAGATCGATAGAAATACTCATAGGTACTTGTTATCCCTGTTCTCACTGGCGCAAGTGGTGATTGCAAGAAAATGGATGGCGGCTGAGCCACCGTGCCTCAGAGAATGGATGCTGCTGGTTAATGATACTCTAGCACATGAAAAATGTGTGTACCAGTCTAGAGGGGACCCTGATAAGTTCTATAAAGTATGGACCCCGTGGATTGATTCCATTTATGGGGCAGGGGTTATACCCTTTGTCCCACAGCTCGGCGCGGCACATGAAACCGAACCCACATAAACTGTTAATATGAATGTAATGCTGTTTTCTAATAACCATTGATTGAATGTCATTCTGTTATAATTGTGATTGTTGCACCACATGCTGCTGGTAAAACTGTGACATTTAAAAGATTGTTGACTCTTGTAAAATACTGTGTATGAAATATGTACCCCAAAAGTACTGCCCTTGGATCAGTACGTAATTACCCGCTATGATCCGAAAGTTCGGACCGCAATTGCGAAAAATAGCAAAGATGCGAAAGTTTGTTTCAACTTACGAAACCGTATTTACTCAGAAGTACAGGGTAACGACAAGGCACAGAGTCCAAACAGCAACAAGCGCAGCGCATCCACCAGGCGGTCAAGACGTCAATCCAATCATCCCACAGGAAAAGAAGATGAAGGAATAGAGATCAATGTCCCAAATCAGAGTCTATTTAAAGTCCACAGATGAAAGGAGCCGCCGAACTCCTGCTTGATTGGAGCAATTTCAATCCTCTGCTGATCGCCGCGTCCAGACTGGTGAGTATGCCTGAGGCTGTCACTGTTTCAGTGACAGTCTCCGACGGCTGCGAGGACCCGTGCGCCGGGAGAATGGTACAGACAGGGAACCAGGGCACAGGTAAGTGCGGCGTCTGCCGCGGTTTGTGATAGTTGGTGGTCATTAGTAGTTATTATCCTGAGTTCCTGATGCATGTATAATCTCTGATCTCCTGCCTGTTATCATCTTGTGCCTTGTATACCAGCTGTCTTCTGTCTGTATGTATTTATGTCCCTTGATTCCTTGCTTTTTGGTTGTTTCTTGTATTCTTGTATATAGCCTGCTCTGTTGTCTGGACTTCTGTTAGTATTTACATACTCTTATATATTTGTATTTAGTTTAGCTCTGTGGCCCTGCATTTAAGTATTTCCAGTTACTCCTGCTTTGTGTTTACTGCTCCCTCTGATTCCTGTTCATATATGTACTCTGTAGTGTTTGTAGCCTGTTGTTTGTCTTGTTACCTTTGTTATTGTATTCTTATTGCTGTTCCTAATTCACTTTTCACCTGTTGTCTGTATTATCTTGTGTGCACTAATAGACACTGTTGCTCTTATCACTCCTGTCTGGTTATTAGTGCTTAGCTACACCTGGGGCTGCCCTCCAGGGATTGTGACCTGCTGGGTGTCTTGCTGCACAAGCCTATCCCCACCATCAGGGGCCATAGTGACGACCAGGCCCCAGTTAGAAGTATCCTAATAACAATCCGGACTTAGAAAACTGTCTGACTTATGGACATCACCTAATTCTGCATACCATGCTAAATTCAGTCTCCGCAGGGGGCTGGCCAACTCACGTAGCGTACAAGATATGCATAGTGGGTGCAGATAGGTATTTAAATTGTACATAAGTGCTTGGCAAATACTTAGTAGGATCTTGGCCACAGATCCACAATCTGCACATTGGAGAGCAGGTAGACTGCCTTGTTCTCCTGCATGCAGAATTATGGATAGCAAATTATGTACCTTAGCCTCCACAATCAACAATGTCCCAATATTAGCAGCTCATTAAAAGATTCTTCTTTCACTTGCTTTAGGTCCAGATTATGGGAATGCATTGACAAATTTGGACTGAAGCAGGGGTTTATGGGAGATAAAAACAGATATCTGTTGGCCAATCCACCGTAGTGTAAACAGCAGCATTGTGGGGCTATTTGTGACCTCAAATCTGGACCATAATTGTTTTATATATTTTTTTTATGTATTTTCTGTACAGTGAATCGAAATCTTTTTGAAGATAGGGGACTGAAAGTATTGTTATCAATTAGAAACTGATATATAAAACATGGAGAAGAATTGCTCTTTCTTTTGGGTCATTAGGTAAAAAATATATGACATGTTAGTGTATACTCAGTACAATGCTTCTGTTTCATAATACTTCCCATTGAAACCTGCTAGACCTCTATGTTTATTAACATCATATGTCATTATTTATCCATATAAGGTGAAATAAGAAGAAAAACAGAAAACACCCAAAAAAACCACTGCAAAAAATTAAATTTCTTTAATTAATCAACGGTTTCTTATCTGTAAAAATGACTTCCTTAATATATCCTCTTGGATGGTTTCCAAAAAGAAATTCAAATAACTTTGGAAAACCCTGATACTACAGGAATTTTTATATTAGTGGGAAACCTATGCAAAATGAACACATAAGTTTACTAAGTAAAGGTTTATAATTGCTCCTTCTTAAAGTATATATAAATTTAAGGTTTTGAAGGCTAACTCTCCTTTTCAGAACAGTAACCCTTTGGTCATGGAGTTGCCTCTGGAATATTTCTTGTGTATTCATTGTTAGAGAACTGTTAGAAAGTATAATCAATGTAGGCCGTCTTTTTATTGTATGTCAAATTAATATTTAATGCTCAATGTGTGTGCACAGTATCCATATTTATATTGATCATTTGAGATTATACATGGATGCACTGCATACAGCACAGATTGTATAGACTGGACTCTTTTGTACTGTCATTAACAAATATATATACTTATATACTTTTAGTTATATTTCTAAAACAGAATAATAAAATTCTGAGCATGTTGCATTAATGTAAATTAATTCCCATATGATAATATATGATATTTTATATGCTAACATAATTGTAATATAATTAAACACAGCACATAAACAGACTATCCATTTTAAAGTTTATTTCCATATATTAATGCATTGCCTCTAATTATTTTAAACATATTTATGCTTTACAAAATAATTGCATGTTAATTGTATTACAATGAATTTTTCAAGTGAAAAAGAAATTTATATGCCAATATGTTTGGATCCTATTTTCAATGCGACAGGCATGGTGAACAACTCTGGTGCCCATCCCAAGAGTGTCTCCTTACTTCAGAAAATTACACATTTCACACTAAGTTAGTTTTATTAATAATATTTTCTGATCCATGTTAAACCATGAAGCAGTAAATCGCAAATTGCTTAACAAATATACCTTAGCAAGTAATGAGTTTTAGTTTTAAGTGTAATTAAACAATATGCAAATGTCCCATAAATAACTAGAAAGATAATAAACCAGACGTGCATGTATCAAGAAAATAATCATACATAAATTAATATTCTCTCTGAATATTTCATCCATAAAATAACACAGCATTTGAATGGGAACAGAATGCTTTTAGATGCAAAAGTATTTTTTTTTATAATGGTTATTAGTTTTAAAGGGCTGGATCCAGACCTTGTTAAGTGCATGAACTTAGTTACTCAAGGGCTAAACCATGTTGATTTCAGGGGGAGCCAAGTTAATTGTATCATTGCATGCAGGGATATATCTTTAAATTGATTACTGCACAAAGATACTGACCAGCTTTACTGTCACACTGTTATTTAGACTTGGGCTAAGAAACATCACCTCTCAACTCTAATACTGTTTGCAACAGATGAAACATGACTCCCCCTGAAATCAAAATGGTTTAGCCCTTGAGTAACTAAGTTCATGCACTTAACAAGGTCTGGATCCAGCCCAAATAGACAACCATGTTTTTAACAGTCACTAAAATCATTTCTAGACACAATGCTGGCGTTTGTGAAAAATATTCATCATTAATTAATATAGAAAATATTAAACACAGGGGACAAAAAAATCAGTATTTTTAGCTAAAATCAAAGTGTTACCATTTAGTTGGAAACAAAATCTACTTTTTTTGTTATGCAATTTATTGTTATCTGTATAGTATTTCAATGGTTTAAGCCACATATTAGTTACATTGCTTTGGGTGTATAAAATAAATTTAGAGTTTGTCTGTTTTTCTTCTAATACAATAAATTACATAAAGTACAGGAGGCAAAAAAACAGTCATTGATGTTTTAAAGCCAATTATATATAATGTTACCTGTAAACCTAAGATCTTTATAGCAATGGTTTAAGCCACATATTAGTTACATTGCTTTGGGTGTATAAAATAAATTTAGAGTTTGTCTGTTTTTCTTCTAATACAATAAATTACATAAATTACAGGAGGCAAAGCAAAAGTCATTGATGTTTTAAAGCCAATTATATATAATGTTACCTGTAAACCTAA
>WWET01000624.1:11917-21961 GCA_011038615.1 Limnodynastes dumerilii
ATATATATATATATACACACACACACACACACATTTTAAATGCATGTTCATCCATATCAAATTTGCACTTTCAAAATCAATTTCAAATCCTTATATATCATTCCTCTTTTTTGTTCTCTGTTAACACATTGTAAAGAGAAAATATTTTGGGACTTTGGACCTGATCCAGACCTACGCTCGTTTGCGTAGCTTATTAACGCCGGTGTACCTACGATGCACAGCAATAGGAACTCCCCTTGGTTGTACTAAGTTTTGCTTTCTTACACCCAGCAAACCCACCCTAACTTTTTCGATCGTATGCTCATTGCGTAGTTACGACACTTAGCATGCCCATACTGTACGATTTAAATGCCTCACCCCGCCCTTGGTGCGTAATTACAGATTTTGTAAGGCAGGCACACCCCCTCGATCGTTAATACGCTCACGGCTCATACCCCGCGTAAAATCTGACCCGTGCATGTGCAGTAAGTACAAAACTTTTGAACAGTGACATTAGTCTAAATATAATTTCCCAAACCAAAAATTTAAGTTAAAGGAAGTTATTATTTAAGCAAGGTGGAAAATGATAAATGATGTATCCACACGTCGCTGGCCATGGACTTGTACTATTTGTATAATTGTATAAAAAGCGTCATTATGATTAACTGAAAAACTTTTTGGGAAGATCATTCTTACAGTTGGTGTAAATTGGCTGTCTGAAGGGTTTTCCTTTTGAGAACACAAAGGCAACAATTAGACAATTTAATGTGCCCAGAAGCCAGACCGTTGTGTCTTCATAACTCTGATAGTCCGTCTTTGCAAGGAACTCTGTAGAATTATTACTCATATTATATGGATTGCAGGCACTGCAGCAAGAGAGAGAATACAAATGGTCAGCTGATAGAAGAAGAAAAAAAGGGTATGCAGCCAGATTCTACAGCAACTCAACATGATTCACAAATTTAGCTTTACACACAATTTTCCAGACCAGCAGTATATGTCATTGCTCATCATCTAGCATGGAAGGGTAATCCTAACATCTGATAACACAAAGTGGACTGGAAGTCTGGATTATGATCAACCCACCTATACTGTAAATGACAGCACTAAACCCCTTCTAGCTGTTAACACATCCTGCCTCCCCTGTCGGAAGCTGTCAGAGGTGCCTGGATGGAGCGGCTTTGTGTTGTGATTGCAGCGCTCAGATGTGTGGAAATGCCAGGTCTTAAATTCAGGTATTTTTTAATCAGACCGCTTGGAAAATGCTCCCATGTCAAAGGTTCTGATATTAAAACTAAATTATTAGTTGCTGCAATTAAAATCTAACCTCTGGCGACACGTTGTTCTAACACTACTTACATTGTATTTATAACATCTTATCTTTTACTATAAACTATACAACAATTTAATTCCATTTTACATTTGCAGAAAACCATGGATATGAAAAAGAAAAGTATATACCTGTAGATATTATCGGAGCTGTACCAAAACTGGTCTTTTACAATGAGAAAGCCACAGATTTGTAAGATAAGACTGAAGACAATGTGAAGTGCCACAGAGAGGAGGAGTGAAGGAGTGAACAGCTGTGCCGGTGGCCTGTATGGTGCCAGTTTTGGATAGGCACGATTAAGACTCACTGCAAGATATACATTTGTATAACTATATATGTAATAATTAACACCTGTATAAATTATAAAATATATATTCTTAGTCAGAGGTCATTCAGAAGAGCAAGTATGAACATGGAAAATAATAGAAGTGAATGGAGATTTACAGTTTATGACTTGGTATCCACCATATACTGCTCCACTTTGAGCACTGTAGTACAGTGTACATTATAGGCATGTCTCCCCTTTGTGCACCCATCCAGGCTACCACATGGCTACCATTTTCTGTGTGCCTGACTGAAGGTACTATCAGGTAAGGTGGCTATCAGAAGTTCAAGTTAGGTTGCAAGAGCACAAACATGTGGCTCAGGGATCTTATTACAGAAAAAAAAACACAGATCTGTGGATCCTATCGATTGACTTGTTTTATTCAACATATCCCTCAAACCTACTTATGTACATACACTCATTCAATATATATTCCTAACATTGATTATAAGCAAAGAACAAGCAACATACCGACACACTATAGACCAGAGCACTGTACGCAGCCTGACCCTGTCCAGGAACACTGCCATTATGGAAGCACAGATCCGCAATGGATAAACACAAGTAAAATGGAATTTCTTTCCACAACTTGTATGCAGAAAACAAACATTTCACTTAAGTCTGTATCCGGTCCTATATTATTAAATATGTAATAAACTGCACAAAGAACACCACGAGAGAGTTGCCACAGTTGATAATTATGAGTGAAATAAGAACATTAAGCACCACTTACTAGTCACGCTAATTACAGTGGTTATAGCCAGATCTTGGAAGAGAAACTGGTAGTTTGAATAGGAGCTTTTCTCCTGGGGAAAAGTAATGGGAAAAGTTATGCATGATAACAGGTTTGAAAAACAATTACCATTAGACTCAGTCATTGAAAATATTTTCTTGTGTGAAACATGTTTTTCATTAATCAAACTGATAAGTTTTAGTTGAAAGAATACTATCAAAACACTGCAGTATTTTATATGCTATAAAATGACATTTCATTACACCATGAAGACTTCAACATTTCATCATATACCAAACCACTTCTGTTATGAGAAGACTGAAGGCCCAGTAAGAATTCACGTTGCAGTATTTGAGTAATGTGATAAAGCATACTTATATAAAACAAAATGCTCAGTAATGAAGTGAAATATCTTCCTATGCTAGTAAACAGGAGACAGAACGTGAGCAGCAGATCCACGTGTAGCATCAGAAGGTTTAGGCGAACTCCCCGTGACTCCCCGTGTACACTTCAGCCTTCATGTAGCTTGCCAATATACCTTGAATATGTTAATATACACACATTAGAGACTTTCCTTCCTGATAATATCCTAATTGTTCACACAGCATAAAAGTCACCAAACCATTATAACAGACACTGGGCCAGATTTACTAAGCTGCTGGAAAGGAAAAGTGGAGATATTGCCCATAGCAATCATCAGATTCTAGCTGACATTTTCTAGTATGTAATAGGAAAGAGAGAGCTAGAATCTGATTGGTTGCTATGGGCAACATCTCCACTTCTCCTTTTTCCGTAGCTTAGTAAATTTGGCCCCATGAATGCATCTGAAGAACCTTGCTGCCAATACTTTTTCTAGACTTTGAGCTGGATCCAGACCTCTGACACTATTGCAGGCGGAGCTTCCTATGCAGTGGTGGCATAATCTGGTGAAGGTCCGCCATTAGATACGAAGTACTGTTTGTGTGACAGAACTCTACCTTAAAATGTTAAAATAATTTACACACTGTCCTCACAGAACATGGGGACGCTGAGGAAATTACTGTAGTATTGCATGTATGGGCTTAACAAAGTTCTTACTGTGCAAGCTACACACCTCTACACACCTTAGAACCATTGTGTACCTCATATGTTTTGTAATGTTTACCTACTGAATAAACCAGCTGCTTTATCACTGATTTCACAAGTGTCGTCCATTCTTTGTACGGATACACGCACCATAGATACTATCTTCCATATAAATATATTTCTATATAACATAAGCGGCTTATGTTATTATTATTATTATAACCATTCAAGTGGGGCTAATGTTTTCAGGGACTGCTTAGACGTGTTTAATGAAAAGTTATTTTTAATAGAATAAAAATACAGTTTGTTTTCTTTTATGATATCAAAAAACATAGTTGGGACCGAACAATGGTTTGGATTTGGTTTATGTAACTCAAGATCGCTGATCTTATCTGAGACACATGAGAATTAGTTATGTTCACTGCTAGGAAAATCACATTTTCAACATACACACAGCTGACAGATAATTATTGGCTGTCTGCATCTCGAAAATGTGTTTAATTAGAAGTGTTTTATAATGAATGGGTAAGTGTGCCAAAAGATCCAATTTTCAGAAACTTGCCAATTCATTACGTCAACAGCTTTCCAACAGCGCCGGCACAGAACTCAACAATACAAGGGTAGTGGACTTAGGCTGTGGGAAGGGTATGGAGTTTAGAAGGGGAGACTTAGGGTTAGGTCACGGGGAGCGTATGGAGTTTAGAAGTGGAGAATTAGGGTTAGGTTGCGAGGAGGGTATGGAGATTAGAAGGGAAAACTTAGGGTTAGTCTGTGGGGATGGAATGGATTGGAGAAGGGGAGACTTAAAGTTATGCTGCTGGGAAAGGATGGATTGGAAAAGGTGAAGGTTAGTGTCAGGATGTGGGGAAGAGAGGCTTAGGGTTAGGCTGTGGGGAGAAGATGGAACGAAGAAGGAGAAGGTTAGGCTGCAGGGAATGGAGGGTTAGGGTGATAGTCACCCATCAGGATTCCTTCTGGGGATCTATGCTCACTTGTCTCCAATAGGGTCATTTGCAGTCCCTTGTCATTAACAGCTGGTTGAAAATGGCCATGTCTCAAAGAGCCATTTAAAGTGGGGAACCAGACCCATTTCAGATGCATGGGCCAAGCATATTCACAGGGGAACAAACACAAAGGGAGTTGAATCGCACAGACCAAAGATATGTATAAGGAAAATAGGGGCTACACTGTCAATCTTAGAAATTAATACATTTTTCAATATTTGACCAAATTTTAACAACCCACTGGCATTGAAAAAAATAATACCTCCGCAAAGAAAGTCAAAATAATTGCAAATGCCAAAATAAATGTGGTGTGGTGCTGCCTGTTCAGTATCTATGTACTATATAGCAATCACAAATTGTTTGTACTATCTCTGATGATTCAATCATTTATGTCTATTATCATTGGTTATTTGTTGATAATGGTTTAGTGTAACTTTGTTTTCCTTGTTTGGACCAAGGTTTAACATTATATCTGGGCTAATACTATATGTGTGCGCCATTAGCAGTGTCTCTTTTTTCTTCTGGTCTCTGTACCTCATGTTTTGCTATATTCACAGGGGAATACTGCACAACGACATAGGGTACAATCTTGCAATTATGAAGGAACACAACTACATTTGGGATATATTGGTGGTATGGGATGTACCAAACATCCAGAAGGGGCATATCCAAGATCACCTTTAAGTAGCACTGTAAAAATAAATGTCTTAAGTATCTGTGTATTATATACACATTAATGAGAAGTATCTTCCTGCATGCAAAATAAAGAAAAAATTAGCTCATGGGCTTATTTTTTACTTCTTGGCCCACTGTGGCAAATTGCAATTTATCGATCATTTACTTTCCCTTTAGAAGTTTCATTTTAGAGCCTACATTTTTGTCAGAACAACCTTTAAAAGAAATTGACAGCAGTAATTGCATTTGAAATTTACCTTGCATCATCTAATTGTATAAGCTATTTAGCAATGTAGCACTTAAAGAGTTTAGGCTGTGGTTCACACCATAATACCTAGTGGCACACCTGCCATAATTAGCTGCGTGTCCAATAAATAGATGCCAGCTAAACAGGAATAAAACAAACCTCTCAAAGATATAGTTTAAATTACATAATTAAAGTAATAAAAAAAATCTTTTTGCAAATATGCTAGAAAAACAGAACCAGTATGCTAAAATTACAAAATGTAATGCCATTCATTTTGCTGATAGCAGATTATTATTGACATTATAGTCTTTGCCTCTTTACAGATTGGGTTTTGTAATATATTACTGCAATTCAGCCAAACTTAAGAAGAAACGCATTAAGCATTTTATCACTATGTCAGGGACACATATAGCGGGTTTTTCAGAGACCCCTCTGTCAACAGTTCAAATCATTACTTTACATGCTAGTCGGTCCATTGTGTAAAATATAGCACTTGTACTTATGTATCAATCCTTAATGTCCTATAGAGTGTAAGCTTGTGGGCAGGACCCTCTTACCTACCCAGTCTATCTGTTACCACCCAGTCTTGTTATAATGATTGTTAAGATTGTAAAGCGCTACGTAATCTGATGGCGATATATAAAAACCCGATAATAAGGAAGTAAATAAATAAATACTATACAAGTTGTAAATAAGACTGTTTACCAAGAGGGGTTGTTACATTCAGTACTGTGTAAAGCACTGCACCTCCATTAGCAGCTGCTCTTCCNNNGACACAGGACTGCATTTACAAAAGGGCAATGCCTTCACTTTCATGAAGGTGCAATTATAGCCATTGAAACCATGGGGATCATTAGCATTAGTATCCCTGATCGCTGCCCTCTCTAATGAATGCAGGCCGGCTGATTGCTTTATTTACTAAGTATCGGTGTTGCATTTTTATTGTTATAAATGTTATTATAATTCAAAATAAATAAATTTAAACAATAAAATTACAAGTAAAGATAGTTAAACTTACCTGTCCAGTGTCTTTCTATGAAGTCCCAGCACATGCGCAGTGTATTTAACTTTGGGACTCTCCCCATGTAACACCTCTCCCTTCAGTTACATTCCCCCTACATTAACAGCCTCCTCCATTTCCCTTAGCTCTATGGCCCTTCTTCTTTCACAGACGCTGCTAGCCGGAAGCTCTGCCCCCTCTGCTCATGTATGTGATCTGGTCATTTTGCCTGTGTGCAGTATAGGTGCTGGAAGAAGCGATTTACACACTTCAGACTGGACCTGCATGGCCCCACTCAGAGCCGTAACTAGAAATTTATCGCCAGGGGCAAAAAGGAAAAATGGTGCCCCCTGACCCTAAATTCCAAGTCAATTTAACTATAAATATTGACTTACTGGTGCCCCCTTAAGATTTGCGGCCCGCGCAGCCGCCCTTGTCGCACACCTCTAGTTACGACCCTGCCTCCACTAGTCACCAGACTGCCTGCCCACATACTGCTTATGCATACAACAGGTTAAAAACTGTTCTGTAATATTATTATTAATACTGCAGTAAATATCCATATAATATTATTAATACCGCAGTACATATCCATATAATATTATTATTATTAATACTGCAGTACATATCCATATAAATTTATGAGTAAATTAGTGATCTCACTTTTCTCTTGCAATTAATGTTTGGAAACCCTTCCTCTCTCTCTGAATTCTACCATTGCCCCCGATTACATATATAAAGTATTTTATGTCATTTTCTGATATTATTCATACCCAGTAAAGTAGCAGCACACCGACATACTGGATCATACTATAAAGTGCCATGTACTTGAATACACAGAAGGATGTAACAAGAGCAGCTCTTCCTTCCCTGCAAAACACAAAAATCAAATCAATTGTGGTGAATAAAGTGAAATTTCTTTTTTTTGTGTGTGTTTAAATTACCTGACTTATTAAGTGGAACCTCCCTCTGGGAGATCTCAAAAGGGGACGGGGCTTGAAGATGCACTTTTATACCAATTCTGTCATGAAGCCCCGACTGTGCCTATCAAAGCTACATTTCATACTGTTATTAGGACTGGGCGGGGCTTGATGATGCAAATTGTGTCATCAATTGTGTCGCTATGGCTCCAGCATGGAGGCAGGACTTAAGGCTGTGATTTGCATTATATCACAGCCTTAGTCCTATTGTGAGCTCTCCCAGGATACTGGTACTCCCGGTATTCTGGTTGGGTCTATGGGTTTGAAGAATATTTTATTTAGAATTCAACTCAATACATTAGGTTAAAAGAAAATAGTACTGTATTTTATACTTCTTTTTTTGCTTTACAATATCAGTTTCTGTATAATACTGTACTATACGTAAACATTTCAGACCAGATGGTATAGCCTATAATACCATTAGGTGAGCTTTTACAATTTTTTATTATTTACATTGTGTGATTTTAGACTGCGTAAGCTGTGTAACTAATATTGCTTCTTCATTTGTTTTTATTTTGTTTTAGCATTATACTTTTTTGTTTCCCATTTTCTAACTTATTGCATTATTTATTTGTTATTTATTTATTTTTTTACAACTGACTACAACTCTCCTACCCCGACCTCAAACCCTCTCTCCTGTCTAAGATATTCATCTGTCCCAATACCCTATCCTTATGGATGGCCCATCATTTCCACAAAATGAACACAGCAAAAATGGAAATTATTTTTTTCCCTCTCCAAAGATCTCCTCACTCCCTCCATCATCATAGGAGATTCCTCTGTCTTCTGCTCTTTGTCTGGGTGTCATCCTTGTGTCGTCCATGTCCTTCACTCCTCAAATCAATGCTCTCTCTAATCATGACGCTTGAGTAGCATTGCTCGCATGATCAGACCCTTTATAAATACCTACCAAACCCTCAACAACTCTCTTGTCATATTACACCATGACTAATGTAACCTCCTCCTCATTGATCTCCTGTTTACTGGTACTACACCCATCCAATTTATCCTCAATGTCAATCCCTGCACAGGCTCTGTCCATTTTAGAGTTCTCTTAAAGCTGTATTACCTGATAATTAATCACTACATCTCATGCCCTGAGATTTCTCCTGTGTTTACAACCTAGCCTTGCTCCACATAACCCTTTCATTACTCAGTCTGTTTACTATGTTAACCTTTACATCTCCTCCTCCACAACTCACACCAAGATGATGGTAGGGACAGGCTTGGCTGCAGACACCTAGCAGACCACAAGGGGACAGACACAATCACTGCAACACTCAAAGTAATCAAAGGAAAAACGGGAACCGAACAAGAACTCATATATCCACCTTGTTTCTATCCTCCCCTTCTGCTTTTGTACCTTTAGCTGCTTTCCTTTCCCCATCTTCCTTCAGACCGTTTTACTTGTTATTAGTTTTATATTTTACTGTGCTTTTAATTTTTCTGCCCTGTATGTCTCCACTGTATATTTAATGTCACTCTTTATGGCTATGTGGACACCCTATGAATAAAGGTTATTTATAATAATAATAAAAATAATATATATATAAAATAAAGAATAATAATAATCATAATTATAATAAATTATATACTTAACACCTCACTTACACAGGAGTACCACACCTTGATGCTAAAGCAGGAAGAAAATACAGTACAACACAGAACAGTTGTCATGCAGTGTACTGAATAATGAAGTGATTATTACCCTACATCAGGCACAGTACACTGCAAGCCAGACTGGGAGCTTACTAATCAAGTCAGTGAAAAGTCATGTGACCTATGGATGTCACATTGACATCATAACTTCTTTCCCTGCATGTAAACTAAACAGCCTATCTCTTGGAAGCTGCAGCTGCTTTTTATTCATGCTGTTAGGAAGAACTACCAAGAACTGGTGCTATTGATCAGCCTGTATGATTGTGAGAGCAGGCATTTCTGTCCCGCAGACATCAGTTTTGCTGGCCCCTGTGTGCACTCCAGGAGCCATGTTACCAATGGCCTATGTCTAGGGCCAGCTCTGGTCATTAAGTACACCTGTGTGGTGCCAAGGTTATCCTTATGAAAGTATAGACCAGCAACTGACCATCTGACAATTTCAATTAACATTTGTGATAAAAACAGGAAGAAAATAACAAAACAAAAAAATGATTTTAATGAAGTTGGATTAAAAAAATCCTTTCATTTTGCACAATGAATTCAGCTGACAGGAAAAAAAATAACTTACTTTAAGAGGTTTGGGACACATTCAATATTCGGAGTGCTTGATGTAAATGGTGAAGCTACAGATGCTTCTTGCTCAGACAGAGAAATTCCAACATGAGCCATTTTCAAAGCCTGGAAAGAATAACATCTTAAATGAGACTTCCGCAAGTATTAATGTCATTGTATACTTTTAATAAAAAGAAACCTACTGTAATATAAACTGCATATTGCTTACTTACACCACAGTCATTTGCACCGTCACCACACATTCCAACGTAGTATCTACAGAAAAGGTAAACCACAAAGGAGAGTATAAAATATATTCACAAAGTGGTTAGGAATATTTTTCTAAAAAGGAGAGTATTTCTAAAGTATATTACAAAGTGCCATGTCCATTGCTGTACTTCTCTCACATACTTCCTGGGTCATGCGCTTGTTTGAAGCTGTGCTACTTGCTTGGTGTGAACAGAGGAGAACCTGGCTGTTGCTTAGCATCCAGGA
>WWET01000624.1:30750-41303 GCA_011038615.1 Limnodynastes dumerilii
ATTATAAAATGATATATAATGATATTTCTATTATACAAGAAAAAATTAAGAAAAAAATTATATATAAAACAAAAACAACCTTATATTTTGTGCTGCTAATTGGCACACTGATTATCCACAGCAAGTACTTATAGTCCAGTAAAACTAATCTAATGTTAAGCCAATGTTCTGTACTTCCTCCTATATTCCGTGTGGTAGCCTCTGCTAGGGAGACTATTATACAGAATTGCAGATCCACTCCCCATGCTCTCCTATGTGCGGACTGTGGATCCACCAACAGGACCCTACCTTAAGTATTCCATGCAGAAACCCTTCAGTGCAGAATACTGAATTGTACACAAGGTCTTAGCCAAGACCTTGCTGTACAAATTACATGCCTCTGCCCACCCCCCCCCCATGCAGGGCCGGCTGAACCTGGTAAGCGGGGTAAGCGTGGCGGGAAGGCGCCAAGCCAGAGAGGCGCTTCCCTCCCCCACACCAGACGGGTTTTTGGTGACTTCCGCCTCCATAGGGCACCCTTAACTCAACATGTGTACTTACGCGCATATGTTACTTATGTATGTGGATATTTAAATATAAATGCTTCCCCTGCCCACTTTCACGTAACTTCTACCATATGGATAAAAACCATGCCCCTCCATACGTATGTCCCAAAGTGCGATTCACAAGTCCGTGCCTAAAATACTTACTTGCGTAAATACTACGTAATTTGCGTGGAAAAAGTTACTACACATGCGCAGTTAATCAGAACCTAAAAATATGCATGCAACCCCACGCAAAAACAGATCTGTGAATACGGTCCTGTGCCCTTATAATATAATTAATTTGTTTTGTGAATTTAGAAATGGTTGTAGTTTTATTCAGTCCAGTGCCTACTTACTATTCATGTTTTGTATGTTACTATTCATGTTTTGTATGTTACTATTCATGTTTTGTATGTTTTGTATGTTACTATTCATGTTTTGTATGTTACTATTCATGTTTTGTATGTTACTATTCATGGTTTGTATGTTACTATTCATGTGCCCTATTTTACTCCCTGGGCATAGAAAAAAAAATTACAAAATGTAACCCAACATATCATCAGTATTTATTGTCCCCTATACAATAACAGGAACATTTTAGTTCCTTTAACTAATACTAATCCATACTATGAGTTAAGACACAATACAGAATTTTCTTGTGTAACAGCATGTATTTGGAATAAGGAAATGTATTATTTTAAGTAAAGATATATTAATGGTCTGGTATGAAATGTGGACAGGTCAAAATGTCGACAGTTGGTGTTATATTAGTATTTGTTTGTAACATCTGTAAACGTAACGTAAGGAAGGCAGCTTGTAATAAATTTCATAAATGTAATAATATACAGTATATGTAATACATATATTTTTATTTTTTTTGGCTTTCGGCTGCCTTTATTTTGAACACAGACATTTTTGAATTTTTTTTGAATGGGTAAGTATGCCGAAGGGCTTTCTTACACACTCCTTTTGCAGAAACCACCAGCCGGACCCCCCGTCGGACCCGTTGCACCCACCACAGACCCCACCGGAGAGGTGAGTAATCTATCCAGGGACTTTTAGGGTTAGGCTGGCGAGAAGGGAGGGTTAGGGTTAGGCTCTGGGGAAGGGAGGGTTGGGGTTAGATTAATGGAAGAGGAGGGTTAGGGTCAGCCTGTGGGTAGGGTAGTCTAAGTTTAGGCTGCAGGGAGGGGAGTCTCAGAGTTATGCTACAGGGAGGAAAGTCTTAGGGCCAGATTTACTAAGCTGCGGGTTTGGAAAAGTGGAGATATTGCCCATAGCAACCAATCCTATTTTAGGCAAAATCTCTACTTTTGCAAACCCGCAGCTTAGTATATCTTACCCTTAGGGTTTGGCTACAGGGAGGGGAGTCTTAGAGTCAGGCTTTGGAGAAGGGAGGGTTATGGATAGGCTGCAGGGAAGGAGAGGGTTGGGGTAAAATTTGCACTTACCATTCGGGAACTCCTGGCCTGGTGCTGGGGATCCTGGGGATCGGTTGTTTTCCTCTTCGAGGCAAAAGGAATCAATTTCCCAGCCAGTCCCCTTTCAAAATAGGAGACCCTCACCTACCTAATTCACAGAGAGCAGAATATAGAGGTGCATGTGGAAGTTCTTAATATAAAAGGCATCAGTGAAAAAACAAATGATCTGCATATGTAGTCTTTAATGTTTCTACATTAAATACACATTTATATATTAAAATATTTTATGGTGTTAAAATAATTAATAGATTATAACAAAGCAAAAGAGGTACTAGCCTGTGTCTGGTCTGCAAAATGAGACCACCATCTCTGGAGCTCCTTTCATGTAGATAGAATATTCATTATGATTGAGAATTTGGGTGATAACTGACATACGCTGCAGGCCTGAGGAAAATGGAAACTGATGTAGGATGACAACGCCTTCAATACTGACCTGGTAGAGATACAAGTACACAATAGAGGTTATAGATGTCCATCAAGAACATGGGAGCAGAGATATCTAGAAATTATGAACCAGATCCTATATACATTCCTCGCTGAATCCAGCCTTCCACAGGAGTATAAAAAAAATAATAATTAGAAGTACGGGATGTTGGTATTCCATCAAGAAAGACGATAACTCCCAAATTCCAAATAATTATTGGAGTCTTGAAGAAATAGGGGAGTCATCCACACTGATCAAAGTGAAACTAAATCCCAATTATTAAAATTACAGACCATTCACTATAGGAGGTGCTACCAATGGCCATTAACATACACAACACAGATTCTCCCATGCCCTGCATTTTTTCATATCATTGAGCAACTGCTATTTACCACTTGTTGAACTTAACACGGAAGGCTGTACTGCACTTCATAGACTTGGTAACCTGTAAACTATACTTCATTCTGAAGTTGTTTGAACTTTGCAACAGGACTAGGACTTTTCTCTTTTCCTTGTGATAAGGATAATGCAGATAGATGAGCGCAGCATTGACTAGTTACACATGGTAAATCGTTTCATCATTAATATACAGTATCTATGATAATACTTAATGGGCATTTGTTGACCTTGGGCATATATGTATTCTCAATCTCAACATTTCATATATAAATTGGCAAAGCTGGAAGAGAAAATCATCCCCAGTGCCCTGGTCTGCGGGACGATATTTCTAGGAACACAAAACAACTGACAATTCAGGATCATGATCAAACATATTCCTTGGTGTCAACAATCTAATTCATGAGGAATAAAATATATAGCACCTGCACATTAATGGAGCAGTCTACATACTACAATACTCTTAAAAGTGAATTGTTAAGTTAAGTGGACATCCAGGAAGATTTACTCAATCTGCATATACTTTAAGTAAATAGTAAAAGGTGGAAATCATGAGAATTGTATTGTACAAATATTCCTAGTCATTCAGTAATATGCAATATAGTAGGGAAATTATTTAGCTCCAAAAACATTTTTTTCACAAACCATTCTAATTATCCCACCACTTATCTGCTAGTTTGATAACAAGAATCTTATTGGACCTCAATTTTTACAGGGCTCTCTTTATCCAATAGTTAAGACTGCTACAGTTCCTTGGTATACCCAGACTAAAGCTGACCATACACTAGGATGATTATCGATCCCAGCAGGAGCTTGCTAACTAAAGGGACAATTTTACTAGGTATAGGTCCCAATATTGGCCTCATACACTTCTCCTGCTGGGACAGGAGAAGTATTGGCTGACGTAATCTCGTTCTGATTGGCTGGGCCTCCTGTCAATCTCAAAAAGTGACCCTATTGGCCTCGTGCAAGAAAAAAATGAATGACTGAAAAAAAAAAAAAGACCCACAGACAGGCTGCGGTGTTGTGTCAGTAGACCAATACAAAGGGAGAAAGATTGAATAATTGTACTAGAGCCTTTCTTTTACGATTATTGGGTGTTTGAGAAATACATTTTGACCATAACTAGAGCGATAATTGGCCTGATCATCCGATAATTGTATGATCATCACGCTCCTGTGTAGGGTAAGCTCCTTCTTTACCAGTTCTGAGCATAGTTCAGTGCCATGGGATTCAGCAGGGTAAACTATAACTATATAAGGTGTAACTATATATCTGCTTTCCGCTTATACTCAAACTTTTTGGGATTTTTTATGGATTTTGCTCATAATACTCTCTAATAGCAACAAAACTAGTTTAAGGACTTTGCTTTGATATCCCCAAGTCATTCTTACTTTACTAGCAGCATCAGGGCCTGGTTTCACAGTCATTGATTGAGTTAACTCTTCAGAGTTACCATTGGTATCGTCAATCTCCTGGAATTAAATATATAGATATAAAAAGATAAATTATAACTAAAATCATGCTTTTCAAATGTTAGTTTGTGGGAGAGGAAGGGAGAGTAGAAAAAAATTATGGCAGATAAAAAAAGTTGTGTTTATATGCTTATCCAGCTATTTAAATGTCTAATTAATTATACTATAATTACTTAAAATATTTCTGATAAGCCTATCTGTCTTTCTCTTGAAAACCAAATCAAATATAATACAAAATGACTGTATTATGATCCAATAGAGACACAAGCTGTTACCCAGGAAGTGAACTCAAACATCTTCAGGTCCAGAGGATCTCCTTGTACTTTCCCATCCAACACAATCAATGAGTGACAGGAAACCAAAGCTCCCAGTAGGGGCCCCCAGGGTAGAGACGTATCATCTGTTACTGAAATTATATTCTGAAAACTAGAGTGGAAAAAAAATAACTATAACATTTCTTTTTAAGCATATAAAAGTAATACAAAAAAAGGCCATTGGAGTGTTACAGTACTTTATTTTTCTTAACAGAATATAAACTATATTATATATTTATATAACATATATTAGGTTTTGTCTGTCCATATGGTTATGCACTCGGGTACCCCTGCACTGATTGGGATAAAACCAACTCGAGGTGGTCTAGTTGGAGCCTTGAAAAATTTAAAATTCCAAAAATTGACTACATGGCAAATGTGCCATTGTTATTAAGGGCAGGCGAATTTAACCATTTATTTATTTTTCCCCCCTTTTGCCCATAGGAATACCCATTGGTGTTCCTTGTACATATGAACAAGGAATACCATTAGTGATTTCAGTGGGCAACATATATATTTAAATGTATAAATAGTTATTTTTTTATTACAAAAATAATAACAATAATAATAATAATAATAATAATAATAATAATAATAGTTAACATGCACACATGTATTCCAGCAGTCTCCCTATACATATCCCCCCCCCTTTTCTAAAAGCTATTAGTGGGAGGGCCAGCTATCAGGGGTGCTAACACTAAAGGATTTGTAAATGGTAATGCCTAAATGGTAATGCCTACATTTTCATGAGATAAAGGCCATTTTCACCTTTTAATGGTATTTATCTCAAAAACTATATCTAAAAACAAAGGCACCGCCATTTGGTAAATGTTCCCTCTCTGGTCATCAGCCACTTAGCTATATTTAGGAAATAAAAGCTACTTTAAAGGGTCTCTGGGTTTTTGGATAAGAGAAGAGAGGTGAGTTTTTATCCAACAGACCCAATCCAGATCTTTGGCATAACACACCTTGAAGCAGGCAGATTGTGGAAGCTCCTGGGCATGGTACTTAAAAAGGCTTTGAGGGGAAAAGCCTGTGTCTCAATTGAGAACCATGGAAAGAGGAGATCTTACCTCTACATGTGGTAGGACTCATTAAAAACCTATTCTGTTGTTTGTTGTATGTTTAGGATGTGAAGTCCTTTCCCAATAGACAGAGTCTTTATTTTCATGCTTTTGTTTTGTATATGTACGGCCTGCTGTTTACATGTGTGAATAAAACACTCTTTTTGCACCAGTGCTCGAAGTGGGCCGGTATACGGCGGTATGGCATACCGCCACTTCTGTGAGCCGGCTCTGAGTAAGAATACAGCTGATCATAGAATTTTAAGATTTTGTGATGGTATGCATACCGCCATATGGCATACCTGCTCACTTCTCAATGTGTCACCGGGAGCTTTGCTCCCATTGACAATGCCATGCACAGCCGCAGCTCTGCTCAGAAGATGCAAGCGTGACTTAAGGTCACATGAGCGTCTTTAGTCTGCAGAGCACGCGTCGCAGAGTAGAGAGCCGGAGGAAACACAGGAAAGGTAAGTTTATTATAAGTTCTTTTAGAAAATAGTTTGGGAATGGGGATTTGGAATAGGGGAGTGGAAAGATGGACATGAAAGGGGCTAAGGCTGAATGGACACATATAGAGGGGCAATAATTCTGGCTGGACACAGAAGGAGGTGCAATAAGGCTGGCTGGACACAGGAGGGGCAATAAGGCTAGGTGAACACTCATAAAAAGGGGGCTATAGGTCTGGCTGGGCACAAGGAGTGGGCAATAAGACTGGTATACTGAAGGAGGGGGCAATAATGCTGACTGCACACAAATAAAGTGGGGAGTAATAACACTGTCTGGATACAAGAGGGGCAATAAGGCTGACTGCACACAAATAAATTTGACTGGGTGGTCACTCATAATGAGGGGCTATAAGACTGGCTAAACATAGAGAGGGGGAAATAAGACTGTTTGGACAAACAAGAAGGGGCCAATGAGTCTGACTGGACACAAATAAAGAGGAGGCAATAAGGCTGGCTGGACACAGAAGGAGGGGCAATTAGGCTTGGTGGAAACTCATAAAGAGGGGACTGGCTGGACAAAGAAGGGGTAATAAGTCTGGTTGCAGACACAGAAGGATGGTGCAATAAGGCTGCCTGGGCACACAAAAGGTGGGGCAATAAGGTTGGTTGGACAAACAGAAGGAGGGGACAATAAGGCTCGCCTGCCCCTAGAAACGACACTGTGAGGGAACCTTCATTGTTTTTCATTAGCGGTAACCAGATCATTTAATTAAACATGTAGCGTTCATTGTAGAAATCATAATCCACATGACATGTACACAACGTGATTACTTTGCCAAACTCAAGGCACATTTGGTGCTGAAATTTCCATATCCCCACTTCTAAATTTCCACTTTGAGCACTGAATTTGCACCTTATCTGGTCTACAGTGCTGATTTTGGTTGCTCTGTACCAAGAAATGCCTGCGGTTAGCTGGGAAATGGCAACACATGCACACACTGCTTAAGAGGAAACAAAAATCTAAACTTACAAATATAAAGCATAATATTTTAAAACAGAATAAATCTTAGTAGCAAATCTCAACATGTCTATGCATGCACTAGGGTTACTTTGATTACAGAAGAATTCTATCAGTATATACAGAAGTTAAAAGCATTGCTGTAAGTAGCATTATATATTGTTATCACTGAATCTACTCACACAGGCAAGCTCAGGCCATGAATGTAATACTCCAGTGATGTTGGGTATGCTGAACTTTCACTGAACAGCTATGTAAAGCAGCATTGTTTAGCAGGGGCAACATATTTTGCAAGAGTATGGTTTAAAGACACAGCACAAAGTATTGTGAAGGCAGAAAGGTACTGGGGAATGTTAAAAGTTGCAAAAAATGTATATCCTACAGCCAGGTAATGATCATCCCCTCCAGCACTATATGAAGGTAAGAATTAATAAGTTATTACTGTTCTAATCAAGAATCACACTTCATATTACCCTGATCAGTTAAGGTCACCCAATTTAACAAAATATAAGGGCACTATGGGCTGTTTTCACAGATCCGTTTCCACGTGAATTTGCGGATCGGAATAACTGTGCATGCGTAATAACTTTATTTACGCTGTTTACGTTGAATTTATGCACGTACTTGAGAATCGCACTTGGTGACATATGTGTGGAGGGGTGTGGTTGAAATACGAATGTGCAAAGTTACGCAAAGTTACGTAAGATAGGGCGGAGGGATGCATTTAAATGGGTATGAGGGCACCGTTAGATAGATACGCACGTATGTACCTTGAAGTACGCCCGTAACTACACACGTACACATAAGGGTGCCCTGTGGCACTCGTAAGTCCACGAAAAAACATCAGTGTGAGGGGCGTGTCATGGGTGTTGCCTTGCTACGTGTGTGCGTGCGTAATTGCGAAACTTTTAACAAATTGATCTCTGAATACAGTCCTATGGCTCCAATGCAATATCATTAGGGATGCCGGTAATTGTCTCTGACACTCAGGCGGCTGAAGTGCCGCTACTAGTGGTTAGATAGGGCAATCTGACTCTGTAATATATGTGAGCACTCTGAATAAATTGCACTAATTTAGCAACATATAGGAGCACTATGACTCAATTATAATATTAGTAGAGATGCCGGCAATTGTCTCAGGCACTCCCGCGGCTTAAACGCCACTCCTACTGATCAAATAGGGCAATGAGATCTAATCAGATATGTGTGCACTCCAGAACTGTAATGCTAATGCTGGAGTTGCAGGCCAAGGTTTTGCAGCAGTTGCACCTCCTGTGGATAATAGCACTAGCTCTAATTCCACACAAGCTAGTCATTGTTTGCAATAGTTGACCAACAATGATGACATGAAGCATACTTGGCTTACTTTGATTGGACAGCAGAAAGGGAAAACTGGCCCAAAATTTAATAGGCAAACCTGCAGATGCCCTGTTGTCTGGGGAGCCACAAAAGGCCTATTTAAACCAAAGTATGGCAGATGTTAATGGTGGAAACACTTACACATTATGGAGCTATGAGCCAGTTGGGTTACCAGATGGATAAAACACCTCTCTCATTAATGTATGACCTCATTCATCTTACCAGAAAATGGCTACAGCCAGAGATGCTAACAGGACCACAGTTCATGGAAAGGGTCATCATGGACAAGTACCTTGCTCGTTCTACGCAAGTAAGTAACTCACAACAATCCTGAGTCAGTGGATAAACTGATTGATGGGATCTTCCCACCAAGGAACTGTTCACCGTGCCCAACTGGCCACTACTTCCATAACGGCAAACTCAGTTGATAATTTAAAAGGCTGTTCCAGGGTAAAAGGATGTGAGACGTCCACATGAACTTAATAGTACAGAGAATGGGGGTAAAAAACCTGGTGTCTGGTTAGACAATATAGGAAGGTCTCTGTCTCAAAGGACACTTGATAGAAGTCTCATTAAATTATTTATATGGCAGTATGGGACATTTTGCTGTTAATGGTCTTGAAAACGTGTATGTGGATTGTCCAGACATTCATGATAATCCAGGTAGTTTTCCACTTCATATGAGACCTGATAGAAAACGGAGGCAAATTTTGGTTGTATGTCCAATCTTGTTGTAGCAAATTGTCCTGTACTGAAAATCCCATGATTTGTGATGATATGTATCAAGGTCACAGAACATTTTATCAGGTCAGCCTGTACCATTCTATTTCTGACAGAGCCAGAAAAACAAATGTATAGTTTCACTGGAAGGCACCCAGTAAGAGGCATTGGCCCAGATCCAGACCCACGCACAGCTTAAGTACACACGTGGGTGCCCTCTTCACTCCATGCTCAAGGTAGTAAATCTGGACACTTACATGTCTGGATTCCTACCATAAAATTTAGACGTAGTCATAACGGGCCTTCCCCTACCCCGACTACTAATTACTATGCCTATCTTCGCCTATATGGCGGAGATATGGCAATTGTAAATAGTAAGCCGGCCCCTTTATCGTACCAGCCATCGTACGTAACATAATTACGTACGCCTGCCGGTACGCACGCGTACTGGTGATGTACACATGCGCACAAAATAGCTGACGGGAAGTACGCACGCGGCGTGCGTAATTCCCGTCAGCCGTAGATTAGGATATACCCCATTGACTAAAAGTATCTGCAACCAACTAGTGGTGTAATCTGTATATATGGGGATACCTATAACTATAGAATGGATAAAGTAAATATTAAAATACATGTGGGTTCAGCTGTGGATATGATGGACTTGGTCCCTTCAGCTACCATAGGAAGAGATTTTCCTCATTTACTGGATTTCTGGGTGGTGACCAGATGGAAAAGTTGCTGAATTTTGTGGCACCACTGATAGTCAAGGGGCTTTAGATATGTCCACATTAGTCCCAGAGTAATTTCCTTTTGCAAGTATGGCTGGGGAATTAGCAAGTGATGAAGGTTAGGCTCCTTTGTAACAATTTCATTCTGGGTTATATTGTTTCTATTTAGATTTAGTTCATAGAACTTTGTTATTCTTTCTGAATTTATTAAACTTTATGTCCTATTGTAGGTCCTAACGTGTTCTTTGTCATAATCATCACAATCTCTATCTAATTTTTTTTCTAAAGTTTTTATCTGTCCATTAAAAAGTTAGAAACTAAATAAAACTTGGACTGAAATTGTTCATACAAACGAATCTAAACCTACAGTAACGCTTCTTCAGTGCAGAGAGATGATACTTCCTCAGTGTAGAAAGATATTACCAATACATAACCTACATAGGCAATTGTTGCGATTCCCCTTTGCGATGTGTCCCATTGCTATATAGGGACAGTCGAAAATTGATTTTCGGCTGTCCATATTTCAAATGAGAGCTATCACAGAATTTTTTTTATGGATGGGTTTCACCCATTCATTTTCGGAAGCGCTTAGGGTTACGCTGGG
>WWET01000624.1:62594-80322 GCA_011038615.1 Limnodynastes dumerilii
GTGCCTCCATCCTCCCAGTATCCCCATACTGTGCCTCCAGCCCCCCAGTAACCCCATCATGTGCCTCCAGCCCCCCAATAATGCCATGTTTACTTACTTTTGCTGTATCTTCTCCGTGGAGCTCTCCTCTCTCTCTTCTCCTTCTAGGCTTCATACAGGAAGTTCCTGTATGAGCCTCTGTGGCTGTTACATAGAGGGGGGTTACAGTTCAGACTCTACAGGCTTGCACCACTGCACGCCGCTGACCGAGTGGAGGGGGGGTGAGTGGTGCTGGCAGGGCCTAACCAGCGTGGTGCATCCCCCCACAGAGCGGATCGCACCATCCACGATTGCAGAAAACGCAAAGTGGAGATGTTGTCCATAGCTACCTATCAGATTCTAGCTCTCACTTTCCTATTACATACTAGAGAACGTCAGCTAGAATTTGATTGGTTGTTCATTGAGTCTCTGGACCTGATCCAGAGCTGCACTTTAGTCAATTTTTTTTTTTACGTTGAAGAACAGCAAGAAATTGCTTTGCGCATATGCAGAACGGGAGCGACCATAGTGTTTGACACACAGCTACACATCCGCCTATGTTTACTTCTGTGTGCTCTTCGCTAGTGGAATGGAAGGTTCTACTGTCTTTAAATGAGAAAGGGTACAGTATAGAGCTGCCATGAGTGCAGTAGCAAGTCGGATTCACTGCTGTTCCTCCTACAATTTTAAAATTGTAAAATAGACAACCTTTTCATGCAAGATATGGCTTTTTTTTACAGTTTAAACACAGTCTCACACATGGCACAGTCCCACACAAAGATTAAATGTAAGCATCAATTATTTTTAACACTTTTCTAGTAAATCAATTTACAATTTAGATTTTTTTTTAAAAGCCTGAATAGCTGCATATTACCATACATTCTACTCAGGCATTATTTAAAATAGTGTATTCATATTTTAGGGATTTAATTTACGTCTCAAATAAATATTTTTTACAGTCAAAGCTGGATAGGCTGTTGCATATACCTCGCAGACTCTGCATACATGCATCCATTTGCATGTTTCAAACTGATGCATCTTTTCGGTCCTGTCCAGAGTTGCAAATGTCGCAGCGTTGAATAGAGCACATGCAGTGTAAGCAGCAGATTTGCGCATTCGCTGCAGGAATACACTGGATCAGGTCCCCCAGAGAGCCAGAAAAATGTCTCAATCTGACCCTAAGCAACATCTTTTTAAAGGAGTCTCCAAAGTCCTAACGGCTATTTGTTTATATTTCACAAGGTTTTTATTACATGTTCACCAATCTAAATGTTATTTCATTACCATAATAAAGGTGTATATTAGATTCCTAATTTACAACACTCAACATACAAGTCACGCTCCATTCGGTACGTCATGTTATGCCTTAGTCTAATTGGATTACTATATTGGAGTATAATCATAGACATATAAAAATACCAATAATGAAAATTAATTAATGGACAATATTTTCCCATACATTTGTGTGTATTAACATTACAACACATGCACAGTTGATTTTTGTTCCTCATTTAAGTCATATCTTTTGGCTTGAAAAATACTTCCAAGCTATTTTATTCGATTAAATAAAAGTTATATTTTCAAATGCATGGGGGCTGATCCAGAGCTTAAAGGTAATGGCAAGACAGGTGAAAATGTACAGCTCAGCTAAACCATTTTTCAACGTGAGTAGTGCCAATTCATTTCAATTCTTCTGTATGCAGGGAGAATACTTTACTTTTTCACATATCACGCACATACTTTACCTAATTATCCCCGGAAGCTGCTGTGGCACACCACCTTTCACTTTAAAAACCATGTGCAGTCTTTAAAGACCACATGTAGTTCATCTACGTGCCTAAGGGCTACATAGATTGTCTAGTCACAATGACCACGCGTGCCCAGTGGCTAAAATCGGCCACATACGTACCTAAGAATCCGGTTCGTTGTTTCTGTGGGAAGTATGAAAATTTACTAACTAGAAACATCCTAGAATCTGTCAACTTACAAAAATGAACAGTTAAAGAAAATGGTCAGAAGAAAAGTTTTAGTCTTAGCAAAGGTCTAGTAGGATCAAAACTTCATAACTTGTAGACAGAAATCCCAAGTAGTCCTTCTAATTGTTCTCTGGGAAAATAAATGAATAAAAGCTAGAATTCATTCTCCCTATAGTGATCAGTGTCGGATGTCTCAGAGAAAGGTTGTCATTACTAAAGCTTGTGAAATATATGAAGTAGCATATGTATTTATTTAACATAATAAAACCCAGAATAATAAAAATGTAATTACATGGTTTTTAGTTTTTGAGTTTGTTTAGGACTTGCAACCTGATTTTACCTCTTTAACAAGCAGTTTCCATATTGGAACAACTCCTACATCTATTATATTAGGTCCACATATAAGTCTCCTGCAAGGAAAAATATATTATTAAACATATGGCATGAAACACCCAGCACACTCATTTGAAAAACACCAGGCTAAATAATGCAATATACAGCTACAAAGATGAAAACAGAAACACAAAAGCTGTTCTGTGGCATCATTCACATACTAATGCGCAATAGCGCTAATATGTTCAGGGAATGTCATGTTTGATGGATGGGAAGTCGAGCGGAAACCTAGTTGGATGCTGGTTACTGGTGCTGGAAGAATTTGCATCCATGCTTTGGACAAGACAATTAAATTAAAGTTGGTGAATATTGCACAGATTGCTTTCCTAGGGCATTGTGCAATCTTCTCATATGTCATTTAAGGGGATTGTTATCAGGTGTAAACCAGTTTCACTGACAAGTAAGGTGGTACATGGTCGAATACATAGTACCTTAAATTATCTGTAAATACACAGTACCACCTCAACTGCTCGCATGCTGGAGAGAGCTGCACAGACCAGCGTTTGGTTGTCAGTGTCAAACCTGTGTTGCAGACTGCTTTCTCCAATGGTATGCATTTCCTTGTTGTGCATAACACCCAATGTAATGACAACATTAAAATGAAGACATATGGTGACACATAAAGACATTCTAAGGTTGTAACATGGAGCATCATAGGAGAGAAATGGAAATAGGGTTGAATGCATGTATTTTAACCAGCATGCTCAGATGGCGTCAAACTTGCAGATTGCATGCTGCCCAAAGGCATTTCTTTTATGGACTTATCTAATAAAGGGAAGCAGGGCCGGTGATCATGGCTAAAAAGGTGTGTCTGCTATCAGTCGCTGCAGCATTTACACAGGACAGTTGATAGCAAAGCCTTTTTCAGCTGTTCTGTATTAGTGCTGTATCAATAGCAGGAAATAGAATGCATTATGGCTATGCAAATGGTTCCAACACACAACCTGGAGGAGAGACAAGGATGGAAGGCATCAAAGGCAAGAAAGGTATAAACAAGGGAGGCTGGAGACTAATGAATGGGGAATTACTTGGAGCCATTTGAATGGGTAATATTGGGAAGCTGGAAACATATGATGTGGGATACTGGGAGCTGTAGACACATGAACGAGGAATACTGGGAGCTGGTGAGACACGATGGGAAATACTGGGAGCTTTAGACACAAGATGTTGGATACTGGGGATGCTGGAAAGACATGGATGGGGAATACTGGGGAGGCAGGAGGAGAGTTTTTATTTTTCTCACAGCCCACACAATCTTAGACTTTGATTGTTTGAATTTGACATGTCTGAGCATGCTGATACAGACCCTCCAACATGACCCATTCCATTAGCTACAAAATACTCTGTTCCTGAGATTCCAACAATCAGTTACTATGGTAACCTCTTGAGTTGTATTTTACAAACATCAGTTAATTCATTAAATCCAGACGAGTAACAGTTGGAAGCTCAGGAGCGGAGTATTGTGTAACTGGTGGCATGGGTCATGTTGAAGGATCTGCTAATACTGCAACAAGGTTTAAATAGTCTTACAAACCATTCACGCATAATTACATGTATTAACAGGAATTCCAGGATGTACTTACTGCGCCCAGTGATAAAGTGGGCATATTTCTGTAGTTATAAAATAAAGTAAATCTCGAAATCTTTAAATATTTTATATTTAAGACAACAAAATTAGGATAATCATTTATATTCAAATAAGGTTATATAAAAGCTTGTTAATATGTAAATAAAATTAACAATTGTCCTACAAGTGGCGGTTGGAGTTAACAAAAACATGTTGCAATTTTTATGGAACTTTAGTTGGGAGGGTGAGGATGTTTGAAGGTCTAAATCATTTGCATGTTTAAGTTCAGAAGACTACAAAGAATGCTTTATGAAAGATTTTAAGTCACTCTTTAGGGCCAGATTTACTAAGCTTCGGGTTTGTAAAAGTGGAGATGTTGCCCATAGCGACCAATTAGACTCTAGCTCTCACTTTTCTATTATATACTAGAGAATGACAGCTAGAATCTGATTGGTCGCTATGGGCAACATCTCCACTTTTACAAACCCTCAGCTTAGTAAATCTGGTCCTTTAGTCTCCAAATTTCTGACACGTGTCACACTACCTGACATCCTGCTCTTCTTTTGTAAATCCATATCCAAAATTGTCATGAATAGATGTACAAGTATAATAATCCTCCAGGATCCTGTAACAAAAGCAGAAATAAATAATGGAAACAAAATGGGATATTTTTTTGCAAAATATAATGTCCGTCAACATACCCAGCTTTAATAAACTGCTTCTTGCAATCATCCCATATATAGCGGATTTTCTGCACCTGTATATATCTAACCTATATAAAACAAATAAACAAAAACACATTAAAAGTTTTTTGTTACATTAAAATATATTTTTTCCTTTAAAGTGAAAAATAGCGTCAGTACACAGAGTAAACACACCACAGTATCCATATGCCGGTGTACAGCAACAAAAGGTAACAATTAAACATCGTCAGACAGCCTAAATAGAACCTGCTATGCTCTTTTCTTTGACCGTTTTCAAGGAATTATTATTCAGTTAGCCAAGTGTAGCACTTCTCCAGGACTAGACCCATGGGCGTTTTTAGAAATGAAGGGGCCCGTGTGCAGACCCCCCAGACGTCTTCTACCTTTCCCTCCTTTCCTTCTGCTGTCCCTCTGGCAGTCCCAGAGTCTGTGTCAGGCTCTCCCTGCAGCTCTGCCTCTGGCTCTCTCCCTAGCATCACGCGCTGAACAATGACGTCATTGTGCAGCACGCACCGCGGGGAGACAGCTGGAGGCAGAGCTGCGGGGAAGAGAGCCAGATACAGATGCAGGGACCGCCGGAGGGACAGAAAAGGTAAGTTAAATGTAGGATTTTTTTTTTTTTATTTTTTTTTTTGCACTCGAGTATAAGCCGAGGGGGGCTTTTTCAGCACAAAAAATGTGCCGAAAAACTCGGCTTATACTCAAGTATATACGGTATATATCTCAGGGACTGCAATGGGCACGATTTTCACTGCCATTTTTGAGTAGCGAATTTGTACATGGGAAACTGGGAGTGGGAATACAACGATGCCCATTTATACAAATTTGTACATGGGAAACTGGGAATAGGAATACATTTATGTCCATTTGGCTAGTTTATCAATTAAGTTTTATCATCTTGATATTTTTAGAATTGGACAAGTAATGAAGGATCTTACTACCAATTTGTTGAGAGACTGAATACTAATAATTATGGCTTGAACCTCACATTAGAACTGAGGAAAATACGTGTGAAATAGTAACCTCCACGTGTATTAAAGAAGCAGATGCGAACAGCTAATTAGACTTTAATAGCTGCCATTACAAAAATAGAAATCAGTGTTCCATTCTCAAGGTTTGTATGACTAAGGTTCCAGTATAAGGAAATTCACAGAACTTTTGGGTGAATATATCACCAGATTCAAACTGTGACATTATCCTGATCAGTTGGTCCTTACTAGTTGTGATAAAGTATTAAATTTGGACAGGAAAAAATTATTAATGTACAAAGGTAAACTCTCAAATGATGATTGTTACTAACTTTAGTGGAGCAGGAGGCATTATTAGAAATATTCTACAAAAACACTGGGGGATTTAAAAGATGAAGCAGAGTTTTTACCAGCAAGACCTAATGTATTTTTTTGAAAAGCATAGACTGTAAATTCTTTACTAGCGCCAAATCTTCTACCATTTATATTTTGACAATAGCAAGGAATATCAGCTAAAAAACTTTTCTAATTGTAGTATTATGTTTGAAATGTATGAATTGGAATGCAAATGCAGTCTAAAATATGTGGGAAAGACAAAGCGCTCTTTTAAAGTCAGAATCTTGGAATACCTTAGAAATATTTCTAATTTTAAATTGTAGTGTTGCAAGACACTTTGCTCAATGTCATAATGCATGTAATGAATCCCTGAAAGCAAAGGTATTTGAAGTTATTAGTGGTAATAAGAGGGAGAGACAGTCTTTTAAAACTCTTGCAAAGGGACATTTATTGGATTGTTACACTTGCTACATTAAGGATTAGGGGCTGTATTCAGAGATCCGTCGGCGATCGGACCGCAAATGTACACAACTAAGTGGCAGGTCGGAGCGGGTTACTCCCACCAGATAAAACAGTCACTCCCCTCGCATCCTCCGGCCGGGCCTAAACTTCCACCTGCATTGACTTGCCCTATCTGGCCGCACTCACTTCTGGCCTTATGTGTATTAGATGCGGATATATACAGCCCTAACTCCGTAAGCGTGCCCACTTTCCCTTATCTCAATGCCCCTCCGCCCATTTCTATGCAAATCCTTAGGTCCGTATATTTCCGCAGCACTTAGGGTCGCATTATTCTCCGCTCGATTCACAAGTCCGTCCCTTAGCCATTTCCGACCTTAACTTCAACGTAGATGGTGTATCACTATTACTACGCATGCGCAGTTGGTGCAAAATCGATCCGATCCTAAAAACACGCACAGAACTTTCATTAAAACCGGATCTCTGAATATGACCCTAAATGAGGAGTTTGAACTCCTTTATAAAAAAAATATTTTTAAAAAAAATTTCTTGACTTTTAAAAACCTTCCTTGCTTTTTTAAGAAGCTTTTTAACTAAGTTCTTGTAGTGCTTTCACTTTCTTGATGTTAGTACTGCTTTTTTTATTTTAACATTTCAAGTAATGACAATGGGCTAGATCCAGAACAATGCCTGCGGGCGTAAATACGCCTTGTCTAAAAATAGGCACTGCGTCTGCGCACAGTGACTTCTTCCAGTCGTAATTCGCTGTTGGCCGTAGTTGTAAATCGGTCATCCGTAACATTTGCGTAAGTACGAATGAAAGGACATGCCCATATTACGATAGTCATAAGTACGATGCAGTTACAAAATGTAGACGGGGGTTGCATTTAAATCATACAGTATGAGCATGCTTAGGTGCGTAAGTACGTTCAGCCATTACGGCCATCAGGAGTTACGCTTGGAAAAGTTAAGGTAGGGTTTGGAAAGCGTAAAAAAAAACGGCTAAACCACGTCCAACCCAGGGGAGTGACAAGGGGAGTGCATAATAATTATGAGCGCGTAAATACGCTACGCATTGAAACGGAACAGGAACGTAGGTTTGGATCTACCCCAATATTCTCAAAAACATTTTGACATATAGCATATCAAGCACCATACTAATTGCGATACAAGTTGCGAGTTAGGAAACAAAAAATAGTGATGTAGCACTAATATTAGACACATGTACAGAGTATCTTTTAAGTCTCAGTTAGATTTGGGAAGTATCCCTGTTCTTGATTATATAGATTGAGCTGCTATTACTAGTGTCACCAGTGGGCAGTTTCAGAAAAAAGAAACATGTTACAAACTTTTTTAACTAAAATCTAATATGCTAGCTTTAGAGATAAATAGATTTTATGGGCTTTCCGCAAATACTACGTCTGTATGTATTTTATTGAAGAGATCATTATGTCCACTGATGAAATGCGTAGGGTTGACTGACAATTCTCAGCGTGTCACTGCAATGGATTTGGCTTGTTACAGATGGATACCAGAGTACTGAATGGGCTTTTTCTTGCATTATGAGAACTTTCCACTTTTCCTCCTAATAGAGTCATCGATTTGAAGTGTGATTTATGTTTATTCAATACACTTATTTTCAAGGGGAGTCAGTTCCCGGTTAGAAAACGCAATTTTCGAAAATTTCTATTTATACCGCCAAATACCGAAAGTACATGTTTCGATTACGCTCGATTGCGAATATTCTCAATTGCGAAATATCTCTATTGCAAATAATCTCGATTTCGAATAGTCCCAATTGCGAATATGTTTCTATTTCGAATTTTGCGGGTCGATGCCGTTAATTTCGAATTTATCTTTATTTCGAATATTTCTATTTTATAATGTTGTTAATTTCGATCATTGCTCTATTTATACAATGTATATTTCGAATTGTTCTATTTATATTACAAACAACTGTTCACACATTATTTTGAGTCAATTTCAACTATAGCACCTCACTTTTTTTAGGTATTGTATTTATGATTAATACTATAGAATGGACTCTCTCGCCAATTTAGGAATTTCCTCTAATTCTCCCTTCATATGCAACCCCCCTCATGTTGGCCACACCTACAGTACTGTACTGGGGTGCTGCAACATACCCGTGCTCCAGGCACCATGGCAGCTAGCTACACCTCTGGATACGCCACTGACTAGACCATAAGTATAATATTACATGTAACTCTTAACACAAGGTTAAAGTTTTTTGCATTTTATTTATATTAATGTTTTTAAAGGAAGATTCCTTTTAGAATGAATTACTTAATATATACGTGACAGAAAGGAGAGCAAAGCTGCATCATTTTATTGCTTTAAAACATCAAATAGGCCTTGACATAGTTTGAAAGTAGCGATTCAAAGCAAATGAGTTTTGCTTTGTTTTGTTTTTACAAAATAAAAGAATGCAGCTATATGTTATTTTTTCATTCCTGCACTCAACCATACAACCATGCAACATGCTGAAAACGGTGTGTCACTTCCAACCACATTTGATGTTGAGAGATTTTAAAAAGGAGGGATTAATTTGCAATATGACAGCTCAGTAGTCTTCTACTAGTCACTGCAAATACACTTGCAATAATCAAGATTCTTTTTAAAAATATCTCTTCTAATATAATGATCGCTAGATTTTTGCTGTATGCACTAATGTAAAAAGGTCACAGGAAGTTGCAATCAAACACTAGAATTTAAATCTTACATATCAAAAACATAACTTGGTTTTGAAAAGGCAAAAAAAAAAAAAAAAAACCTCCCCAAAATAAAACAAAAAAACAACTTGAATTTCATTTTCTGAAACGTTGATAAAAACAATCATAGACTGGAACCAGATTTATTTTTTACACAAATGGTAAGCGACAGTTTGGCGTTGTGATCGTACTACGCATGCACTCGTCAGATGTTAAAACGCATCGGATCTTTAACGATCATATGGAATCCATTTCCATACACGCAGAGAGCCATACATTAGGGTGTGTCCACAGGGTTCGTTAGTTTGTACCTAAAGGGCCTGATCCAGACCTACGCTCATGTGCTTTTTTACCATTGTCGTAAGCGTAAAAACAACCATTTGTACTTACTGCTCATGCAGTAGACGTTATGCTCATCTTACGCTCAGAAATTCTGAGCATATGGGCCTTGAGCGCGCCACCTTTGTAACTACGGTCAAGGGGGCATGCCTTGCATAGGCTATTCGTAAATACGCACCGAGGGCGGGGTGAGGCATGTAAATCGTACAGTATTGGCATGCTAAGCATCGTAACTACGCAAGGTGCTTACGGCTGCCTGCTTTTACGATCAGAAAAGTTAGGGTAGGGTTTGCTGGGCGTAAGACGGCAAGAGTAAGTACGACCAAGGGAAGTGCCTATGGGAGTGCATCGTAGATATGCTGCCATAAATACGCTACGCACATAAGCGTATCATGAACGTAGGTCTGGACCAGGCCCAAAGTGGTCAGCAGAGAGACATTTAAATGAATAGTGTGGGCAGAGTTAGTCACTTCCATACGTGCGTATGTTCTGTGCACAAAGCAACATGCACAGAGAAGTTAAAGGTAAGGTTAAGACATGGAAGTTAGTTTAAACCCACACATTTATCCTCTTAAACGAGGAATTTTACAACTCTTTGTACGGAACGTACACAGAAATCTGGATCAGGCCCTATGCGCGTTTATTGAGTTTCATTGTATTATTGCTGTTTTTTTTACAATGTTCTTTTATCTTTGAAAACAATTAAATGTCACACTGAGGTGACCTAAAATGTATAATGACAAATTTAATGCTAAACTCAGTGTATATAGATGCAGTTTTTTCTAGGAGTTTGATCATAATAAAGCATGCCGACTATTAAAAGTAATAACAAGGATTTATGGATTAATGATCTGCATAGCATACCACTCAGCTTATATGTTTGCATGTTTCTACAGAAACCACCTTATTCAGTCTTGTGTACCGCGAGGCACATCAATATATCTACACACACAGATTTTGTACTTAAAGAGGCAAGAGCACACATTTTATGCAGAAGATTGCTACATCAGAACATTGGCAACTTCAATTTGAAATAAAAGATCTTTTAAATTTACTAAAACATATGCATAAAAGATATTATTATTTTTGAGTTTTACAGTAAAGGGAAATGTTTAAACAGGGAACAATACTACAGCACAGTTTTTGTTTTTACAAACCATACCAATGACAAAGATAATTTACATTTTGAGCCTTGACTAATTGACTAATCTGAAATGGGAAATGTCCCAGGGAAATTAGGACAGTAGACGTGCAAATTGTGTGTGTATCGGAGGGGGTTATGTTTTTGTTTTGATTTTATTGTTTTTTGTTAATTATTTTAATGCCAAGTTCCAATAAATTCATATTATCTAAGTCACTCTTTTTTATGGCAAATCTATATCACAGCTATATTGCTGCAGAGTTATAACTGGACATTTGTGCCCTAAGTTCTGTATTTAAAAAGGAAAGGAATGGCCTTTCCTCCAACCAGACTAATAATTTTTTTTGTTTAATATTTAGGGCAGGACTAGTCAACCTGTGGCTCTCCAGGTGTTGTGAAACTACAACTCTCAGCATGCTCTTTCAGGTATCCTTATGCCAGAGGGGGAAGGACTTGTAGTTTCGCAAAACACCCAGAGAGCCTGGTTCGGGACCAGAATGACTTTGCCAGTCACCCTCCTAAACTGCTAAGCAGGGCCATCTTCCGAAAGTGCAAGGCCCAGTAAACAGCTGCGGGGCCCTGGCTAATGTGACGTCATTGGTGACTTCACATAGGGTTGGGGTGCCGCACACCTGCTTTAACAGTGGGTCGGTGCGCAGGGAAGAATACTTGGGTCAGCTACTCAGTGGGCCCCATCAGCTGCGGGCCCGGAACCAACTGCAAATTATACTTATTACTTGGAACTCACTCCACAGTAAAAGTGTTCTGAGCGACTAATACAGTCCTGAGTCCTACTGCTAAGCGCCCTACCGAGACAGATTCCTCCTCCTCCAAACTCTATGCTGCTGATTTGTAGAAGACGGTTTGTGATGCTGTCTGACGCTTGTCATTCAGTTTGACAGGCTGCATCTAAAACCATCTGCTACAAATCAGTGCCCTCTTCCCCTCCCCGTATCGCATACCGAACGGGCGCAGCATGTAACGACATGCATGCCATATCAAAAGAGTGTCATGATGAAGAGAAATGCTGTGTCACACTTGCAATCAGCAAGATAAGCAGAGAGAACTTCAGATGAAGGCTCCTGGAGTCTAGAATACCATAAAAAGTGTTTGTTTGCTTTTTTTTTTATTGTTTAACATAGAAACATAGAAAATGAGGGCAGATAAGAGCCACATGGCCCATCCAGTCTGTCCAGTTGTTTATTTTAATCTATACTGACACTAGACCCTATTTACCCTCAATTTAGTTTAAGATTTAGGATATCCTTATATTTATCCCAAGCATGTTTAAACTGTACTACTGTGTTAGCCTCAACCACCTCAGATGGGAGACAATTCCACTTATCTATCACCCTTTCAGTGAAGTAATTTTTCCGCACATTTCCTCTGAATCTACCACCCTCCAGTTTATATTCATACCCTCGTGTTCTATTATACCTCTTCCTTCAAAAAATGCCACCCTTCTCTAGCCATTCACAACCCTTGATATATTTGAAAGCTGCAATCATGTCCCCCCTCTCCCTTCTCTGTTCCAAGCTATACATGTTTAGTTCCTCTAGCATTTCTTGGTATGTTTTGTGACACATGCCGTGGACCATTTTTTTTCCTCTTTTTTGCACAGTCTCTAATGTATTTAGGTATTTCTGGAAATATGGCCTCCAGAACTGAACACAGTATTCTAGGTGAGGGCGTACCAATGATCTACAAAGGGGCATCACTACTTCTCTCTTTTTGCTACTAATTCCTCTCTCTCTATGCAACCAAGCATCTGACTTGCCTTTCTCATTGCTTTGTTACATTGCTTGGCTACCTTTAAGTCACATGAAAAAATGACTCCTAGATCCCTTTCCTCATCTGTAGTTTCTAATGTAGTGCCATTAATGATATATTGAGCTTTTGGGTTTTTGTGCTCCAAGTGCATGATTTTGCATTTTTAGGCATTAATCTGTAGTTTCCACACTCTTGACCATTCCTCAAGTCTGCCGAGATCATCCCTCATTTTCTGTACCCATCCTGGCGTGTCTGCCCTGTTACATATCTTTGTCTCACCTGCAAAAAGGCATATTTTCCCCTCAATACCACAGACAATATCACCTATAAAGATATTAAATAGCACTGGTCCCAGTACAGAACCATGGGGTACTCCACTGGTTACATTACCATCCCCAGAAGGAATTTCATTTACTACAACCCTCTGTTGTCTATCTTGTAAAGATTGTGCAACTATCTTTAAGTCCAATCCCAAAGTTTCCAGCTTATTTAACAGTTTGCAATCTGGCACAGTGTCAAAAGCTTTACTTAAATCTAGATAAGCTATGTCTACAGCTCCCCCTTTATCTAATACTTTACTGACCCAGTCAAAATTCAATAAGATTTGTATGACATGATCTTCCCCCAGTGAATCCATGCTGCTTGGGATCCTGTAAGTTACTGGATTTAAGATACTGTACAATTAGTTTATTTAACAGTGTTTCCATCAATGTCCCTACTACTGATGTTAAACTGGTTTGTAGTTTGATGCTTCTTCCCTACTTCCACTTTTATGCAGCGGGATGACAATTGCTATTTTCCAGTCCTCTGGAATCACCCCAGTTATTAGTGACTGATTGAATAATTAATTCAATGGACCCCTCTAAGCTCTTTTAATATCCTTGGATACATACCATCTGGTCCCATTGATTTGTCCACTTTCAGCTTTGAAAGTTCTTTTAATACCTGCTCCTCAGTGAAAGTAGTAGTAATTGCCTACTTTATATTAATAGTCTTCCCATTTAAAAGTGGTTCCATCCCCTCTCCTTCTCTTGGGAATATTGAACAGAAATACTTGTTAAGATGATCTGCCATAGCCCTTTCTCCCTCAACAAAAATGCCACTCTCCGTTTTGAGCCTTACTATACCCACTTTAGTTTTTTGGCTTTTTCTGGGGGTTTTCCTAACCTTTCTTATACAAAGGTCTGTTGCTGTTACTAATGCATTTTTGAAATTTCCCCACTGCTCCAGTATTCCTTTCAAGTGCCTCCATTCTTCCAAAGATTCCCCTACACATTTCCCCATTTCTACAAAATCCGCCTTCTCAGTCATTATACTAAACCATACTGCTTGATGATCACTGGAGCCTTGGTTCACACCCACACTTACTCCTGAGATTCTGTCACTATTTGTAAGTACCAAATTGAAGATAAACTCTCACCAATTAAGATTAAAATCTCCCATGGTTATTATCTTCCCTTTTAATGCCATTTTAGCAATGTCTTGCAATAGGACATTGTCCATTTCCTCGTCTTGCCCTGGTGGCCTATATAGCACTCCAGTATGAAGAATAACCCCCTGGGTTTCTATGGTTACCCAAAGTGCCTCAGTTTTTTTTCAATACTCCCTATTAAAGTTGAATTTAACCCTTCCTTAACATTCATTAATATGCCTCCTCCAATTTTTCCTACTCTATCCTTCCTAAATAAATTATAACCCAGTATAGCTAGGATCCAATCATGATTTTTATTGCACCATGATTCCCAAAATATCCAGATAATCCCTTGATATTATTGAAATTAGTTCAGGGATTTTATTTCCTAAGCTCCCAGCATTTGCACATGTTGCTCTGAGAGGTTACATTATGAATCTCCTATTCTTTAGATTATTATTATTTCTAGATATGTTTATATTGCTTTTTATGTTTTCTTTTCCATTAGTTGCTGAGGCTATACTATCTGTCATTATCGACTGGCCACGCAATACTTCTTGGTTGGAGAAGCAGCTATTTTTATTATTTGTATCACTGCCCCACTCTCCTAGTTTAAACGGTTTCTAATAAAGCATTCAAACTGCTCACTTAAAATAACTGTTCCAACAGAAGATAAGTGCAATCCATCCTTTTTATACAAGTTTCTGTTTTGCCAGATGGCATGGTTATGTTTAGAAACAGTGGGATATAGGAAACAATTCCTATTTATCGGCGCCAGAATAAGTGAACCAGAAATGGTTAAGTGAAAAAATATGTATATATATATATATGTATACACAATATCTATAAAAAGAGGGGAAAGAAAAAGGGGGGGGGAGTGAAAGTATACTTGTGCCTAGTTAGATGGGGAACTGACAATAAAGGTATCAATAGATAATATTATGTAAGTGAAGATCCTCTCATACGCAGCTCTAGAGGGGACAGCCAATCCCCATATGAGGTAAAATCACAAAATAAACAAAGAGCAAAAGAGCGCAGATATGGAGGTAAATATGAATAACAATAATTTAATAGTACTAAGAACACCAATAAAACAAATAAATAAATGTAGCAGACAATAACAATATGACAAATGAAAATAAAATAACCTGGGCAGTGGGTGATGAAAATATGGAGTACACACGTCTGTGTACCCCTACGACAACAGGACCTGAGATATGTCCTAATCAGACAAAATAGTGCACTATTGAAGCCATCTTAAGAATGGTTAAATACCATGGTATAGGGGTGAGTCCAGTGTATGGTAATAATATATGTAAAAAGTCAATGATGACTTCGAAAGGCTGGAAGAGAATGGCTATTATGGATCCATAGACAAAGGCAAAAAAAGCATCGATACTTGCGGGTCGGTGTATGGACGGTGGATATGCGGACGAACTATCCCTGTATTCCGGGGAGTAGGGTGTAATCAGCCACAGCACTCTGAGTAATGGTGGAAATACACGTGGTGGTAGCAATCAAACGGACGGTCCGTGGGCTCAGAGAAAAGCAGAAGCGTCGGGTCCGGGGTAAGATGTTATCAACCACAACGTTCTGGGTAATGGTGGAATTGCACGTGATGGTAATAGCCCAACAGCCGGTCCGTGAGCTCAGAGGAAAGCAAGGGCGTCGGGTCCGGATCACCCGGATGTCCTCTCGTCCGCAAGCAGTGGGATGCCGTAGAGGTCCTAACCATCAACCCGATTGGAGGCGTGCCAATGTAAATGGTAGCACTGCAGATGTAGGTTATCCCAGGATCCGTTAAGGTCCACTGGCCAGTGTAAAAAATAAAATAAAATAATGGAATAGCACTCTGACGCGTTTCTCCTATAGTAGGTTTTATCAAAGAGTGCTGAATGAGGATACGTCCAGATATTTATATGGAACTGGTGTCCTTAATTGGATTGGTCATGTTTCAGGTGTGCATATAGTCAAGGTCTATATGCAGATACATATGGTTCCCCAGGCATAACGATTTAATCGAAGCAGGAAAAGATTATTTTACACAAATAGAAATAAATAAATAAATAAAGGAAATAAAGAAAGAAAAACAAAAACAACAATAACAAATAGAACAATAATAACAAATACTTATGATCCTATTACATTATTTATTAGGCTAAACCTCATTTATGATCTGTTTGTTAGAGTATAAATCTGGGTGTCTTCAGAATACATAAAGATATGAAGATATTTTTGTCATAGCGTATATAAAACACATCTTAATGATAATAATAATGGTTATGGTAAACAAATAATATACGCTAAATATAACTTGGTGAGAGTTACACTTTACTCCACAGATATTAATGGTGGCCCAAAATTAAATAAAAATAAAAATAAAAATAGAAATTTTTCTCATGTATTGTCTGTATCTGTTATCATTCACAGTTACCAGTAGAGTATTACTATCCTTTTCTGGTTATGCTGTCAACACTAACTACAGACACATACACCATTAGCAGTTTTTTCTTGGTTCTAAGGAGTCAGAATCTCTAAATAATCTGCACTGATTATCCTAAATGCCAGGCCTATTGGCCTTCCTAACTAGTATATATATATATATACATTTGATTTGAAATACAAGTGCACGCAAAGGCACTCAGGATAGTTTTACACTGAGTTTGGTCATTCTGATTAGTATACATATATTTGTTTGAAATGTACATGCACATATAACCATCATGTGCATATAAAGGTACTCAAGATAGGTTTACACTGTTTTAGACCTTTCTTATATTTGTATGAACTATATCTCTTTGCATCAATTTGCATCTACAAGGATTTCTATTTATATGTATTTTTATTTCTATTTTTATTTTTATTTTTATTTAATTTTGGGCCACCATTAATATCTGTGGAGTAAAGTGTAACTCTCACCAAGTTATATTTAGCGTATATTATTTGTTTACCATAACCATTATTATTATCATTAAGATGTGTTTTATATACGCTATGACAAAAATATCTTCATATCTTTATGTATTCTGAAGACACCCAGATTTATACTCTAACGAACAGATCATAAATGAGGTTTAGCCTAATAAATAATGTAATAGGATCATAAGTATTTGTTATTATTGTTCTATTTGTTATTGTTGTTTTTGTTTTTCTTTCTTTATTTCCTTTATTTATTTATTTATTTCTATTTGTGTAAAATAATCTTTTCCTGCTTCGATTAAATCGTTATGCCTGGGGAACCATATGTATCTGCATATAGACCTTGACTATATGCACACCTGAAACATGACCAATCCAATTAAGGACACCAGTTCCATATAAATATCTGGACGTATCCTCATTCAGCACTCTTTGATAAAACCTACTATAGGAGAAACGCGTCAGAGTGCTATTCCATTTATTTATTTTATTTTTAACACTGGCCAGTGGACTTTAACGGATCCTGGGATAACCTACATCTGCAGTGCTACCATTTACATTGGCACACCTCCAATCGGGTTGGTGGTTAGGACCTCCACGGCATCTCACCGCTTGCGGACGAGAGGACATCCGGGTGCGGACCCGACGCCCTTGCTTGCCTCTGAGCTCACGGACCGGCTGTTGGGCCATTACCATCACGTGTTAATCCACCATTACCCAGATCGTTGTGGTTGATAACATCCTACCCCGGACCCGACGCTTCTGCTTTTCTCTGAGCCCACGGACCGTCCGTTTGATTGCTACCACCACGTGTATTTCCACCATTACTCAGAGTGCTGTGGCTGATTACATCCTACTCCCCGGAATACAGGGATAGTTTGTCCGCATATCCACCATCCATACACCGACCCGCAAGTATCGATGCTTTTTTTTGCGTTGTTCATGGATCCACAATAGCCATTTTCCTCCAGCCTTTCGAAGTCATCATTGACTTTTTA